>ML685868.1:1478400-1549237 GCA_007922175.1 Pelusios castaneus
TCATCTCATTAGATGAACAAAATGTAGAATGGCCCCTTCTGACTTTTAAAAATGAAAGACAAAGGCAATTCTTAATCTGCAGGTCTTGGCTTTTCCAACCATGACCTTGAGCAAGTCATTTAATCTATACAAAAACTAAAACCAAGCAAAATAAAAAGGGAAGTGAATGACTTACAGCAAATCAAAGACTGTTCCATCTGGTGTGCAAACTGGATATTCGAATGGTTGCAGAGATAAACTAGGAAAAAGTACACATTTATTTCAGATTTATCAAAGTCACCTGGAAAATGAAGATATTAAACTAGCAACATTAGCTTCTATTTGTGCCCCAAACTCATGTCCACATCAGTTAAAATAAAATGTGCCTTGCCACTTATATCCAACCATATAGAACTTACTGATACTGCATCTTGATTTTTTTTCATTATGGCAGCTGTGTCTCATCAGCAAGAAGTAAATTCTAAGCACAATGAACTAAGACTTGAAAAGATTGTGCAACCTAATTATTGGCTCTAAGTAATGAAGGACAGTCGATCAAGCATATCAAACTCAGTGAAAGGAAACAATCTGAGTATCAAGTCTAGATGTTGAGAATTTTTTAAGTATGAACTTATTTGAATTTTGCATCTTAATTTTTTTGCAAACTTTACAGTCTATATATTCCTTTCGATCTTTATAGTTATTAAATACAAACTCTATAGACACCGGGCTTCATGGAGTCCAAACATAAATTTCAGTCCTTACTGAAATTTTGTTGGTGTCACAGTGAGAAATGAGTTACTTTCCCTATTATCTTTTTGCTCTATCTATTTCTACAGGAAACATTATCTAGGTAAGGATTCAAGATAAAAAAAGATTTTTTTGTGTCTTACCTGCAGTGATCAAAAGATAAACGTCTAAAATTTGCTTGTGGAATATCTGGTCACAAAAACAAAACAATTTTTATAAACACACTTATTTTGGGCAATAAAAATTCTTCTAGTACTTAAGATTAATTCTAGGTGCTGTATATTTGGAAATTACTTTTTTTGATATGTCCAGCAGTAATTTACTGCTGACAAAGAAAAATAGACTGAAACCTGTGAAACTGTCCCAAAAATCAAACTTCACAAACTACTGCAGAGCAAACCTCAATTCTGCTCCACAAATGAAACTGGAAGAGTTAGAAAAGGGAAAGGTTTTCAAGTAGTTCAGATACTCCTTGGTCTGTTCTACCCTGTCAATTTTTGCAGTTTTACAACCACACAATTCTATTAAAAAATCTTTTCCTTTTCTGTTCTTAAAAACTCAGACAAGGGAATCTGACCAACTATAAAGGGGAGAAAGTGAAACTGACAATACACAAAGACCTGTCAAATGTAGCACATAAACAAGTTTGGCAAGAGCACTCCAACCATGAAAGGCAGTCTGAAAGAAGGGGTGATGTTCCCTATGGGAGAAAGAAACTAGATCTGCACTGACATCTGAGGCTTGGGGGATGGAGGAGGATGGAGCAAAGCATGGGCAAGACCAGATAAGAGACATGATGCAGGGTCCTAAAGACAAAGACAAGGAGTTTAGGTTCGATGGACAACATCATGTGCAGCTTCAAAAATCACTCAAAGGAGAAGCTGGGGACAGCATTTTGGATTTGTAGACAAGATTAGCATTAAAGACCTGAAAGGAGATGACAAGTGTAGAGATGCTCAGGATGTGGACCAGCAAGTTAGTTACAGAAACAGGAACAGAAATGAGTGAGGTTTTCAAGATCGGTGAAGGAAAAGGTGACTGAGTTTGGCCAAACCCTTACTGTGAGGGGAAAAAGAGGGTGGAGTCAAAGATAACACCCACATGACAGGCATCAAGACCCCACTGCAAGGATTGTGGAGTTATCAATCACAATTGAGAAGACAGAAACTGGAGTGGGTTTGGGAGGAATTCAGATGTGGCCATGCTGAGATTTAGCTAGATGGCAGTGAGCTATCTGGGATGGCACTTCAGCAACAGTGGGAAGTCCAAGACTAAGGAAAAGTATACAAGCCCAATATGGAAAAGTATATTTGAAAGTCACTGATGTAGAAGTGATAACTAATCCCATGTAAACACATGAGGTAACCTGGGGGACAGGGCACAGAAGGAGAAGAAAAGGAGGCAAGAACAATCCAACAAAAGAACAGGGTAGCAGAGAAAAAGAGGCACTGAATACGTGGTTGGAAAGGGAGAGAAAAACCCATGAGAGGACACAACCACAGAAAGCAAGAAGAATAGGACATGATGGAGAGAGCAGCCACCAATATCAAAGGCAGCAGAAAGGAGAAGCAGGAAACATGGAATGTAGGCTTTGAAATTTAGCCAAGAAAGGGTCATTCACAACTTTGATGAGAGCACAATAAGGAAGCAAAGGGAAGGAGATATCAGCACTGAAGTTTGAACATACATATAAAGTATAGAAACAGTCAAAAGAAAGAAAGAACAGCAGCTTTAAACCACTTACCTGCTTTCTTTCCTCCATAAAAGTGTGTATATTCTGCACATGTTATGTACCTAAATAGAAAAGAAGTGTTAATGCTTAATACATCGTGCTACAACACTAACTATATTTAGGAAAAAATTATGACTTTTCAAATTTAAACAATTGTTAATAAGAGATATTAAAACAGTCTTAGTTACTTAATTCTTTCACACCTACACCCAACATCAACCAGCTCTGATATGAGGTGTCACACCTTGGTCTTCCTAATGTCTGAACAGGGCCTTTGGACAATACCACAACAACAATAAAGTGTTATCACCACATTGTGCCAGAGGTAGTGGCGTGCATGTTATAACACAGTTTTTTTATGGTCATAATGGATGAGAAAACACAATTCCACTGCCACATCAGAGAACTATGTTTTAAGCCTAGGTGCTAACGGAGCACAGGTCTCTACAGTTGTCTTTTCCCCCACCCAAGCCAACAGGTTTTTTTTAAACAGTCTTATACTGATATGCAACCCCATGATGAAGCTTTGAGCTTGCACACTGATCTTGTACTGTAGATAAACTCTTAGTCCAATATAGAAGGATCTGAACCCGAGTCTAAAGGATTATTCACATAAGAACACCAAGCAAAAAAAATCCAAATTAATTAAAGGGGTGTATTTGAAGTGTATTAGTTAAACCATTAATTCCCTGGGTAGAGACCGTTCTTCTGAATTAAAGCAACCTTAATTCAGTTTATTGTAATTCACACTTTGGAAGTGAATTAAACTAAACCAAATTTAGGCCACTGTCGTTCGGGTTCAATGAGGGTGTTCACTTCGGGTTTTAAGCCGTGTAACTTCACATTCACACCTTCAGTTAATTCGCATTAAACATGCCCCGCCTGCCCCATGTAGACAAACTAACAGTCTTCAAACCTGAACCCCGTTCAGTTTCACCTCCCCCCACCGGGCTGTGCCTAGGCCCTGCACCGCAGAGGGGGCGGCCGCGGCCCTCTTGGCCACCGGCTCGGGGCGCACACAGCTCCGCGGTGCTATCGGTGCTGGACACCCGGCACTCAGCGCGGCCCGGGGCGCAGCGGCTGGGCGGGACCAGGCCCAAGCCTCGCCCCTCACATCTTATCCTTCTGGTGCTGCCGCTTCCCCATGGCGGCGGCGGCGGCGGCGGCTTCCCTCGGCGCAGCAGACGCGGCCCCTAGCAACGGGGGACCCCAAGCAGGAACGGACCACGCAGCTCCGGCCAGCCAAGGCAACTTCCGGTCGATCTGCGTACGCCGCTAAACGGGTCCCCCGGTCAAACTCGGCGCCTCCGCTTATCGTTCCGGCCGCTCCTTCCTCCCCGCCCTCCGCCACAGTGTGTGACTCGCTCGGGGACCCGGCCGGGAGCGCTCCGAGCTGGGGGACCCGCGAGTCTGGGCTCCGGGAGTCGCTGCGGTGCTGGGAGACAGGGCACCTGGGGCTGCAGCGTGCAAAGGAGCAGCAGCCAGGTTCCTGCAGCGCAGATGCTCACCACTGCACTGAGCATCCCCAGCTGGGAAGATCTGGCCTGGCTCCAGCTGGCACCGCAGCTTCCTCCTGGGCTTGGCCCTGCTGGGGTTTCCAACCCGCTGGGGAATGGAGGACAGAAAAGAAAGGGCTGTCTCTAGAAAACAGCAAAACCTCTTCTGTCCTCCCCCTGCTCCTCCCTATCTTCAAGCATCTGATGAGATGGGATTTTCTCCCACGAAAGCTCATGCAATAAATAAATTTGTTAGTCTTTAAAAGTGCCCCCAGACTCCTTGTTTGTTTATGTTAATAGGATGACAGTTAAATGGTTGCTGTTATAGAAGACGGAGCTCACTGGGGAACAGCACATAGAAGAAGGTGAGGTAAAATCACCTGTTGTAATGAGAAAAAAATCCATAGTCCCTGTTTAACCTCAAGGCAACTGAGTTGAATTTGTACATAAATTCTTGTCCTGTAGTTTTTCTCTGAAGCTATGACTGAAGTGTTCCCCTATTGTTTTTTTAGTGTTTCATGTGCTGTTCTCCAGTGTTTAAATCCTAACATCTGTTTTGATTTGCTGTCACAGCCTGACCTGATCCTATGTCATACACTTCCCTGCATTTAATTTCCTCCCATTCTGTAAATTTCCCATCTTGAAAGTGCCTGACGAAGTGAGATTTTCTCCCACGAAAGCTCATGCGATAAATAACCCTGTTAGTCTTTAAAAATGCCACAGGACTCCGTTTGTTTTTCTGCAATAGACTAACACGGCTACCACTTTGGAATGTAATAATTAACAACAGAGGGGGTAACAGGATTGAACTGACCTTGTTACTTACCCATCTCTGCATTTATTCATTTGACATGCTACAGCTTCCCTTTCATGCATCTGATGAAGTGGGGTTACACTCACAAAAACTCATCTGAAAAGTCTGTTAGTCTTTCAAAGTGGTACAGAATTCCTTGTTTGTTTAAGAGACAAAAATGAATGTATAGAAAGGGAGACTGAAAAGATGATGGTAAGAGAAATTACTTTCAGTAGTTTAAAGCTGTCTAGTTTCCCACTGTAAGCCCACCCCACCCACCTCACACACCAGCTATACACCACTTCTCCACAGCTAAAGCCACCTGTGTTAAATTCCACTTACATGACCTTAGGCTGGGACTGTGTTCTGTGAAAATCAGGAAATAAGTTTCAGGGACAGAAATAGTCAAACTAGGGCTCAACTCTAGAGCCAGTTTACCTACATTTTTTCCACCTTGTCCTGCCTCCTCAGTGGCATGTCCTAAAATGAAGTTTGCTGTATGAGTTGAGCTTAGAAACTTTTGGGGGAGAGGGGGAGATGCAAGCATAAGGAGACTAGTATAATATTAAAACCTGATATCCAGAAACAAAATAGAACTTGCGTTAACCCACAGACACCTCACCCAAAACAGCTCCTGTTTTCGCTATTAGCTTTCACAGCAGCAAGTCTTCCACATTGCAGCTCTCAAACTGCAGTTTTTCATCATCCCACAAAAATTACTTAAAAATTCAGGGATACTTTTAAAATATGCTAATTATAGAAGCCGTAAAAACTATTCCAAGGCCAGCCTTACCAACTGACTCAGAGAAAAAGTAAGAGAGACTACAGTTCAGCTTTTGGTATTTATTTTTCTTCAGAATGAAAGAGATCCTCCCTCCCTCCTTTTCCCAAAAGTTAATCTATAAACTGCTTTCCCTTTGGAATTCACAGTTTTGTGAGGTTGACACTTAGTATGTAGGCATTAGTTTACCAAATCCTCCCCCTGAAATACTGAAGTTCGTGGTGTGCTTTACATCTTCTAGCTGCGGCATATACTCTTTTTTACATACTTATTTAATTTTAAACTTTTTCTTCAAAATAAAATCTAAGCCAACAGTTTAGTTTGCACTTCTAGGTAGGTAAACACGCCACACTGGTAAAAGTGAGGAATATTATTTTCTCAGGAAAATTAATTATAGCAGTTGGTCAGATTCACTTATGAGAAGTCTTTTCTAAGCAATGTTGTAATCAGCTATAGCTGGTTTGCGATATAGGAAACACCATCTCTCTGTAATAGTTTTTACATTTATGGGACTGATTTAAGATGCTTAGTTGTGCTCAAGATACTTCCTTGCAGCCAACTCTACATATTCTAAAGGAAATGCAATAAATTATTTATTAAATATGCCCTAATGAGAAAAGATTTGAATGCCAGGAGGTTAACATGTCAGTGAAATACTGAGTTTCACAGTTGCTTATTTTCTTAGTAGCTATTTAATTACTGGGTAAACACCATGTAGTGAAAGCCTAATTTATACATGATTATGTTATACTACCCTATAGATTATATGTACACACCACTTCAACCCACAACATACAATTATACATACTTACAGGATATTTACTCACCAAAATCTACATCATCTGTATAATACTTTGCCTTTCATTCAAGCTTAAATAGGTATTAGGTACCATCTTGTCGCCTTAGAAATAAGTTCCCCATCTTCAAGCATCTGACAAAGTGGGATTTTCTCCCATGAAAGCTCATGCGATAAATAAATTTGTTAGTCTTTAAAAGTGCCCCAGGACTCCTTGTTTGTTTTGCTGTTCTAGACTAACCTGGGAAGATGCTGGAAGTATTATTCTGTTTACCACTGAGGAAATGAGACCCAGAGGCTAAGTTACTTGTCCAAGACCTCACAGGAAGTTTTTGGCAGAGCCAGGATCTCAGATCTCCCTAATCCAATCTGGTGTTTTTCCTCTATCTCATCAATTCATTTTTGCATGACGACTGTGGCTTTTTACCGAATTAAATGTTCTGATGTCTGTGCTCTGTAATTTAGTGTTGTACCCTACATTGAATGTGTGATCTTTGTTTTCAGACAAGTTTTCTTACATTTTATTACTAAGAAATGCTCAGAACTTTGTCATAAGTTTCCTTGTATTACAGCAGCATTGAAAGATACGAGACTTCTATTTCTTTAAAGGAAGTATCTCATTTACAGCTCCCCTCCTGTAGTCTAGCTCAGAAACAAGGCAAACTGTACTTTTTAGAAGTTGACCACAATCATTTGCCAGTCCACTTCTACAGCCTATAGAATAGATCAACAGTTCTCAACCATGGGTACAGGTACCAGTCTAGGGTATCCAGAGGTTTTCTAGGGGGTTACTTCAATTCATCTCGATGTTTGCCCACAGGTCAACAGGCTACATAAAAAGTACTAGTGGAATCAGTACAAACTAAAATTACATGCAGATAACTTGTTTATACAGCTCTATATACTATACACTAAAATGTATGTACAATATTTATCCTCCAATCAATGTATTTTATAATTACACGGTAAAAATGAGAAAGTAAGCAATTTTTCAGTAATAGTGTGCTGTGACACTTTCCTATATTTATGTCTGATTTTGTAAGTAAGTAGTTATAAGTGAGGTGAAAATTGGGGCACACCAGGCAAAAATCAGACTTCTGGAAGGAGTGCAGTAGTCTGAAAGACTGAGAGCCACTGTTATAGATTATTAGTGCTCAGATCACCTTTGTCACATTTATTGTACTTTTATATTTACATTCAGAGTTAAAAACAGTTTCTTGGTTTTCCAAAAAAATCTTTTGACTCTAAAAATTAAAATGTTTGAAATGTTTGTACATAAATTTTATTTCTCAAACTATTGTTTAACAAAACAACAGCAAATTTCAGACAATCCCCAATCAGTAGTTGACTAACAGAATAAAATTGTGGTCTTGTCAATTAAAAGGACACAGATGGACTCTTAAAAATTAGTTTAATTGTTACTGTGCATTATTTGACACCCTCTTAGAACTCTTAAAACTCAATTACTTCCTCTAATTTTCTTCTCCCCTGGATCCAACTAATTATTTCCTCAGTGGCAGCCAGAGTTGGCATAGTGCTTAGAATTGTTTTCAGTCAACATATGCTCAGTATATTAAATATATTAGATCCTACATATCTGTAGGGTACTTTTTCCTCTATTTTAAAACCAAATAATGGATTAATAAAAAGTATTTATGTATTGAAGATGAATCCCAGAAAACATGTCTCATATAAAAAACTTGGTTAGTTTTGGATCCAAACTACTTGACAGTCTCAAGCTATGGCTCAAGAATTTGCAAAGGCTGCAGCTCCTGGGCTCAGAGGTAAACCTGCCTTACAGGGAGGTTCAGCTTCAGTATTGAGTAACACCTTTAGCATAGACAGGCCTAAAGCAACAGATAAAGATCTGGATCTTAAATACCTCAAAATTCAAAAGCTGTGCAGATCCAGTAAATGATCTAAAAATATCCAAGGCAATTAAAGGATTCAAAGGAGTATGGAAGAGTGCACACCTCTCCTTCCTCACACACACAAGCTGCAGAAAGAGGAACCAAGACTGGAAACTGGAACTGGTATTTAAGAGTGGGAAAACGCAACAAAGATTTTAAGAAAAAAAAACTTGAACATTAGATCTGATTTACAAATATACACTCACCTCCTGCCCTTCAGGTTAGAATTACGACCATTAAAGAGCTCAGTGAGCAATCTTACAAGCACAGTAGCAGTAATTCAAAGAGTGGATCCAAAATTGCTTTTAAAGGGAACCCACAAAGGGTTTTACCTTGTTTTGATCCTATATCATGTATAAATCAGGTCTGGAGGGTTTTATTTCTCTCCCCGCCACTCAACCTGCTTGATTTATTTTTATTTTAAGCACAAAAATATCAGGAAGGTCAAATTTACTATTCCCTGATTTTGCTGGAGACATCCTTCTTTTAGAGAAATGAAGCAAGAGGGTTTTTTACTCCTTAAATCAGGGGTGTCAAACTCATTTGCTATGGTGAGCCAGATTTGATTTAAATGTACTTCAGGTGGGCCGTACATACTGTAAATTGAAATACTAGGAAACTCTCACAACACCATGGAGCGCTCTGTGTGTGCAAGACTGTGCTCCACGAGATCACACACTCTCTTTCTCCGTTAGGGAGAGATTGTGGAGCACAGTCTCACAAAGCCAGTCCTCTGTGATGTTGCAAGACCTGACACTCTCACAAAATTGTGGATTGCTGGGTATGCGAGACCACACTTTCTCTCATTCTCTGTTAGGGAGAGAGTGTGGTCTCACGGAGCACAGACATGGGCCAGATGGAAGAGGTTTGCAGGGCGCATCTGGCCCGTGGGCTACATGTTTGACACCCCACCCTAAATAGATGGAGAAGGTGTTCAAAATAAATATTTTCTTCCAACAAAAGAAAACAGCATCAGACAACTAGAATAAAAATAATTTCCCTCTCATTTAATCAGATTTCACTTGCTTGGGTTCTAAGATCATAATTCTAGTTTTTCTAGTCATCAACAAGCTCTTCCAAGAAAACCAAAGGAGAAAAAAACCTGAATATTTTCTAATCTAAGAAATAAACGGGAGAGAACTCCCTTGTGCAAAACTAAGATGTCCAGGTTTTGTTTATAAAATCATAACGAACCCAGGGAACATAATTTAAGGGTTTTTTCCTCTCCTGTGTAGGTTATTTTTAGAACCAAACTTAGATGCTGTTGAAAAAGAACACTCATTAACAAGCCAGTTGAATAAAGACCCAATGTTGAAATACGCTAAGTGAGAGACAAATCAGGAGCCATTCAAAATCTGCCTTCCTCACCAGGATAGAACAGCCAACTGCACCCACACAAAGCTCTCAGTTCATTTACCAAACATCTAAAAATACCCACACCCATTTGTGCTTTTCTTCTAAAACCACGGAGAGCCTCTTGTCAGCTGCATCTCTGTAAATCCAAATATTCCAGTCTTTCCCAACAAAGGAACCCTTTCAATATATCATATTTCAATGGGACTGCTCTCACAAGTCTGAACTATTCAACTAAGGATGTAGGTCCCATGTCATGGTGTCTAACTTGAAAAATTATTGAGACTTCAGGCCAGCGTCAAACTTAAGAACAAAAGATTCTGTGAATGCAATTGAGTTTGTTTTCTTGAGTCTATTCGAAGCTTGACACACCCTGAGTTTATTTTATGAATGAGAAAGTACTCAGCTTAAGGTTGAAATATCCAGGGTACAATTTTCCACGTCCTTTAGCAGGGCCACAGACATGGACGATAATTTTGTTGAATGAGCAATGGCCTTAGGGGAGCAGCGTACATTAGCAGGCACATAACAGGGGACCAGAAATCGACTTAGAAATCCTTTCAGTAGTTACTGGAACCCCTTTTGATCTGTGTGCTATAGAAACAATCTCCAGGAGGATCGAAATGGTCTGATCCTTACCCAGAGAAGACAATGCTCTCCTGAGGTCTAAATTCTGAAGGACAACTTCCTGTTTTGACTGATGAGTCATTGCAAGATGAACTGATTGATTGATATGAAAATCCAAAGTAATTGCTGGTAAAAAAATAATAAAATAGACAGGGGCTGTGATCAAAGAGAAACTTTATCTTTGAAAAAGATAGTATATGGAAGGTCAGTCATGAAAGCTCCAAGTTCTCCTACCCTTCCAGCAGAAGGGTATTAGCCACTAGGAATGGAGTTTTCATGGACAGATGCAGAAGTGTGCAAATCACTAACGGTTCAAAAGGTGGCTTCACCAGAGCACTGAGAACTATGTTTAAGTCTGAAGAGGCAGTAGGCTCTCTAATATTAGGGAAGAATTTCAATAAAACCATTACAAATTTTAACGCTGCAGGATGAGTGAACACAAAGAAGCTTTCTGCTAGAGAATGGAATGCTGCGATGGCAGTGAGGTGAACTTTAAGGGAACCCAAAGCCAGTCCTGCTTCCTTCAGCGTAAGTAAGTATCCTAACAGCTCAGAGATGGGAGAGTCAATAGGGGACAAACTACAGTGAGCACATCAGTGGCAAAACCTTTTCCATTCCTGAAGATGCGTTTTTCTGGTAAAATCTTTTCTACTTTTCAGCAGAAGCTCCCAGATCTCTGTGGGCCTAGATAACCATCTAGCTACCAGGCCTTGAGCTGCAGCAAGTTCAGGTTGGGGTAAAAGACATTCCCTGAGTCCTGTGTGAGAAATACTAGACACCAGCAGAAGTCAGCAATATGGAATTGTAGAGAAGACTAACTCTTGCACCCCACAAAGTTCAAGTGTTTGTGCTTCTTGTCATGGTACATAGTCTTTGAATGGTGTTGCCTATGATATTCATTTACTGCCTCTACAAATAAAGAACTCGGTTTGGGGTGGGAAAATAAAAACTCAAGAGCCCTTATCTGAGAAAATACTTTTTTGCTGTCTTTTAGCCAACAGGGAGTGTAGTAGCAGGAGCCTGCTGGATGGACTTGCAAGGTTCTAACAGTGCTTCATTTATAAGGTTAACCATACTGATGATGGTGCTTATAAGATGTCATGTGATTTGTGTTGCGTCTCCCACACTTCTTTTAATGGGATCTAAAGGGTGTCTGATGCCCTCTTCATCAAAGCCTGAAACTATTTGAAATCGGCAGCATGAGATGGTGGGGTAGATAACACCTGTGGAAGAGGAAGAAATATTCGACTATGGAGTAACCTCCTCATCAGCTTTCCTTTCCTGGTCCTTGAATGTATCCTCCTGCCTTGGAGATTGCTTAGGAGAAACAGGAGCTGGAAAATGTTACCTGGGATAATCCACAAGAACAGTGGGCACTTCAGAAACCTGCTACTTGTTGGCAGCCCAGGGATGCGAGTATGTCCATTAGGGAGGACCATACCAGAATGGAGGGGACAGCCAGATTTGGTTGTAACAGGTGGATGTTTGGCCAGCATTGATGGTAGAAGCATGGATGTGTCTCTACATTCCAGATTCTGGCTATACCAATGTAGGTAGGTAGGCAGGCAGCAGAACCCTGCACAGAAATCTGGGAGTCTGAGGAACTCCCTTTCATAGTCTGGTGGAGTGGAAGAACGGAGAGGTAATGAGCAGTTTTTCAGAAGGCATGCGGTACTGGGGAGGCAGAGACATCTGGAGAAAGGTGGAATACCGGAGAAAAAATTAGTTTTGGTATCAGGAATCTTGAGCTCAGCAGGGAAGACTCAGCCTCCTTGGAAATAAGCAGGACCACCTCTGAGAACCTGAATACTTGTGGTATTGGAGTCACCACAGTTACCTGATGAGTCCCAGCCACACAGATATGAGGTCTCTGAGAGCTGGACTGATTGTTCCTGCTGTACTTCTGATCTAGGTACTGATTAGGCAGTGGAAGACGTTCTTAGTCAAGTGCCTAGAATGGGTACTATCTTGCCCATATAGCCTTGGTAAGGGACACAAGGATGCATATGGTACACGTGCAAGCCAAACAGGTATTGCCACTGAAATCTTCCCATTGAAGGTGCACACGTACCAACAGGCAGAGGACCTGTAGCAGTTAAAAAAACAAGGTTAGCTCACTACAGTAAAAACCAGGGTTAAGATGTACAACTCTGGCACTTAAAGAAAAGATCACCCAGATGTTAGTTCAATGCTGATTTCTATACACGTTTCAACCTGTAGTACTGCTTAATACTGCTACCAGATTAGCACATGAACATGCGGAGCAAGACCTTCTTTTTTTTAAACCAATGCAGTGTTCATTTATTTTTGTACATACAAAAAGAGCCATCCCATTCATTCCCCCACCCCCAAAAATCTCTCCTTTACAAACAGTTAAAAATTAAAAACCAGATGATGACAGGTTAATTTTGGTACAATTATTTAGCAACATAGCTGTCATAATTAGAGTTAAATTTCCTACAAGGTAACTTGTAGGGAAATCCTGATTATTGGCCAAATAAAATTCCATATTACAAGTTAGCAAATTCTGGTACAAAAATAGTCCATGTGTTAGAACCACCTCTTATTATTGTATTCACAGGGTTGAGGCTATTGGCTGCATAATACCTTAATATTTTATGAAATTTCTTTTTATGTGGCTCATTCATCTAATTCAATATAGTGTTGAGCCTCAATCAATCTTCAGGCAAAAAAAACCCTCTACAGGGTTAATATGCTGTTCAGTGTACTCTGAAGTACTGTGCTTTTCACAGGACATCCGAAAAAAACCCCCAAACAGTTCTCATCTAGCCTCCTTGATATCACAATGAGATACAGACCTAAAAGGACCCCCCTGAAGTATAGATCTATGACCTTCTGTAGGAACATAGGCCACACTTTTGATGTTCTAATTCCACTTGGAAAACTGGTCCAGCCCCTCCACTCATTTCCATATATGCGTTTGTGAGCTTCTTTAGAAACTAAAGCTCATCACTCATGAAACATGGGGCCATTCTGGTACTGCCCCTTTCAGGAGTGTCTCATTCTGGCCGGGCTCTCTCCTCTTCTGTCTGTCTCTGGATAATGCTGTTCAGCAGTTTCCCTCAGACCAGGCCTTTCAGGGAACATCTGGGGAAATACTATTTGTCTCTCAAGATGTCTAGCTGCTCTTGATATTCTGTGAAAAGCCTCTGGAAACGGAGGTTCTGTCCAATGACAGGAAGCAATTCTTTCAGTAGCTCTCTCTTTCGTAAACCCTGCACAAAAAAATCCTCAGATTTATTTTATGCATTAATGCAGGCAATTGACATAGGATTCACTTAAGACTAGCATCGTCTCCCTTTGTGTTAGAGAACAGTTTATTTGGTGACACCCCCTCTTGTTTAGATAACACTTGAACAGTAATACATTTTTTTTTTTGAAAAAGTCTTTGGAAGTAGCTATTAAATGTTCCTGTTGCGGTCTCCATGTTGTGAGACAATGTGAAGTGTTCTTTGAAGGGGAGATGTTTCTTTAGGACAGGGGTCGGCAACCCCCGGCACACATGCGGCGCTGCTCAGGCCCCCTCCACTGGCTCCACCCCCCAGCGTGGCCTGGGGCCACAAAAACCGCGTGCTGTGGTTCCATGCCCCGCTGGTCGTGCTTCGCTGCTGGGGAGCATGGCCAGTAGGAAAAAAATGGCGCCGCGGCGCGTGGGTCTCCTGGCCCCACCCCCCCACCGGGCAGGGCCGTCTCTTGGGGGGAGCGGCAGGGCCCAGGGCCAATTGGCTTGGGAAGGCCATGCCGCCGCCCCCCATGCTGGAGGGGAGTGGGGCAGGTCGGCCGGCCCACAGCCACCAACCACCAGTGGGAGCTGGCCCTGGCCCCAGCTGGGAACCGGAGGCCTGGCCCCGCCTGCTTTTTTAAAAAAATAAGGAACCCCAAAGCAATAAGAAGAAAATCTTAGCAGTGAACTTTTAAAATAAAAACCAAAAATTACCCAAAAGAGGACACTTTTAAGGGTAGATAAAATTGGGGGTGCTCAACTTTGGCAGTGTTCTTATGAGAGAAAATTTAAAGTACATTTAGTAATTTAAATTAAAACTTTCTAGTTTATACAAAACAGGAACACCTCCCCTACACTGTTTAAAATGAAAACCAGCACTTACCACTACCGTTGATTCCCACTGACTTCCAGCTGAGTAATGGACTGGACCCAGTAAATCCTTGCATAATTCTCGCAGGCGATATTCAAACCCTGAGAATTACCAGAAGTAAAGCAACATTCATAAACGTGAAATGACACCCATTATACAACATCATTTAAGACAGTTACAAGTATCTGGACAAAGATGACGTAAGGACATTTCTGTAAGGGTAAATTATCCCTCCCTAACCAATAAGAATTATTTGAAACATTAAAATAGTGAATAAAGACTGGTGGATTTATTTTAGACTTCCAAAATAAAATATTCTTCAGAAAAAGGCTGTTAAAGAGGATCTGCAAAGAAAAAAAAAATTGAATGATTACCAGATTTTTTTATTATAAATGTAACCTCCAAAAATGTCAGCTTGTTTTTAATGTTATACATGTCCTGTCTGTCCTGGTAGACTCCAGTATTTGTTGAAATGATGACACCGCAAAAGTCAAACACAAGAAATTGAGTAATTGAGAGGCAAAAGAAATTTTTAGTAAGACTGTTTAAAACTTTGGTTTTGATTAACACATATTTAATACCTATACCTAAAACAGCTTGGAAAAAGGGATGTCTTTGATAAAGACTCAGTGGCCCTGCCTGTTTGATTAAGGTGAGACTAAGGTGAGACTGCTCACAATAATTATGTTTATAGATCCTCATTAAGGGATCCTTCAGCAAAACTAGGAAAGAACTAGGAAAGACCAGACATCACATTATATATTTTTATACATCTTTATATTTACAAGATAAAAAACCAAGATCAACACCTTTAGAGTCTGTGCGCGTGCGCGCGCACACACACCCTTTCCAAGCCAATGTTATACATCAGAAAGCAATAAAAAGGGAAGACGACCAATTTAAAAAAAAATCTTTACCAAATTATCTTAAGTGCACTTGCAAATCACAGGATGAAAGGTAATAGACTGAAAAAAAATTGGTTAAGAATTAGCAAGAAATTGGTTAGGAATTCGCCATTTATGTAGGAATAAATGGGATCAATACAAGGACCCGCATCTTTCAGCATTTATTGATCTGGAAGGTTGGATGAACAGTGCTGTGGCATATAACACTGAGCAAAACTGAATTTTCAACGTATATTTAATGTAGTTACTACATTAGTGACTGGTGTGGTGCGGTGTGGTGCATCTCTTTCAATTTATCAGTTAGGTTCTGTATGAGTCTCAACTTCTCAGAAAAATAACTAAGTATCATTATGGACAGATCAAGAATAAAATATTAAGCTTGGTTAAGGAGTGAGTGACAGAACCACATTTATTTAGAGAAGCATATCTAGTGCATTGAATTTGGGACCAAGAGGCAAGAACTCCTGAATTTGATTAGAATTCTACCAACAATTCACTTTGTGGCTCTAGGTGAGACATTTCACCTCTGCCAGTTTTCCTGTGTGTAAAATGGTTATGTACATGCAGAGAAGGTCCCATACAGGAGAGATTAAGATAATGAGGACCATTTAATCTGGAAAGCAGACAAGTGGAGATATGCTAGAGAGCTGTAAAATGAGAAAGGGAGAGAGAATGCCAGGTGGTTAACCTCATTTAATATTGTAGGAAAAGAAGATATTAAAAAACACTCAAAAATGGAAATGGGAAAAAAAAAAAGAAAGAAAAAGTTGTTCCCCACTCCCTTCTTTGCACAATCCAAAATTAGCCTATAATAACTCACTGCTGCAGGCTATGACATTAAATAGATTAGCAGAATTTTAGTTTAAAGTGTAGACATTTACCACTGCAACTACATGACCCATGATAAAAGTAACAAACGGTTGGGAACTCTTTTGCTCCAGGACATAATGTCATCACCAACTGAGTCAGGAAGAAATGGTTACTTACCTGTAACTAGTGTTCTTCGAGATGTGTTGCTCCTGACCATTCCAAGATAGGTGTGCGCAGACCGCTGGAATTTTTTCCCCAAGAGTACCCACAGGGTTGGCTGAGGTGCCCCCTGGAGTGGTGCCTCGGCGCCGCTCTATATAATCCTCGGCCGACCTCACCTGCCCAGTTCCTTCTCCCTTGATCCAAAGCGGGGTAGGAGGGGGGGGGGTAATTGGAATGGTCAGGAGCAACACATCTCGAAGAAGACTAGTTACAGGTAAGTAACCGTTTCTTCTTCTTCGAGTGATTGCTCCAGCCCATTCCAAGATAAGTGAATCCCCAGCCTTACCTTAGGAGGAGGGTTAGAAGCTACAGATTCGCAGAGTGCAGGACTGCTCTGCCAACTGCTGCGTCCTCTCTCGACTGCTGGACAATAGCGTAGTGCACCGCAAAGGTATGTATAGACGACCACGTGGCTGCCTTATAAATGTCCACCACGGGCACCTGCGCCAGGAAAGCGGCTGACGATGCCTGTGTCCTTGTCGAGTGCGCCTTAATCTTCAGCAGGCGCACCCCAGCCCGGCTACAGCATTCACGGATACATGCCACAATTCACGATGACAGGCGCTGGGTGGAAATCGGCTCACCCTTCATTCTGTCGGCCACCACGACAAATAGCTGGGAAGTCTTGCGGAATGGCCTCGTCCTATCCAAATAAAAAGGCAACGCTCTCCTCACATGCAGTGTATGTAACTTGCGCTCCCTTTCCGAGGCATGAGGCTTGGGGTAGATAACTGGCAGGAAAATGTCCTGGCCAGTGTGGCACTGCGAGACCACCTTCGGCCGGAAGGCGGGGAGTGGGCGGAGCCGGACCTTGTCCTTAAAGAAGATGGTGTGATAATGCCTGGATCTCCGACACCCTCCTAGCTGACGTGATGGCCACCAGAAACGCGACCTTCCAGGACAGGTAAAGAAGTGAACATAAAGCCAGCGGCTCGAATGGAGGACCGGACAGTCTAGAGAGAACTACATTCAGGTCCCACTGCACTGAAGGTGGGCGCAAAGCTGGGAACAATTTATTCAGGCTCTTCATGAAGCGCTTTACCGTTGACACTGAGAAGATCGGCATTTGTTCAACCCCCACATGGAACGCTGAGATCGCTGCCAGGTGGACCTTAATCGAGGCGGTAGAGAGACCCCTGATCTTTAGTCCCCAGAGGTATTCCAGCACCATCAGGATCGGGGCTGACCCTGGGGCAAGCCCTCTTTCTGCGGCCCAAGCCACAAACCTTGTCCATTTCGCCTTATAAGCTGCCCTAATAGAGGACTTTCTGCTATTTAACAGCACTTTCCGCACCTCCACCGAGCACTGCAACTCCTCCAGGGCTAGCCATGGAGGTTCCATGCCTTGAGGTGCAGCGATTTGAGGTTCGGATGCAGGAGTTTGCCTCCCTCTTGTCTGAGTAGGTCCGGTATGAGCGGGAGCTCCAATGGTTCCTCGACTGAGAGATCTAGTAATGTCGAGAACCAGTGCTGCCTCGGCCACGCCGGTGCCATTAGGATGATCGAGGCCTTGTCCCTCTTGACCTTCAGTAACACCTTCTGTACTAGTGGTATGGGGGGGAAGGCATAACCCCTCCACCTCGACCACTGGAGGGTGAAGGCATCCACCAGGGACCCTGGGCTGCGCCCCCTGAAAGAGCAGAAGCGGTCGCATTTCTTGTTGCTCTGCGATGCAAACAGGTCGATCTGGGGACATCCCCACCTTCAGAACACTCCAGAAAGGACCTCTGGCTTCAGGGACCACTTGTGAGTCATAAACCTCCTGCTCAGGTCATCGGGGGGGGGGGGGGGGGCTGAGAGGATCTGTGGGAGGGACTGGTACGAGGCCCTCGAGCGTGGCCTCAAAAGTTCTTCTTTGGGCACGGGCCCCAGCATGGGGTGCCCTGAGGGGCGGTTGTCGTTTCTCCGTCCGTTCTGGCCCCTCCTACGGTCAGAGTCCTGCCTTCGTTGGCAGGGGCAGGGCGGAGGCTGTGGCCTAAAGGGCCGTCTCTGCGAGGCCAGGGTATGCAGCCCTAGAGACCGCAGAATGGCCCGCGGGTCCTTCAATGTCTGCAGCCTGGAGTCCGTTTGTGCTGAGAAGAGCTCTGGCCCTTCAAAGGGAAGGTCCTGAATAGTCGACTGCACCTCCTGGGGCAGTCTGGAGGCCTGAAGCCAGGAGCTCCTCTGCATCGTAATCCCGGAGGCCATGGCCTGGGATGCTGCATCTGCCACATCCAGGGCTGACTGAAGGAGGGTTCGTGAGACCACCTTGCCCTCCTTGAGCATGGCCACGAATTCCTGCTTTGACCCCTGGTCCACCTTTTCAGAGAATTTCTCCAGGGATGCCCATGAGTTGTAAGCGTATCTGCTGAGGATCGCTTGCTAATTGGCAATCCTCAGCTGCAGCCCTGCGGTGGAATAAATCTTTCTCCCAAACAACTCCAGCCTTTTCACATCCTTGGACTTGGCTGTGGGCCCCTGGTGGCCTTGCCTCTCTCTCTCGTTAGCTGCCGCTACCACGAGAGAGCTTGGGGTGGGTGGAATAAAAATGCTCATGTCCCTTAGCTGGCATGAAATACTTCTTCTCCACCCTCTTCGCCATGGGTGAAATCGAGGCCGGGGTATGCCACAGGGCCTTAGTGGTGTTCTGGATAGTCTTGATGAGTGGTAGGGCCACCCTGGCTGGTCCTTCCGGTAACAGAATGTCCACCATTGGATCCGCCTCGTCCACTATCTCCTCTGCTTGGAGCCCCATATTTCGAGCGACCCTTCTGAGCAGCTCCTGGTGCATCCTACTGTCATCAGGGATAATGGCAGGTTGGGAACCGGCGACTGCTTCATCAGGGGGAGAGGAAGATGACTCCCCCGATGGATCTGGGGGGTGGCTCTCCACCGCGCTGGACGCCCGGATGGACGGTTCCGCTCGCGATGAGGCTCTGCTGCCCCTCTCGACCAACTCAGCCTCTGAACCGTCTTCTCCCTCCAGAGGAACACTGACCGTGTAAGGAGGACTGGGGGCGTGAGCTTGAGGCTGAATCGGATCTGGCCCCACTAGGTCCTTGGGCTTGGTGGTACGCCCATGGGGTCCAGAAGGGCCACTGTTGCGGCATGTGCCATTGAGGGGGCCCCTGGGACGAAGGAGATCCCCCTCTGCTCCATCTGGGCTGATAGCTGCGGACTGAGGCCAGGGACTCGTCCTGAGCCCGAAAACCGGCCACTCTGAGGGGACCAGGGTGGTGCGGTACCACGCAGCACCGGGGAGCGTGACTTGATGTTGCCCTTGTCTGCTCTACCTCGTGGCACCGTGGACGCTCAGCGCCCTGATGCAGATTCCTCCTCGGTGCTGTGCCTTGGGGACCGGTACTGTGGGGCCCCTGCTGCCGCAACGATAGCTGGAGGTACCAGGGAGTCGTGCCAGCCCACTGGCTCTGGTGCCGTGACCACCTGCCTCCCTCTTAGGCTCGAGGGCCTGTCTCTTTCTGGTGCCGTGTGAGTCTCAGGTGCCCGGTGCTGGGGAGATTCTGGATGGACCAGCCGTGGCTTGCCTCTCGAAGGCCCCAGGACCCCAGGTGTCGGAGCAGGCATCTGCTTTAGGGTTGGCGGTGCCGTCTCCTCTATTAGCTCCCTCACAGCTTCAAAAGTTTTGGGAGTTGAGGGAAGCTGGAGGTCTTCTTCTAAAATGTCTCTCGTTGGAGAGGACACCGACACCGGACTCGTCGGCACCTCCCTTGGTGCCGGAATTGATGGTGCGGGAGCTTGCGGTGCCGGATCTGAGCAGCCCAACTTGAGTGTCAACTGCCGGGCCGACTTGTCCTTCCTCGTCAGAGAGCGGCCTCTCTCCGTCTTCTTCCTCTTAGCCGAGCCAGGGGAGAGCGAACGGTGCCAGAGCCGCGCCATGGTCTTTGGCGCCAAGGGGTGACAGTGACGGGCACCCTTCGACGGCTTTGGCACCTCTGCGACTGCTGGCGCGCTCCTTACTGACGGCGCCGTACTGGATCCCTGGTCCGCTGAGCTTGACGGGAGCAAGGCTTCTTCCATCAGGAGAAGTTTTAGCCTGTGCTCCCTGTCCTTTTGGGTCCTTGGCCGGAAACCCCTGCAGATTTTGCACCTTTCACGGAGGTAAGCCTCACCCAAACACCGCAGGCAGGACTGGTGTGGGTCGTCCAGGGGCATAGGCTTCCGGCAGAACTCACACGCCTTGAAACCAGGCATGCCCGGCCCCGGACCCAGGGCGGGCGAATTCCCTCCGAGGAGGGCTCCTACTAAAGCTATCTAACTAACATGGGCACTCGGTACACTAAACTAACTATGGGGAAAGCTGCTAGCTAAAGCGAGCAGATGTTCCAGCGACCATCAGGGCGGTAAGAAGGAACTGGAGAGGCGGGGTCGGCTGAGGCTTATATAGAGCAGCACCGAGGTGCCACTCCAGGGGGCGCCTCAGCCAACTGCATGGGTACTCTAGGGGAAAAAATTCCGGCGGTCCATGCACGCAGCGCGCACACACCTATCTTGGAATGGGCAGGAGCAATCACTCGAAGAAGAATAAATTTTCCTCATGGTTTATTACTGAAGAATAAATGCTTTATGGGGGCGTTACATCTTCCTTTGCAGCATCTAACAGCAGCTGCTGTCAGAGACAATATATAGAACTTGATGGATGATTTGACTATTAAGTGATGTGTATTTCTATACTTCAATCCAGAGATGGCAATATTTCCTCACAATACATTGTTTATATTTCATATACAAGCAAAAGTCTCTCTACTATGGACCACCTTTGGAAGCAAATACACTGAAGTTTATTTTTAAAAAATTACAGTGATGCCAAACAAGAAGACACCGAAAACAGTCATATACATGAGACTATAGGAGTTCTTAAAAACCCATCAGATCTGCAAAGAAATAACGCTGCATATCATAGCTCACCTTCATTAACTAGATACCGTGCATAGATAAGGAGCCAATGGCGATATTCGTGACTGGATTGTAATGTAAGTGCCGATGCTATCTGATTCTCCAGGTAAGCCAGTGTTGTTTCTTGTTGAACTAAATGAGGCATGGAGAACAGTCTTGCAGCTTGCCTTCCTGAACTATAAACCAAACATGGCACAAAATCAGAGAAACATATTCCTATAGCGCAGAAGCTGTTCTTCTCGTCTTTCACATCTCAAGAGTATCTGATGCTTTTCCCTGTTTGGGCCTTTACTGCCAAAGATAGCACCCATATAAATCCTCTGTACTCCAGACAGGTGGAAAGACTCTAGGACCTGTCTACATTGGCACCTGACCCAGATTGGGCTACCAGAGGCACTAGGCTCAATGGTCCCCTGGTCCTTTCAGAGTTTCCAGTTGGGGAACAGTAACCACTTGGAGCCTCTGCAGCCTCGTCAAATCATGATTTGTTCAACTTGGAAACTCCAACTTTGGATTTTACTATAGTGTCATCGACCACTTCTCCCTTGGCACGCCATCCCTCTCCTACCATTGCCACCTGTCACCCTCTCCCCTGTCCATTGTGGTTCTCCACTACTCCTCATTTACCTCTCTCTTTTCTCCTCCCCACTCCTAAAACCTTTTCCTCTTGTTCACTTCCAGCCCAAGGGTGCTCCACGCCCCGCCACAAGAACAAAGATTAGTTTATATAGTTTCATTTATATTGTAAAATCCAATATAAAAGCAAACGAACAAACTGAAACTAACACAGCAAGTTCCTGTCATTGTTCTGATCTCTTTGCTTGTACGCTGCATCACTTTCCTCCTCCCTTCATCTGTTTTTTGTCTTTAACATTATAAATTCTCCAGGGTAAGGGCTATCTCCTTGTACGTTTATATAATCTTTTAGAGTGCTCCTTAAGGCCCATCTGCATAGATGTGAAAGCCAGGAAACTAAATGAAGACTAATTTTATAACTGGTCTTTGTTAAAAGCTGGACTTTTTTTTAAAGTTAACTGCAAAGTTCAATAGAACTACTTTTTGAAGTAACTAAAACATCTTTACAAAACATTAACCATTTTTTCATCTGGATATTTCCTTTTTTACAAAATAAACTCCAAACTCTTATTTACATTCTATTTTTACATCCTAATTTTCTTGATTTTTTTTTAAAGGAAAGAAAACAAGTTCCACTGTCCTACACACAGCTCTTCTCATTTGCATATAAAAATTAGTAAAATAAAATGAAAGTTAGCAATGAGGAGCATATATAAATTAGAAGCCAGGGATGGGAGTGCCAGGTGAAGATAAGCTAGTCACCTGTATGGAAACCTCCACTATTCTCCGATGATGTGATCAGAAGTGAAAAATATACAGCAAATGACTAATTAACTATCCAATCTTTCCTAAAATACTCAAAAACTTCACAGAATAAGCCAATGAAGGGCAACTGAGTAAGGCAAAGTTGAAGCCTGTAGACTAAGCCAGTGGTTTTCAAACTTTTTTTCTCAGGACCCAGTTGAAATAAATAATTTATGCCCACGACCCAACAATTACATCTTTCAGCAGTGCATTCCAGTTTTTCAGTGGTGGCAGCAGAGGACGCCGCAACTCAGCACCTGAGGGTCTGCAACCCAGTACTGGGTCCCGACGTATGGTTTGAAAATCACCGAACTAAGCCACTTTTAGAATGATGGTCCAATAAGTAAGGTAAGGAAGAACCACAGTAGAATTATTAATTTATCAACCATAGTGTGCAGCCACCTCCCTCCTATCCAAATATTTTCTGAGCTAAACACATACAAGGTTACAATGGTGTAATGTTTAAAATCACTCACTGTATGAATCTGATTGATAGATTAGTCCTCCAACCCACTGATATTTCTGAAAATAACTAATGAATTCGAACATTTAATCACACTGATACTAGACAGCACAACCAAAATTAATACCAGACAATTCAGTTGACTGTATAAGAAGCAAAATCAGATACCAGTGAACACAAACAAAGTGCCTAAATGCATACTTGGATGTCCGTCCCTGTATTATGGCTAAGGGTCCTGAGCACAGCATGGCTTCTTGGGACGGTAAACTATTCCTGTAGTCTGCACATTGTGCTAAGGAGTCCTGTTTATCAGAGACAAGATTCCTGTGGGAGATAAAAAAAACAAGAACGTATTAGAACAAAGTGAATATGCATCAAATGGCAGACAACTCTTCTATTCTGCTTTAAACTCAATTTGCATTTTCACAATAATGAAATATTACACTGGTGCAATGTACATGGCTTTGGGCCAAATCCTGCTTACCTTATTCACACAAATGGTCCCATTGAAGTCAATGGGATTAGTCACATAATCTAAGCAGGATTTGGCATGAGCTCTGAAAAGCATAAGAGAAAATCACTGGCACATTTCACAGGTTGTCATACTTGGAACTGCCACCAACAGTGGGGTCAAAGTTATATGGAACCTAGATAATTATTTACTCATCATGAAACTAACTTTACCCCAAGCCTCTCCACACACCAGACTACACTATCTCAGACTGGTGATCAGCCATTCTGGCAGTTCCCTTACATTAAAGATATGATGCTTCCTTCATACTGAGAGGGGAGAGCTGACCCCTGTAGCTCCCACTTCTCATACCTAACCAAGGACTTACAGTAATCTTGATTGTTTCATCACAGTGAATTTGAGCTGATGACTAAGGGACTATTCTTTGATATAAATTTAAGGATGTGGCACAGACAGAAAAGTGACAGGAAATTCAGAATTAAAGTTGCAATTCCACCTCCACTCTTCATCAGTTTAATTGTTGTGGAGAAAAAGACAGCAGGATTTTAAGTGCAGTGTCAACCTTAACTGTGAATATTACCACATGGACTAGAACCAGGTAGGAATAATGATATTTTATCTGGGTTTTTCCCCCTCAATTTATTTAAAAGAAAGAATCCATAATCTAAACACACAGATTGCCATCTAAATATAAGAGAGCATCCAAGTTTCCTGACAGCTGTTCTGGACTAATTTTTCCCAAGGGCTATTGTCTTTTACATTCAGAAGTCATTAACATCTGAATGATGAGACTATTTAAAATCCACATCAACTTCCGGACAGTTACAAGTAATCCTACCACAATAACTCAGTGTATATATGTAACATGTGGGAGGGAAAAAGGTAAGGAAATAAATTTCAGTTTAAGCTTTTAATTTACAAGGCTTATTTTATACAATACTGAATCATAAAAACAGGAAAGAGATTGGCCTAGTTTTTCGTGTATTAACACATGGAGAACAAACTAGAAAACAAGTCCAGAGTGTGTTCCTGCTTGGGTTAGTTTTTAGAGTACAGAATTAAGGCACAGTCAATCAGAACCAGCTTGTCAACCTAGACGACTTTTAAAAATGTAGGAAAGAACATGCAACTTACCACGTAGAAAGAGAAGGATTAAAACAATACGCCTTTCCGTCAGATAGGCTCATTACTGGTATACCATGCTGAGTCAGCAAAATTTGAGAGACAGTTGTATCACTTCCTACAGATCAAATCAGATCTCATTACTTCCCCTAAAGCAATCATTACATAACATTTAAAACTCTACATGTTCAAAGTGCTGTACAGTCATTAATCAGTCCTCACAACAGCCCTACTGCAATAGGTGTGATATGTGTTATTCCCATTTTACTGACAGGAAAGCTGAGGCAGAGAGGTGAAGCCACTCACTGAATACACATAAGCAAGTCTGTAGCAGAGCTGGGCACTGAAGTCCAGGCTCTCAACACTGAGCTCAATGCTCTATTACATGTGTTATTTCTTTGCAACGGTCATTACATAATTTTGACAAACTGGAACACACAAAGAGTTGGCTAAAAGGGAAATATTTGCAGTATGTCAGGCCATGTACACACGATCACTTTATCGCGCATTAACAGTCATTACCGCGCGATACCAACAACAGCGTACACACGTGCAATAGGGCTGTTGCGCGTCAACAGCCCTATTGTAGCGCAATAGAAGAACCACCTCGACGAGGGTGGTAGCAGTTAACACGGAACAGCTGTTGTGCCTTTTGACTCGTGTGTACGCTTACCGCGCAATGATTGGCCTCCGGAAGTGTCCCAGCATTCCAAAGTCGTCCTCTCTGGTCTTCTGTTCTCTTCCTGTTCTCTTCCTCGTGAAGCAGAGTGCAGCTCTGATCTTCACTAGCAATGGCGGCCCATTGTGGAAGACACGCACCCATTTGGAGCACGGCAGAGGTGCTGGACCTGATCAGCATCTGGGGAGAGTCTGCTACGCGCAGCTACGTGGCAGCAGGCGAAATTACGATACATTTGGCATAATTTCTCGGGCCATGTCCGAGAGAGGTTATGATAGAGACACTGTGCAGTGCAGATCGAAGGTGAAGGAGCTAAGAATAAGCTATCACCAAGCGAAGGAGGCAAACCGCCGTTCGGGATCAGCGCCTGCTACATGCAAGTACTACAAGGAGATCGAAGCCATCCTCAGTGGGGACCCCACAACCACTGCAAAGAGTCCTGTGGACACTTCGGCCCCCCCTCATCCACTGAATGCCAGAGCCGAGCAGGATGAGGACATGATCGATGAGGAGGAGGAGATGGAGGATGACCTGGAGGAAAGCGCAACAGCGTGTAGCCAGGAGCTCTTCTGCACCCCCGCTGAGACGTCCACCCAAGACATGAATTGCAGCGTGTCCTCTGAGGCGGCAGAGGGGGGTTCAGGTAAGTTTCTCTTTTGTGGAGCTATGGCTCCTGCTAAAATATCATTGTCCGGAGTGGGGGTGCTTGCTGTCTCAGTCCCCGCTGTGCACGCTCTTTAGTCTGCATTCATTAGAAGTGCATCAATACAAGCAGTGATTGTCAAAAAATCATCTGCATTTAGGTCACTAACGGTTTCCTCGATGTACCTCCAGAGCCTCCTACTCAGGTTAGATGGGAGAGCGTATGTGTCTATGCTCCCATACAAGGATACTCGGCCTCGCCAGCTGCAAAGCACAGCACTGGGAACCATGGCAGCACACAATCCAGCAGCATACGGTCCTGGCTTGCATCCGGTGGCATGTAGGACATCTTTCTAGCTGGCAGGGGCACTCTGAGAAGAGAGATATCGGGTTCCATCTGTGTGCCCTGTGCAGAATGTTAGCCCCCAGTAAGGTTTCTATTAGGACATACCTTGTCCACTTCAGCAAAGCATAGGATGTTGACTGCCCTGTACCTTCCAGTGGAATGTGCTACTGGAAGGTTACATTGGTTATCTATGCTATGTGTTAACAATAGCTTTATTATTATTTTTTTCATTAGATTCGACCTTCATAAGGACGGTGTCTAACCCAGCTGACCACATGAGAAACATTCAGCGGCGTGCTCGAAGAAACAGGGAGGATATGTTTCAAGAGCTGATTAAAGCAACAGAGGCATCCGCAAGGGAGAATCGAGCCTGGAGAGAGGAATCCCAACAGAGGAGGCAGAAACACAGGGGCGAACTGATAAGCGTCATGAAGGAGCAAACAGAACTGCTCAAGAGCATGATTGCTTTGCAGACCCAGGCGATTAATGTACGGGCTCCACTCCAGACAGTTCAGCCGTGTCTGCCTCCCACACCCCGTAGTCCTTCGAAGCATTTCTTTGAAGGCCACCCATCCCCCTGGTATACTGCAACATCCAGTCCCTCACAGAGCTACTTTTTAGAGACCCACAGCTACACCCACCTGTAACGCCTCCCACCAATCCCCCCCCCCTTCATCTCTTAATAAAAACAGTAACAAAAACTTTGAAGAGTGGCTTTATTTTTACACAGTGAAAATCTCATAAGGTGCACTTGATGATTCCTTGAAGTGAACTATAGGAGGGCATCATTGAAATGGTGCCTGAGTGCCTCCCTTATGCGAGCAGCTCCTCGTTGGGCCCCCTTAATACTCCTAATGGCTGGCTGTTCGTATGCTGCCTCGAGGCGCTGTGCCTCCATAGCCCATCCAGGGAAAACTTTTCTCCCCTATTTTCACAAATGTTATGAAGGACACAGTACGACGCAATTCCAGCAGGGATGTTGTCCTCGTCCAAGTCCAGCCTCCCATACAAACAGCGCCAGCGCCCTTTTAAACGGCCGAAGGCACACTCTACAGTCATTCTGCAGCAGCTCAATCTGTAATTGAACCGCTCCTTGCTGCAATCCAGGTTACCGGTGTACGGCTTCATGAGCCATGGCATCAGTGAGTATGCTGGGTCTCCGAGGATGACTATGGGCCTCTCCACATCCCCCACTGTAATTTTTTGATCTGGGAAGAAGGTACCCCCTTGCAGCTTCCGGTACAGACCAGTGTTCCTGAAAATGCGGGCATCATGCACCTTTCCTGACCACCCAGCATTGATGTCCGTAAAACACCCCTTGTGATCCACGAGTGCTTGCAGCACCATGGAGAAGTAGCCCTTCCTGTTGATGTGCTCAGTCGCGAGATGGTCTGGAGCCAAAATCGGGATGTCTGTGCCGTCTATTGCTCCCCCGCAGTTCGGGAATCCCATGGCAGCAAAGCCGTCCACAATCTCACGAACATTGCCCAATGTCACCGTCCTCCTTAGCAGAACACGACTGATGGCTCGGCACACTTCTGAGAGGGCTAATCTGACGGTGGACCTCCCGACTCCAAAGTTGTTTGCAACCAACCGGTAGTAGTCAGGAGTCGCCATCTTCCAGACAGCTATCGCAACACGCTTCTCCACGGTTAGGGCAGACCTCATGTTGGTGTCTTTATGTTGCAGGGCAGGGGCCAACTCTGAACACAGTTCTAGAAAGGTTGCTTTCCACATTCGAAAGTTCTGTACCCACTGCTCGTCATCCCACAGCTGCATAACAATGCGATCCCACCACTCGGTGCTCGTCTCTCACAACCAGAAACGGCGTTGCACCGTGTGCAGATGATCGGTGAAGCAGCTGAGCAACGCGGTGCTGTTGCTCTGCATGGCATCGATCAGCCCCTGCTCCTCAGCGTCCTCGTCTGATTCGGAGCTCATTGCGTACTGAGCAACCAGCCGAGATGTATTCAGAATGCTGAAGGCGACAGTGGAGATGAGAGCAGGATCCATGCTGTCGCTGTTGTGATTGCTCGCAAGTGGTGCGGCACTGCACTGTTGAAAATAGGCGCGAGTTGCTATTGGCAACAAGGAAGACGCAAGGGGAACACAGTGCACCACGGGAAACTGAGAGTTTACCCATGGCGCTTTGGGTTCCTTTCCTTCATCCCAGGATTCCAAGAGCTGATTCAGGGAAAATGAACTATGGGATATGTGCCCAGAATTCATTGCGCTGCACCGCGAAATTGCAAAGAACTCTGTTGCATTGCAAGGAGCGACGTGTGTACGCGCTCTCTCACAATAAAGGTCACGTGTTTTTTATAGCGCGATTGTCATGTTGCGCTTTAATCTGATCGTGTGTACATAGCCTCAGGGTAAAATATTCACCCAATTATTCTTCAGTTATCTCTAAAAATAAATATTTCAGTTTGCAGATACCTCCATGCCAGTCTCCTAAAGATTGAGATATTTGTTGTCTCCTGCTTGCCAACATGTTCTGATTCTACAGTCCTATGGAGCATCTTTTGAGCTCAAGATCTGTTGATCAGGGCTTGTGGCTGTCTGTCTGAGAAAACTTTTGAGTTGGCTAGGTTCATACTACACACACCTACAAATTCTCCTCAAACTGCCTTTGATTAATACTATTAAGATTAAATCCAGATAGGTTCCCGGAACAATGGCTTTTTCTTGCCAGATACCAGCAAGGACAGAACATAGATCAGATAATTTCTGATCAATTAAGTTTTAAAATTCCTGATTATATGCAAGATGCGCATTGGGGACTGCACTAGTATTAGTGGATTTATACACCAGATTAGCAAATGTTCCATGATAACTCTACAACAATGCATTTCCACATTTAAAAAGAAACACAAATGGAATAAATTAAAGCATCCTTAATAGTCAGTTATCTCCTTAAACTTGTATCTTGATTTCTGTGGTAATACAATATTATCCAGCGATTTCCATTTAATACCCCATTACATACAGAAGAAAACCCTTTTATTTTTGCTTTACAGGATAGATAGAATTTTAGCACTCGTTAATGGCTCTACCTATTACAGGATGTTTGAAAGGCTAAGGTAGGCAGGTACCTGCTAATATTGTCTGCAGAGACTCATCTTTGACAACCACGGACTGTTTATGAACATCCCTAAAAGGAGAGAAGGATCCATACATTAAAAACAAATGAATACTCCAATATTATAACAAACCAGTTTCTAGAATTTTTTCTGATTTACATTTGTAATTTAATATTACAATCTGCACCCTTGCTTCCAAAGAGGATTATGGTAAGAATGATTTGCAGTTCTATGGCTCTTTCTGTTAGAGAATCTTATCACACTTTGCAAACATTACGTCTCACAACATCCCGGTGAGATGGATATGAATTGTTTGTCCCATTTTACAGATCAGTAAACCAATGTAAAGGGGGAGGGTTAAGTGAACTGTCCAGTGTCACAAACTGAGCAGAGCTGGGAACTGAACCCATACTTTTTGACTTGTAGGCCCATACTTCAGCCATCAGACAACACTTCTTCCAGTGTCAATGTTGATTTACTAAAAATGAAGATTTGAATGATTCCCCTTCTTTCCCTTAATTCTATAGACTAAAATCAGCCTGTCCTAGAAGGTAGTTCAAACAAATGACCCGTAGTAAGATAAACCACCCTTTTCTAGGGTGAAATTCACCCTTGTACAGAGTTCCACTTAAACCTCCAAAAGAGGACTCCTATCTTGCATGGTGGGCCTTCTACCCAGGGGTAAATATCACATACACAAATAAGACTAGCTAACATGATTTGAACTGTGGACTCAGCAACCATATGCCAATCTAGTCACTGGAAAAAACCCTATGACCCTCAATCAAAGTCATTAACTGGAAGCAGGAAGGTAACCAATCAAATACAGCCCATGCTCACTGGCAGTTACGGCAGCATAATTTAGTACTCACCACACAGACAGCGTAGCAATAGTGGTGAGAACCATGACGTAGGAACCTGTGCAATGTAAAGCGGAGACAGGCGAATGCAATACGATAGGTGGGAGAAGGCGACGACCACAAGCTGAAAATACAGATAAAGTCCTCTTCTCACAGGCTACACTCACCACATCACTGAAAACAATCAAAAGGAAATATTTCAAACTCGGTGGAATGAAAGAGGCAAGATTTCTTGGGTTATCATACACCTTGAAGGAGGACCCACTGATCGTTGCGAGGGTGCAGAAAACTTGGCTCCAGAAGACAGAGGCCAAAATAAAGGAGAATGTGGTTCTGAATCCTAAATTGAAGTTTCTTTCTCTGATGGAGGTGAATGAAACGTATCAATGGGGAAAGAAAGAAGGACTGCCTGGTTAGCATAAGCGTACGCATACTGGCCATATGAAAAAGACGCTGGTAATTAAACAAGACTGTTTCCACATTTAGAAGAATACACAGGGGAAGTACAGTGGAATGACAAAGCTCTCTTTAGAAGGCAGGAGGAAGCTGTGCACTATCAGGCACTGCAGAGGTGAAAGCAGGGAATTTCTAAATGACAAAATATAAAAGTACCTTTTCAAGGCAATCTGGGGTTAAACTTATACTGTGAAAAAAGTGCTTCCCCCCCTTCATTAAAGAGCACGGGGGATTTTAGCCTAATAGTGAATGTAATTAAACATTTTGCAAAATATGCCAGGCACAGGAGGCTAAAAACAAAGATAAATGAGTAACAATAGTCTCTGAAGCGATCAAATACTGGTAAATTTCAAATACTCCATTTATTTATTACGTTTTTAGAGGGAACCTGGAACAAGATTTCCATTACCCATTTGTTTAATGGTGTCACAATACAGCCCCAAACATTCCATCCTGCCAAAGGACCATCACTTCTTTTACGTCCACAAGCACATTCTCTTACCAGCTTCCTGCTGCAGTAAGAATTCGACTGGTGAGGACAGTCTCCCATTCTTTGCCTTCCCGATTACACTTTAACCTGCTCAGCTTGGAACCTCCCACTGTCGTCATCTCATTCTCTACTTCAATGTACATGGAGGGATCTGAGCTTACCTAAAAAATAGAAAAGAAAAGGAAAGTCTGGTTATAGAGAAAAACTGCTCAGGGAAATGTCAAATAATGTAGGTCCAAAATGGGGCCCAATTAAACCTTGGTATCTGATAGAGAAACCCTCTGAGTTTAAAATAGCCTCAAAATACACCAAACTAATTAAAAAGGAAGAGTTTCCAGAGGCAACTGGTCACTCAAAGCTACTCCCTATTAGTGATTTCTATGTATGTTGAGCCCATCAACTGAAAAAAGAGCTTGTGTTTTTCAGTCAGCCGTTCTTTCTAATTCCTGGACGGCAAGTCTACTTCAAAGAGGGCAGCTGCTGCTGCAGCCTTTCAGAGTTCTCACAGTCAAAAGTCAGACTTCTATGGCAAAAGCACCCAGACAAGGGACTTGGCAGGTACGAAGCAGCATTTGGTAGGCCCTCCAGGTACTGGGCCTGTCACTGTACCCTGTGAAGACGCCTCAGAGGAAATGCCCAGCTTTTCCCATGAGTAATGTAGAGAGCTGGCTATGGCGCATCCTGTCTGGAGCGGCTGAGGTCACTGCTTCTCTTGTAACACTAAGGCTAAATAACGCAAGAAGGGAGGGAGCGCCTAAGGCGGGAATATGTTTGTCTCTGATGCCAAGTCAGGTGAGAAAAGGAGGAATAAATTGCTGAAATAGATTGCCTCTGCAGCCAGGCGAGGCAGGACGGAAGCAGGCAGAAGCCAGAGGGTATATGTGACTTGACTTGGCTTTGGGACCTAAGCAAGTAGAGGCAGGGAAGAGGCTGTTGGGAGGCCGATAGTGGAAGAAAAGGAAGAAAAGAGTCAAGTGGAAAAGTCTTAGAAGAAAGCAGGATGGGTAAAGCCTTCTTTGTGGACAGGGCAAATGGATTCTGCTCCAATCCCTCAGTTTAGTGATAATGATTGTGAGTTTTAAGTAAACCATTTTGCCATCATCCACTTACTTGCAATGTAAACGATTTCTGTGGGATTGGGGTTGGCAGTTTAAGTGCTAATGCTGGTGCAGAAATGCAAGTGGCATCCTTGTCAGAGGCCAGTGCAGCTGGGGACTGAAAAACAAAATCGTCAACAGCAGTAACAAATGTAGCAATTCTAAACAAAATCCTACAAGCCAACGGAACAACACACAGGGATCAGTCATGCAGGGCACCTCGAAAGAGATCATTTATACTCCAGACTGGGTTGCTAAGGGGGAAACCTCAACAAATATTCAAAAACACTTATCAGGAAAACCTCATACAAAAGCTTTTTCTTAATACAGATTGCAGAAATACTATGTCTTCATTCTCTAAAGTAGTCCTAAGAACTTTCAGGAATGATATCTCATCATTACATTATGGCATCAGGCCATATTTGTCATTTTCCATTTGAACTAACTGAATGGATGCTCCGGCATGTTTCAACAGAGTGGCAGCCTTTGAATGTTAGGAATGAAAAAGGCTATTGCAACCGAAGGATGTGAATTACTGCCATCATGTACTAGCCCAGTATGTATTCTACTGCCTTCTTCTGCTTTAGCTGCTGAATAATAGAAACCACAAATGGTCATTCTACTCACACTCAGTACATTTTTGACATACTGGTTACCTGAACAGTTAAAGTCACAGGTACTAGTCTGGAGTCCTTTCGCGGCCTGCCTTTTTTCTTCTTTTCTACTGCTTCTCCCTCGAGATCTAGTTTACGTTTGGGCAGCGCCAGAGGTTTAGCAATTGGAATCTTCTCATCACTATCACTGCTGCTCTCCAGAATATCCTTTGGCTTATTCTCTTTAATTAAATTCGGATCCTTCAATCTGCATAAAAGGAAAAAGATTTATTTCATAATTTAATTTATTCAAAGTTGCCATCCATCCTCCCCACTGTGTGTTTTCAGCTAAGCATTCTGAGGCTTATCTGAATTAGCTGAAAAGGTGTAGAGGAAAAAACACAAGATTAAAAAAAGGCTGCCCAATCCTTTGTGCAAGTGCAAATAGGGAACATAGAAAATGCAGCTTCTTCAAGTAAGTTTTCTGCTTAAAAAACTAATAGTAAAGTAGGCTTGGTATCTTGTACTAAAATATGATTCAGCAACCAGATGCTATTTTCTAAAGAAAACAAACAAGCTTTATTTTACCGTGTAATGAATACTGAACCTCATGAAGAGCAGTTGTGATATGCCAAAAGAGGGCGCCTTCCATTGCAGCTGAAATGGAGCAATTCTATTAGGGGCATGTGGGTGGGCAAGAGTGGGAAAGCGGGAGAGACGTAAGAGTATAAACTGACAATAGCAAGCTTGCAAATGAAAAGTACACAAGAGCTATAAATTAACACCTACAGCATGCCTGACATCTCTAACCACTGGCTTTCTATCGATGCACGTAGACACATGCATAATTGTGATCACCAGGAATCACAGTTGTATTTATATTTGTTTTTTTTTTTAAAAAAACAACCAAAAACTTTTTTGTAACCTCTCCTACCCTCCCCCATTTTTCCAAGACCATCTGGGAAGGGAATTTTCCATCTTGTGGGGAATGAGTTCTAGTCCCAGCTCTACTGCTGTTTGTCCATAACTCTCTGCACAAAGATTAAATGCAGAACTCCGTGCATAATTCTTACGTACCACAGAAACATTCAGGTGGGCTTCATGACATTCCCTCAGAGTAAATATGGTTCTTCCTGTTTTACTGGATTTAAAGACCGAGGCCTCTGTAGCATGGGGCACAGCTCACTTGCTGGTGGATTCTCTGCATCTTAAAGTCTTTAAACCATGAGTTGAGGACTTTAACTCAGTCTTCCGTTAGAGTCTTATTGCAGGAGTGGGTGGGTGAGGTTTTGTGGTCTGCACTGTGTGGGAGGTCTGATTAGATGATCATATAGGTCCCTTCTGACCTTAGAGTCTATGGATATGTCTATGGATATCTATGGATACCCAACCCATTTCCCTTTTGACTTGATGAAATGGGCGGAAAAGACCACGTACTTCCCATAGATTCTTGTGGACAAAAGTTTGCCATGCCGCTGACATTGGGCAAATAAACATTTTTGGAACACAGGAACTGCCCCAACTGGATCAGACCCAAATTCATGCTAGTCCAGTATCCTGTCTCTCACAATGAACCAGATACTTTACAGCAAGGGTGCCCAACCCGTGGCTGCGGGCCAAAAGTGACCCACGGCGCTTTTTAAAGTGGCCTGTGCTCTCCTGCTACTGGCTAGAAGCTAGGCCCTGTCCACCTGCCAGGTCCCGTCCAGGAGCCAGGCTGCGGCCATCCGCCTCTCGTCCAGGCTTAGGGCCTGCTCATGGGCATCCAGCCCTTTAAAAAACCAAACACCTTTTTTTTTTTTTTAAATATTTTAAATTTAAAAAAAATCTTTTTGGCTCAAGGACCAGAAATACAATTTTTACAACCCTGAAGGGCCATCAGTCTATTTAATCAAAATTCATTTAAATTTGATTAACTAAATTTTAATTAATTAATTCAATTAAAATTTAATTAAATGTTAATTTTAATTTAATTAAACAGCTTGGTGGCCCTTCAGGGTTGTAAAAATTACATTTGTGGCCCTCGAGCCAAAAAGGTTGAGTACCACTGCTTTAGTGGAATTTTTAAGAATCCCTTAGCAGGCAGAGGTGGGTTTATCTGTCCCCAATATTAGGTGTCATCCTGATTTCCTGTAGTATGAGGTTTAATAGCCTTTCCAAATTTTTTGCTATTAATTATGACAATTCTGGATACTCTTGACATGCATATAAACATTCAATCCCTTTTTGAAGTGCTAAGTTCTTGACCTCAACAACTTCCTATGGCAATGATTTTCATAGGCTAATTACACATTGTGCATTTACTGGTTTTGAATTTGCCAACTTTAAATTTCATTGCTTATTCATTTCTCTTTTGTTAGGAATGAGACATAGCAAAAGTTCCTAATCTGTCTTCTCTAGCCCATTCATGATTTCATATAGTTTCATCATGTACCATTTATGTATCTCCTTTCTAAGATAAACAACCCCACTCCTTTCAATTGCCCTGAATTTTAACAAGTTGAAAATCATTCTTATTGCTTTCCTCCAAGCCCCCTCCAAGAATATTTCTGCAATATTCTTTGGAGATTGAGTGATTGGTGCCGCACACAGTATTCTAGATGAGGCTACCTCACTGATTTATATAATTGTACTATAACATCCCCCATAACAAGCCCATTCCTGAGGTACCCCAACATCTTGTTTGCTTTTTTCACAACAGCTGCACAGGTCTTCAATGACTCTAATGACATCCAGATCCCTTTCTTTAATTAGTACAAATAATTTGGAACCCTATAAGGTGTAAGAGTAGTTTAATTATTTTTCCTCCAATGTGCATTACTTTGCATTTCCTGTCATTGAACTTCATTTACCATCATGCTGCCTATTCACCTAGCTTGTCTAGGTCTCTCTGAAGTTCTTCATAGTCCTCTCTGGTCCTAAATATCAGAAAATAACTGTGTCATCTGCCACTTGTTCTACCTCACTATGCACCCCCTTTCCAAATAATTAATAAATTCGTTAAACACAGGACCTAGCATAGACGCTTGAGGCACCCACTTCAAACCTTTTGCTATCATTAAAATGGACCACTTAATTCTAACCTGTTATCTGTCTCTTAGCATGATTTTTATATCTGAAAATTCTTTGCCCCTCACCCCTTCCCTAACTTCTTCAGTAACTCCTTGCATGGAGGAACATGTCACAAGCCCAGCAGCACTCTAAATAAATTGTATCAAAGTGATTTTCCTGTCCACTACTACTGACGCATTCAGAGAATTCTAAGGTTAGTGAGATACAACATTCCTTCGCAGAACTGTGCTGTTAGGTGATCTATTATTCTACTTTTAATTACTGTTTCAACGAATTTCCCAGGTACAGATGAAAAGATGACCTCTAAAATGCCTCAATCCGTTCATGGGCATTCTTAAAAATACAGGCATTACATTTGCTCTGGCTTTTTTAACAAGAAGCCAGTTTTAGGGGATGAAATATGGGTGGGGGAAACCCCCCTCAATTTTTAATAATCATAAATAGGGTGACTATGAACCAGCCTGGCAAGACAATGACCTTCTACACAATTTGCTACGGGGTCTGTGTGTATATAAGTTATAACATGCAAATCTTATGTCAAAAAATTGAAAGATTTTCCTTTTTAAATTCTTATCATGTGGATCCAAGGACAAATGCTTTGAAAACAAAATTTCTCACCTGCACAGGATTCTCAGGACAAAACTGAAATGTCTGAAGCTTTTGGGGTGTATTTTCCATGTAATGTAATTTATGCTGAGATGGAACGCCCTGTTGCACAGACAGGCAGGCTGCCTATTATTATAGTCCATGAAGAGCATACACACACGACAATTTTATCTTGAAGTAAAAGTTTTAACTAAGAAAGATCTGAAGAGTTTTCTTGGTCCCATATGCTTGAGGCCAAAAACAGAAATATGAGTATCCATGGATAATATTACCTCAGAAAATCTTTCTTACCTGTAAATCTTTTTCATTGCCCCCCTCTATAGAGGAGATCTGAGTTATTCTCCAGAATCCCAGCACTAATGCATCCATTTCAAAGAATCATATTGTTTTATCACTGTCTGCCTGAGTGCCCTCCCCTGCCCTGTTCCATCACTTACCTGTCTATGGCAGTCTGATTTGTATTTATTACAGCAGAAGTCCCTGAGGTGGCTTTGGATCGTTCTGTGAATCTGGAGTCAAATGCTTTCATTGGTTCAATCTTCGACGGGGTTGTTAGCACAGAAGATGATACAGGGGTTGCCGCTGAAGCAGAGGTAGCATTTACACTATTAAGCGAGGAAAGAGAAAAACAAAGATTTAAAATATATTTGGAGTCCTATACTACTCAAGAAAATAAATTAGCATTTATCGAAACCATCTACATGGACTAGAAATTTCATTAAATTGGCCACTCTTGGACATGTGTGAATTAAAATACACCATATCCTTTCATGTGTCAATATCCTCAAAGCCTTGGGTACTCTCAAGAATTGTTTATAATAGATCTGAGAGTTGAAATATTAATGCTGCTGCATAAAGTCTTTTCATCTAGATACATCCAACTGATTCATTCTTTATAATTCTCATTCCCTGATTAAAAATACATATCTGTAGGCATTTAGTGTCCAAGTACAATAAATTAGTGATTATTATATGCAATAGAGCAGCATGAAATGATCTAGAGGTCTCCCCTGAAAATTTCTTCTGCTGTAGCATGCTGAAAATTTTACACAAGCATAGGTGTTGCCTACCTTACAATGCAAACCACATAATCTGGTTCTTGCAAACATTTTTTGAGCTATACAACAGGACTTTACATCACAAAAAAACCATCCAAATAAGATTTGCTTAATTTTGAAATACTCAATTTAGATTGAATAAAGAGATGTTAACAGGACTGCCATATTGTACTAATAGCAGTTCAGTGTTTATAAGGGTGTTATAGTGGTTACGCCCATGGATAACACTCAAAATACACTTGACTGCACTGGAGAAAAGCATTTCTAGAGTATGCCTGGGGATCTGGGAGGGTTAATTAATGTAGTGTTTTAAAGCTATTCATTATCTACCAACTCAAAGCTCAATCAAAAAATGGATGCATTTCCTGCAACAAACCAGAAGCATTCATGCTAGTGGATCTGTTGGTGTGCACTGGATTTAACAAGGATAAACTGACTTCACAGAAAACGTGGGTTGGGAATAATTCGTTCCCACCACTATTAAAAGAATAACGTACATCAATAAAATCCTAATGTGTGAAAAACAATATTAGACTCTCAATTAATATTTTCTGGCAGGAAAAGCAATCTAACAACTGCTTATTTAGAGAATTACGAAGGAGAAGTCATATAGGTTAAAAAATGAAACCTCGTGCAAATACTGACCCGTCTTTATTGATTGCATCATCTGTTGGTTTTATACTGGCAGCCAGTGGTTCTAGAGAAGGCTTTGAAGTGCCGAAGGAATTGGTTGCATTGGAATCTAATGACATTAGCTGCTGATTACTTTGAGAAGACATAATTGAGCCAGCCAGAGAGCCAGATATTGGGATACTATTGAAGAATGCTGTTGAAAAATCCCTATATCAAAAAAGATTAAAAGCAAGTATGATTTTTTTTAAAGTATTTTAACTTTAACAGCACATTTGTGTGTACACATATACACACTTAAAAATCCATCCATTTTTCCATGGATTTTTTCCGTCATTTCTATGCAATACAAGCCAATGTGGTGCTTTGTGATTTGTCTCTGCTAATTAATGAGGCAGAAGGAATATGCATTGCTGTGGGGTGACATTTGTTTCCATACAGCTGAAGAACAAGCAAAGGAAGCCCTCCCACTTTTGGTGAATACATGTTTTAAGGTAAAGAGTTTTCATACAATTAGTTGAGTGATGCAGAGTATGAGCCTGTTCCTACTTAAGTAAATGGTACAAGCCAACCTTTCGATGGGAAAATAACCTATGTCTTAAGGCCAACCATTCCTGACTGGCTCTCGGATCCTACTATTAAGAGAACACTGGGATAAATCTAGATCTTCACAACCATACGCAGGGTATTTCCAGCAAAAGCCAGCTGCGTCCAAATCATGACTGGCATGAATATATGGTATGCAGAGACATGCTTTAGAAATTGCTTTGGATGACAGAAATATATAAACTCCTTTTTCCAAGGCCTCTGTTATTTTGCTCTCATGGCTCTGTTCCTGGGATCTTTTTTCCATGACATTCCCTCTTCCAAAAACAACAGCTAAAGTCACTAATTCTGAGGATATGAATCCAGATCTTCTAAAACAGTAAAGGATTCAATACAAACTATATTCCTAGAAGGGGAAATAAAATCCTCTTTTGGATGAGACAGAAAACCAAGGATGTGAACACTTATAATCATTCAAAATTCCATACAAGTTGGAATGCTCTGGAACAAGTGTTAGCAATCACATACCAGACAATTTCCAAGTGGGATTATTACATTCTTCTCACCTAAATGTCTGTGTATTTAATTTGAAATGATTTTAACGTCTCTTTCTTTAAACTGTAGCACAGTATTATTTTCACAGAGCAACTGCCACTTTCTACCCGAGAAGTGGTTGCATTTTAATGGTAGGTAAAGTGGTCACAATAAAGCCCTTCAAAATCCTTTCAGCTTAAAAGTTATTCAATGTACGCTATTATAAAATGCAGTAGGTTTAAGATGGACCTAAATTTTGTCAGTGTGAACTGGAAAAGTAGATGAAAAGATCAAGGGAGAAAGAAAAGCAATCACTTCAAAGAATACCCAGTGTCCAGCTGAGCTATGCAAAGAGGTGTGATGCGTCTCCGGCCATCGGCTGTTCGAGTTTCAACTTGCTTCTTTAAAAGATTCTGTTGGGGAAGGGAGAGAATAATGTTAATATGAATTTTTTCTCCAGTTGGCACAAGACTCTGGTTAGGTGGAATGAAATGAAAAATAATGATCGATAATTATATTCTTTATTTCAGGGAAGAATTTTATTTTACTTTTATACAATTGTGTTTCTGAACCAAAGAGGCCCTGAATATTTGCAGAGTCTCTCTCACTTGGCCACCTTTCCTGTCAGCACAAACAAATTGGGTTTTTAAGACCGTAGGCTCTTCAGAGCAAAGTTGGTCTTTCAGTAAGAGTTTGTACAGTGCCTAGCACAATGGAGCTTAGATGACGGGTGCTCTTAAGAACCAAAATAATACACACAATACATCACGACTAAATACAAGGTAGAATACTTTTCATAAAACCATCACTTCATACCTGACCTGTCAGGCTTCGATCACAAAGGAAACCTGCACAACGCCTTCAACACAGAAGCCTGTGAGCTCAAATTCATAACTTTGTTAGACACTAAGTATCATGGCCTTATTAAAGACTCTGGATTTATGGCTCATTACAATAATGTATAAGCCATTAACCTTCCTTTGTCCTATGACTGCAGAGGACGTAATTGCCTACTTCACCTTGAATGGTCTCTTACACCACCTGGACTCCATATACTAAATGATCTGCTCCACCTTGTATTTAGCTGTGACACTGAGTACCTTTCCCAGATTTGAAGACCATTGTGTAAGCTCAACCATTTGACTCTTTCACCAACCGAGGTTGGTCTAATAAAAGAGATTACCTTACCAACCTTTTCTCTCAAATTAGATATTTATCACATTTGTACTTGATGCTATAAAATCACCATTCAAAAGGCCTACCTTTCTAATGTCCTCCAAACTCTCACCATTAACCATGCTTGTCACTTTGGGAGCTGTCGCTGCAGACCCTGCTGCTTCCCGTATTACTGCATTCTTCTGCTCCATCTGCTGCTGTTGCTGTCTCTGTTGATACTTCAGCATCTCTGGATTCTCAATAATGGTAGTGGACAACTGAGCCTCGGTCATTATCGCTAAGCTTTTACCGTAGGTAGACTGGTGAATGTTGCTCTAAGGGTGTTAAAAATGTAAAAATAAAACCCGATTACAATTGCTAGCAATACATCAGTGATTGTGCTGTAAAGACATTACACAAATCTATTAATAGCAATCAACAGATGCCTTCAGTACTATTTACACATCAAAGATCTTTTTCTCTCACTATTGTAACTTTTAGGTAACATCCACCTGGTTAACTAACATAACTAGGGTGACAAAGAAAGCTTCTGTTGCTAGCAGCAATAAGAGGGAAAAATCCAGCTGATAGCAAAGTACGTTAAAAAGACTTGCATACAAGCTCATAAGAGTAATTTTAAACCATAATTTTGAAATCAGGAAGTCACTCCTTACTACTGAGCCAGACAAATGTTTCAAATGTATAATGCAATGTAAGCAAATGGGTATTTGCCAAGATAGTTTCTACTCTGGAAAGGATACTTAATACCACAAGTTGCTTCTGAACTTGATGGCTGACTTTACAAAAAGAACTCTCTGGTTTTGGAAAGCAGACAAGACCACATTTTTTTACGATATTAAAATCAGTCACTATAAACACCTATGAACAGTTCTGAGCATATTCTTTTAAAGAAAAAGAATGGATGATTATATTTGTCCTGAGAGCTCACACTACCTTCTCCTCCTCACTAAGCGGATCTCCAAGTTCATCCTGAGAAAAGTCCAAAAAAGCCACTGACCCATCCATGGAACACACCAAAATCCCAAGGCCATTTAAAGTCCTGAAAGACAGTAAAGATCCATCTTTGTTTTGAATCAATGAGTTTTAGAACACTTTCTTTGCTGCATTTAGGCAATCCATAAAGGGTTTACCTTAAAAATAAATGGTTAGCATAGGATTTGTTATTTTAGGAACTACTGAAATGATCAAAGAAGTGGGGCAACATGGGAGAGTCACGGGCCTATATTTGATAAGCAGTGACTACATACACATGAGCTTTTGAACATGATGTCCACCCTCATCAACGACCAGGACTGCAAAAAACCCAAGAGTAGGGATCAAATTGGAAAAATTTAAACAGTTAAATATGAAAAGTGAACCACAAAGCAAGAATACAAATTAATTTGCGTCAGAAAGTATGTTCTAAACATGCCCACTAACTGGAGTAGAGGCAGCTTTCAGCACATGAATAACTAAAAATCTTCCTGAGAATCATTGTACCACAGTAAAACAAACAAGGAGTCCGGGGCACTTTTAAAGACTAACACATTTGTTTATAGCATGAGCTTTTGTGGGAGAAAATCCCACTTCATCAGATGCTTGAAGATGGAGAACTTACAGAATGGGAGGAGAATAAATGCGGTGAAATGTCCTATAGTAATGTCTAGGAATCAGCCAAGAATGGGGTCCCACTATGTAAGGCAAACAGAGTGGTAGGAAGTCACATCCAGAGGGAGATATATGAGCTGAATGATGACCAGCCATCTCTGCTGTATTGCAATTCCATCCCTCTCTTTTGTGCCAGCAATAATAAAAACCAGATGGAGCCTGGATCCAGCCTAACAGTCCCATGTTTAGGCCAGAGTTTTTTGTTATTCTCTTTAGTGTATTGCACACAGGGGCCTGGCTAATCCAGTACCCAGCAAAGGCACCCTACTAGCATTTTTCTGGTGGTCTCAATAGTATCTGTAAAATAAGTTTTTTGTTTTTTAAATGTCCTAGTGACCCTTACAAGGCAGTAACTTTCCACATATGGCTTATTATTCACAGACTTGGGGAGTTGGATTTTTTTGCTAAAAGAGGCCTTGACCATGTCACGGATGAAATGAAAGAAGACGGGCAAAGAACTGATGGCAGAAGTCCCGCTGAGTCAGCCCAACTGCAAACAGATTTTTAAAAATGCTTGCCACGGCTGCCTGAGAGACAAAGAAAGGTTTCTTTGTCTTCGCCATGGGATCTGCAGTGTCACATTCAATCAAATTGTCCCAGCCACTGGATGACTGATATAACCCAAACTCCCAACTGGAAGGTGAGTCAACTTTTTCCTAACAAGTCTTCTGCTTGTTGGACAGATAAAAGTTTCTTGGATTCAGCTGTAGATAGTGTAAGATATCTACTGCTGATGGAAACGGCCAGTGCCTCTGTTTGAGGTTACAATGCAGGTGAACATCAAGAAGGCACCAGTAACCCATATTGAAGGATCCGTCACTGGACATTGATTATACCACTTTCTGTTCTGTGTTTGTACGGCACCCAACAAAATAATGTCCGTGACTGGGGTTCGTAGGTGCTTCCATGATACAAATAATAAATAGTATGTAGACCAATGGCTTATCTCCCTTTTTGGAAAAGACTATGTAATGGCATTCAGATATTAGAGTGATAGGTACAAGTTTACAACTCTAAAATAGAGAAACCCCAGACACTTTCAGATTTCCTTGACAATCTGGTTTTAGATACTGGGTACAAGACAGAAACTCCACTTTTTGGAATGGTTCCTATACTAAGATTTTAGCCAAACAAATTTGGTTTCCTAAACACGATATAAAATAACAAGCTTTCTGCTGATCCTTTAATGTGTCCCTCAAATACCCCACAAGAACATTAATCCATACATTTAAAAAATGTTAATTGATATAATGCTTCTAAAAAGACTTTATACCACAAAAAGGTGTCACTTGCAAATGAGTCAGCCTTTTCCTTACATAGGCAATGAAAGTACACAAAGCTGCTATGATACAGCAGAAAGAAAGCACACCAGTTTTAACTCATTAATGTGTGTAAAATGCTTTGAAGTCCTTTGATGAAAATCTCTGTAGGAAATATTATTGAATTTGACAGTAAGATCCATGGACAAGGCCTGTAGACATCAGATCAAACTAGACATATTCTTCTGCCTGAGTAAATGGTTTTCAGGTCTAGTGTAGGTATTCCAAAGGGGTAGCCGTGTTAGTCTATTGTAGAAAGAAAACAGAGTCCTGTGGCACTTTTAAAGACTAACAGATTTATTTATCGCATGAGCTTTCGTGGGAGAAAATCCCACTTCGTCAGATGCTTTGAAGATCTTATTGGGAAATTTAACTAGTGTTAGATAGGCTCAGACAAAAGGCTCAATAGAACTTCAAGGTATAAAAATATTGCATTAAATATCTCCTTTAAAAGAACATTAAGATAGCAAAGCCGAGCACTGAGAAGTAAAGTATACAACCTTTACTTGGCTCCGTTGTTCATATGCATTATGAGTCTTCAATTTATCACACACTATTTTTCCCTACAGGACCACCTGCCTCCGTCAGTGAAGAAAAGCGTTCACTGAATGGGTAACTATTCAATACTCATTTTTATCCTCATCATTCAATGTGTGGCTCCACACTTATTTATTGCTTACTACTCAAAACCCTGCTCTCAAAACAATTTTCTTTTCATGTTTATGGCACCATAGAATCTGAGTAGTGGATTTACGTTCAGGATACCTCGATGGGGTTAGCTGGTATTATTATTTTCAATTTTACAAATGGGAAACTGAGGCATGGAGAGATTAAGGCCAAAATTTGTAAAAGTGACCACTAATTTGGGGGGGTTATAGCACTTTACATACTCAAAACACAGCTCCCATTGACTTCAGTTGCAGCTATGAGCACTTAGAATGTCAATCTCTCTCAAATTGGACATCCAGAAACCGGGGAATATATACTGGCCATCTATGAAAGTTTCAGTTTAAGTGACTTGCCCACCATCACACAGGAACATTGTGGCAGAGGCAGGGATAAAATCCAGTTGTCCAGGGCTTTAACCATGAGGCCATCCTTTTCTCTTGCCTCATTCACCACATCCCTTCCAACTTCTGCAAAAAATGAGACAAGGGCTCTAAAGATAGCCACCTCATTCACTCTGCAACCCAGAGCACCATCCATTCTGGGGACTGAATGAGACCAGGGTCCTGTGAAAAATATAGTATGAGATCACATCATTAAAGACTGTGTTATAACATACAAGAAGGCTGCATGAAGGTCGTATCGGCCACATCGATTCTGGTATCTCTTGACTTTGCAACCTTAACATCCTTTAATGTAGTTTTTAAAATGTAATTTTCTAAGTTTAAAAAAAAAAAAGAAAGAAATTCCATCACGTGAAAAGATGCTGATCCCCACATGGGTCATCAGCAGGGTTGAACCTCTAGATTCACAGCAGACCTTGGCCACCAAAGCTAATGAAGTAGTTGGAAGTCTTTTACCCTCTGTAAGGGACAGTCAGTAAAAAAGATGACATACGCTTTGCCAGATACTCGTGACAGCAGGATTTCTTTATCTCCACACTCTTCTGGATTTGATTTCAGGTTCTGCGGGGAGTGCTCACTAATGGTTAGGACCCTGCTGCACCTGTTTTTCACCATCCCCCAGAATGTCCTTTCAACATATTTCCTTTCTATCCCTGCCCCCAGTGTTTCTATCCTCCTCTACTACTGCGCTCTATAGCCAGCCCCATTCCACCCTTCTTCTAGATTCCCAGCCTGCCCCTTCAAACTACCTCTTCACCCATTTGCTTTAGATCGAGGCGACTTCTTCTGTTCCCTCCATGCTGCCTGGGCATCAGCAGAGAGAGACAGAGGTGACTGAGGATAGCTAGCAGCCACCAGAGCATGGAGGGAGACGGCGGCAAGCAGAAGGTTTGTTATGGAGAGAAGAGAACCAGGGTGGGAGGGAGAGAAGTGGAAGGTGTTGCATGACGGGGCAAAAAACGTCTGGGGAAGTCGGCAGATGGAGGGAGACAGGTAGGTTGAAGATTGAGGGGGTGCGCTGCGTTGAGTCACAGTGGCAGCCTATAGACGTGTGATTTCGTCCAAGGGTGGAGGGAGCCTGAGTGAAGGAACCTGGGACCGCCTCCCCGTTTTACCTTTCCCTTTTCCTCGCCCCTTCAGCTCCCCCCACCCCCCAGCCACACACACCTCTTATTGTCTGCACCAGTCAGGACTGGAGCAGCTTCTGGCTGCTCCCACCTTCTCCTCACCGAAACAGGCAGCTGGCTGGTGGCTCAGGTTTATCAGGGGAGCATGGAGAGCAGAGAAAGAGAGTCTCCCTCCATCAGCAGTAGCACCACAGCAGCCCGTGGTGGATGTGATGAATTACTGCAGGGGGGCTAAGTTGTCAGAATGCCCATGGAGCTGCTGAATGCAGGACATCCTCAAGGCATAACGCCCAGCAGCCTGCACTGCCTGTGGCTTCATGGTTTTTTCCCCAGTGCTTTGTCACCCCACCCCGAGACATGCTGGAGAGAGCCCTACTCTGGAGTGCTAGTGTTATCACTGGAAGAAGGGAGGCACCAGTGCTGACAATGGTCACTGCAGGCTTCCTGCAGCAGGATAGGAACCTGGAACCTGGGCTGGAAGTTAACTGAAAAGCACGATGTCCCGCACAACATAAAGGACAGACCCACAGCAGGCTATGTGCCCTCTGGCAAAACACAGGAGCTTGGACAGTTGCTGTGTTCTACGCCAGAGGTGGGCAAACTTTTTGTCCTGTGGGCTACATCTGCCTCTAGGTGCGCCGGAAAGGGGGAGGACTGGGAGGGTGGAGTGATCACCACGCTCTGTCCCTGTGCCCACACGGTGGGGTGGGGGAATGCGGCCCCTGGGCAGGGTGCTGCAGGGCCCTGGGGAGAATGGTGGCCGAGATCTGGTGTGGGCGCCGCTGCTGGAGAGGGGCAGAGATAAGAGCAGTCGCCATGCTCCTGTCCGGGCGCTGCTGGGCCCACGTGGTGGAAGGGAATGGGAGGAAGGGTGGGGACAGGAGGTGGAAGTGGCCACTGCCTGCTAAGTCCCCTGGAAGGCCTGATGAATAGCTCACCCTACGGACCACAGCTTGCCCACCCGTTCTATGCTGTGATTGGGGGATGTGTTCTACTACTTTATAATTTCACTGTTCTGTTCGATGCTTGCCACATGAATTGAATCTCTCTTAACTTTCTTAATCTCCTTCTGCTACTCTCAGCAACAAAAGAACGTGTATCTTCTTACATAGCACTGCAACACCTTTGATATATCTATATTTATTAAAGAACAGGGCAGCTATGTTTAATTTTCTGAATGAAACTAGCAGGAGGGGCAGACATAAAGCAAGCATTGACCCTTAAACAACTTCATATTAAAGAAAAAGGGAAGCTTTTATGGAGATGAGTCTCGTGGATTTTTTGGGAGAAGAAGAGAGGGACTGAGGTGACATACTGGAGTCTTCTCACTTGCATCAGTGTAAATGAGTAACTGTACACAAGTTACATATGTGTAAAATCCATCAGGCCCATTAAGTTTTATAAAATAGCTCCAGCTTGCTCAAAAGAGGAAATTCTAACAAGATGAACTCATTCCACAGATGTATTTGTGCACTATAATGCCATATTATTATTATATTTTATCCATTAATTACAAAGACACCATCCTTCCCCTGCATGGAGATACATGAATGCTTCAAATAGGAAAATCATTTCAGTTTGAATTTTTATTTAATACGTTTTCATCTCTTCTAGAGACAGCAAGGGCCTATTTGGTACATGGAATGATACCAAAATCAGCTGAGTCAAAATCAATGGAATTATCAAAGATATTGCTGCAATTTTAAAACTTTCAGATCATACTGATGTAGTGCTTAAATTATGCTCAAAATGCGAGCAATATGACAGTGTACTAGAATCAAGTACTTCCTCTGAACCGACAGGTTCAGAAGCAGACTTTTTTTCTCTTTTAGCTTTTGCACAAAAGTGAAACTCCTCTTACCATGAGATGTCCATGATAGACTTGTCAAACAGCTCATGTATGACAACTAAAGGTCGTTTCAGACATGTGAGCTTACAAAGGAAAAAAAAAAGAGAGAGAGAGAAATTTAGAAATGTTATGCACAACCACATGATTCCATCCTCTAAAAGAATCTAATAGCGTTTACCAAATCTTAACTTCTGACCAGGAATGCTACCTGTATGTTTAATGGTATAAAAGATCTGGGGTGCACCAGGAGTCAGTCATTTCTTTACAGAGCAAAACCAATTCCCTCAGAAGTTTGCATGACATTTAAGTTCCAGAGATTGACTTCCTCTGAACAACCTAGCCCTCTCTCTGATGCAGCTGTAGAGCTCTACACTGGCCACCAATTCAAAGTAATTCTAGACCCTGGAGAGAGCTTCTGTTCTAACCTTAACTGAGGTAAGGAGGTTGTTTGCTGGCAACATAAGAGAAAGGCAGAACGTGGATCAAGGTAACACATGCACTTTCAGACTATCAATAAGTAAGGAAGGAAAGCTGATGAACAACAAAGGGAAACTGCCAGGTATTTCTAAAGAAGAACAGCCAACCCTGTATTTATGGATCATCTTGATACTACGTTAAAGAAATCAATAGGCAAAAGAATTTCCCATAAGTTGTTCCAAAATAAAGAGGTACAGTATCTCTGATTCTCAGCCAGTATACCTAGCATCTGAGCTACCTGAAGCTAAAGTAGGAAAAGGCAGTGTGGTTTAGTGGATAACAAGATTTCCTGGGATTCAGGGGAGGTGAGTTCAAATCTTAGGTCTACCACAGACCTGTTGCGTGGCCCTGAGCAAGCTGTTTCGCCTTTTTGTCTCTGTTTCCCTTCCCACCATCTGTCTGTCTTGTCTATTCAGACTCAGAACTTCAGAGCAAGGACTCTCTCTCACTATGTGTCCATGCTGTGCCTAGCGCAATGAGATCCCAGTCCCCTCTGGGCCCACTAGCCACAATAAATAGAACATATCTAAATGACACTTTGATTAACAACATACCCATTATTTAGTATTCTGGCCAGAAAGATTTAGGATTATGCACTAAGTTGATGGATAAATATCATACTTAGGCTGCTTAGAAAGCAAACATGGATTGCAGGTAGCAACTGGTATGTTCTGACATATGTCCCTTGTCATGAAGCCATAAACTCTGTTTAAACTAATTCTCTGCTCTACCAGCCAATCTTACATTAAAGCAGCAAAATAACCTTTTTTACCCTCAGTCACAATTTGAAAATATAATTTTACTTTAGAATTAAAGCCAAGCCAAATGTTTCAAGATAGAACTTTTTTTTAAAAAATCCAATTCTACCGTGCCTCTATTTCCTGGTTGAAAATATGAGCTGGGGACAGAGACCAGGACAAACCATGCGGCGGATTAGTCAATGCAGAAATAACTAGCTGTGCTATGGTCCTTGCGCTTTGCAGTGCAAGCTCAGGGGAAGCCAGATTCCATGGTTGGTTGTGCTAAATGCAGACTAGGAGGAAGGGACTGTTTCTCTCTTACATGAGGTTAGAAGCTGGGACATCGCAACTGAACTCCTATTAGGTTTGTCAGCCAATTCCTTTTCTCAGCCATGGTAAGTGGAGTAGACTCCACTTACTATCTCCTCTCTTCTGACAACAGCAGCATCCTCTGTCACTGACTCCCTCAGATAACGTCAGGCCTAGGAGTTGGACTTCCTGGCTCCTTTGCTTTCCTGAGCTACTTCAGTAAAGTGAGGGATAGTGTAGATTGCATCCCTAACCTAACTTCTGCTGGGATACTGCACTACCCTGTTCTTGCCCAAGCATCATCAGAAACCTCGGCCCCCAAAACTTGATCTAGAATAAATCGCCTCAAATGCAGACATTATACAAAAATCAATGGGAAATGTATCTAAATGCACTAGAAACTGTGGCTAAGGATATAGTCAACCTTTCATATAAGTTTTAAAAATGTTTCAGTGCTTATTTCCAAAGCAATTCATGATAATCAAAACTAACTTCTAGTCCAGTGTTTCCCTACAAGCCTCTGTTAATAGGCAGTGGCCAATAAAATCTGTATCTAAATGTAAGATCCTCATTCTGTACACCTAATCCCTGTGCTAAATTCCTAGCTCGTCCAAGCGATCACGTTGGCCAAGGAAAGCAACAAAGGAAACTTACCCAGACAGACAGAGACCGATCTTTACTGCCAACGGCACAGCAGCAGTAAGGACAGCTTGGTTTGGTGGAGCTCCCATTCTTTTGTTTCTTTTTGAAGATTTTTGGATTGAATTTCTGAACAGGCAGAAAAGACCCCAAACGTATTACAATCAATGAATTACTTTTAGGAGTTTTGAACTTAATGATCACAAACGATGTCGGGCTAACTTCCCTGGGAAACAAAGTCCCCATCACAGGTTCAGCATAGACAAAAGCAACGCAAGTTTCCTCACACTGCCTAACCAATGTGTCTCAGCCACGAGCCAGAAGGACCACTTTCTAGGGGTAAACGTGGTTTTGTCTCCACAGCACCAACAGGAATGTCAAACTATTAGTTCTACTGAAGGGTTGAGTGATTTGAACATCAATCCACTTGGAACCAGAGGGATTTCGCATAAGCCACTAAACAGGCTTCAGAAAGTAAACTCTTGCCCATTCCTGAACTAGGCAGGATCTGAAGTAGTGGCATAGAGGTATGTTATTACTCATCTGTTCCACATCCAGTCCCCCAACTCTCGAAAAGAGGACTGAGTAATTTCTTCTATTGAAATACAAATCAATTGTACAGGTGAAAGTCTTCATTTGTAAACATCCATGTTTCAATCAATAACTATCATATTTACATATTTACTACCCATATCCCTGGTTTCCCTCTGTTGAACATAAAATATCGAGAGTGTATTTTCTAAAAGCTATCCTTAAAGGAAACGTTAGGCTTTAAATTTACGCACCACCACCGTCACTGCCTTACGATGCCCAACAAAATCCATGTTGGTTTTCCATCCATCTCTCTCAATGATCTGAGCGGTAGGTCCGGAATTATTCATGGCATGAGCAGAAACCAGATAATGTCCATCAGGCGACCAGCTGAGACGCAGAACATGTGTTGTCCCTCCACACTTAGAAAAAACATATTAGGCATTTAAAAGGATCTAAACTGATTGGTCAGAGGGCATTTATGACATCTTTTGAGGGTTCAGAAAAAGGAAAGCAAGAGGTTATAAACTGAATGAATAATTTCTTGTGTCTTTCATGAGACAACTTTAGTAGTAACATTTCAGTTCATTAAATTCTCAGAGCTTTATCCATATCTACATGGTTGGTCCAATCTAGGGTTCTGAAACTGTAACTAAGGAGCTGGAGTGTAAATAGGACTATCTGGTTATTGTAAAAAAGATGCAAAACTGGAAAATATTGAAAAGAGACTCTCAAGGACAATTTTTTTTAGACAGAAAGCACATCTGAAAATACCATTATTTATAATTTGCAAAAATGTAGGACTCTGTCTAATACTGTGCACCAGCTATTCATCATCCTAGCCAGTGACATGGCTGCAACACATCAGTTGCAAATTATGAGATCCAAATTTGCAACTACCTCACAGACTCTACATGGCCAAGTGCAAACGAATGACCGTGAAGGACGTTGCTAACCACATCACTACAAACTTATTGCAGAACATTCTACTCATTAGCACCAGCAATTGCCCCAAAGAGGTTTGACTGTCTTCCTAACCAAACCAGTCAAACAGAACAAATTTTAGTGTGGGGAGGGGTAAGGGTAGAAGGACCACCAGAAAAGTAGGGGAGGACAAAAAAATCCCACTTACTCACTTTCATGTTTCTACAGCAAATATGCAAGTCTAGTCAAAGTCACTACAATACATTTACATCTTGCTCAGAGGTTAATAGACAAACTAACTATGCTTGTGATTCATAAAGTTTTAAGCGCCTGAAAAGATCACTGACTGATTAACCTTCAAAAATAGCCGATAAAGCTAAGATTACAGAATTTTGCATGTGAACCCTATTTAGATTAAAACAAAATAGTCACCAGTGCAATGAAAAACTAGGAATTAACCTTCCCACCAACGTTTGCTTTACCTCAATTGTATAGATATGCTTCCCACTTTCCAACCATTAAAACAACACACCAAGTCTCAACACAACGATCTGGGGAGTCATTCTATAAAAAGTTTTAATGCTTGTAAGGTGAAAATATTTCTCTTTCAAGACTGGGGTTTTAAAAAACACAACAACTAAGTTTTATTCATTTATCTATCTATTTTTAAAAGCTATTCTCCTCCTATATGGCAGCATTCAAAGTTTCCATAGGGAAGGATCCCTGCTGGCAGAAAGGGGAGCAGGGTTGTTCTACATAGGGAATTCTACCCAGCATGTGCAGCTGGAGAAAAGCTGTGGCGTAATGGATAAGGCATAATGGATAAGGATACGGGGGGCCAGAAGCAATTCAGTACCGTTTAATTAGCTAGTGTGTGTGCAGTGCTTTGAAGATCAGAAGCACTGTGACCATTTTTTAATTTGTCCCACTATGCCCTCCTTAACACACAACAGGTACCTCATCAAATGGTTTCGTGATGCTCGTTTCTAACTGCCAGTCCATGGTCCGCCACACCTTCAAACTTCGGTCATCAGCCTGAGAGGCTATATATTTTCCAACAGGATCCCAGGTCAACCCCTTTACCAAGCCAGAGTGTCCCTTAAGAGTGGCCAGAATTTCTGTGGTGCAACAAAAAATTAAGAAATAACACTTGGATGGTCCCATTCCCTTTAAGAGGTTATTTAGCTATAGACAAAAAGTCAAGTGGAGATTTCTGGGGTCCTTCTGAAGCACCGTGCAACGTACCATTTTGGTTGGGTGGTCAAATACTAATGCCTCGTCCAAGCTCAACCCATGTTCAAATTAAGTTTTTCATACAAATGAAGCAAGAAACTAAAAAGGTATTCTGACAGCATAACGAATGGAAGTCATTGTGAAAGAGGTAAGAAATAGATAAAGACCAGTAGAGATCAGTTTATTACAAAACTTTTGTTAAGCTTGGGAGAGAATGGGAACCTAGATAAAATATATACTTATTCCTCCCTCTGGGTCTCATAACCATCACAGTAGTTCCAACCTGATGCGTTTGTGTACATTATAAAATAATGTTTAGACCTGGCAGGCCCACTAACCTATGGACAATGGTGTCAATACCAACATGTTGGACAGTGTTCAGTGCCACTCCTGATCTCTTGCCTCTGGGATTGCTTAGGAAGAGGCTGGGAGCACTGCATAGACAGCATTTTTAGCTTGGGAAGATATCACCTCATGTCATTCCCCAGCAACACTGCTAGCCATTTAAAAGTGAGACTTTGATGGGCTTCCAAAGATGACAGCTGCTATGTGGAGCAGCTACAAAAGCAGAAAATAGGAAAGGAAGGATTTCTGAGAACTTCTTCTGGATTTGAAAGAAAGAAATAGTTTATGTTTTAAAAACAAGCCAAAAGAGAACATACAAGTAACAGCGATGTTGATGCAAAATCAGCAGCACCATCTGAACTATAGAGCTCTTTATGGTGGTAATGTGATCCACTCCTCATTTTCAACAACAGCTGTGACAAAGGCTGAGCAGATTCCGAGATCTTAGCCACTTCAGTAAAGGCAGGACATCTGCTTCAAATACTCCCTACCTGTTCATAGTCAATGAAAAACACTGATACAAAAAGCAGTCATTTTTTGTCACTGAGAATTATATTTATATATGCATATCTGAATTAAAATTTCCCACCTGGAAATTTGACAGCATTCCAGATGACAACGGTGTTGTCCACACTGCAGGAGGCCAGCCAGGCATCATGAGGAGACCATGCCACATCCATGACATCTGTTAAAAAAAGTCCTCTCTCTATAAGACAAATTGCACTGGAGCTGCAAATAAGTGGCCAGAGAATCAAAACGGATTTACCCCATTAGTGCAGCCTCTATTTCAAAGATGAACTTCCTGTGCATGTTAAATGTACACTATCTAATTTGAGACTCGAAGTAAAACTAGCATCATTATGGTCCATATAAAGCAAATGAACCAAGTGAAAAGGCAGCCTTCCTCTGACTGAACCACACACAGCAGGAGCTGTGCTAAGTCACAAATTAATATTTATTCCCTTGTATCACATCAAACCATTGATATTATTTCCATATTTCATATCTGATTACAAGATGATTAATAAAAAAGCCATTAGCTATTTCACCTGCAGAGCCATATTTTCATTGTTCCAATCCCCTCAGCACATTCTTTAGCCAAGACTCATTTTAAACTTGTGGACAGACCATTTAAATAAGCATAATCGAGTTATATTATAGATAGTTCTGTTACCGTCTCACAATTGATAAAATACATTTTTATTTTGCTTTGCACAAAAAGCAATAAATATAGAATCAGATTATAAATTCAGCCATAATAAGATTTTCCAGCCTGGTAATTTTCCTCTTATTGAAACTCTGCTTTTCCAGCTTCCTCTAATCTTTGTGTCATCTTTCATATGAGACTCAAAAGGAAAAGAGAGACTTAGATGCAACTTTTTGACAAATTGTGCCAGGTTGCAACCCATGCTGTGTGCCATGGATGTTGAGACCCTTTTACATATTGTTAGCCTACCCCAGCTGAGACGTCACCATTTCTCCAGGAATACAAAAGGCTGCTAGGCCTCGTATACTTATTTCCTTCTCCCCACATTTCACTTTAAGTCTCCCAATCCCTTAGTTAAGTAAAAGACAAAGTTATATAGTTTCAAAATTTGTCACAGTGTACTGAAGGGGAAAAAGAGTGATCTTACAGGTAAGGCACAGGAGTAGTTATCAAGAGATCTATCTGATAGCTTGTGCTCTCACGGCACTAAATCTTAGGGAAATCTTAATTATGGACACATTACTTGCAGGTTTGTCTGGTTCTACCTTCAAGAACCTTCTTTTCTATAAAGAAAGGAAGGCTGGTCCCGTGGTTAGGGCAATAATCTAGGATTTTGGAGACCTAGGTTCGAGTTCTTGTTCCACCGAAACTTTCTGTATGACCCTGGGCAAGGCACAGTCTCTCTGCCTCAGTTCCCCATCTATTAAAAACGGAAATTATAGCACTTCCCTACCTCACAAAGGTGTTGTGAGAATCAATTCATTAAAGATTGGGAGGCACTCGCAATTATATGGCTTAATGGGGGCCATATAAGTACCTAAGATAGAGAGATATAGAAACATGATGGCCAGGGTGTTTACAGGAATCAGACTCTCCTCTCTGTCCAAAGGACTTTATTGCTCTTAGAGAAGCAGCAGCAGGAGATACCACAACACAAAATTATTCCAAGCCAGATGGAAAAATAGTCTCACTACCACAGTTCACTGTGAAATGCTGATGGAAACCACACAACCCCACAGGACAGTTACAAAATTAACACATGCTTGTTATTTTTTATAACTGACTTTTTATAACTCACTCCAAAATAACACTATTATAAATGGAACACACTCTAAGATAATACTACTAATAAAAAGTATGAGCCACATTTTAAAGCTGAATACACTGACTTGCAGAGGTTAAGTTACATGCTCATCGTCAGAGGGCAAATCAGTGGTAAAGTCAGGAATAGCATCCAGGAATCTTGTTCTCGCCATTACACACATTGCCTCCCTGAAACCTCCCCCACCATTTTCTCTCTTTTAAAGCTCCCGACACTGAATGTTACTGCCTCATAACCAGTTTTAAAAATTAGTGATTTGCTGTGTAGTGAGGAGTTCTGTGTGCAAGAAAAGTATCATGTTAGTGACTACAAATATTTTTCAACATGCTCTGTTCCGATTTATTTTACACCTTTTCACTTACCCCCTGAATGGCTTCTGAGAATTGAGACACATCGCCACTGCTCTACATTAGCAAGCTTACTACTGGAACCAAACACAGTGCTGGGTCCAATGTACCTAGTTAAAATAGGACCAGAAGAATTAGTAACACAAACGGCCTCAAAAAGCTGTTCACTAACTGTTTATTTTAGAACACAACATAGCTGTATAATACAAGTCTATTTTCTTCCCAGATATCACCACAATTGGGAAATGAGTCAAAACCAGCAATATATCTTATATAAAAGTGAAACATAAATATATTCTAGACTATTAAACTTTATGAACCACGCTGATAATGCAAATATTTAAAGTATCTCTTTGAAGAGTCTAATAGTGAAGCTGTCCACAAACCGAAGGAGACAATGGCTCACCTACACAGAAGAGAAAACATGCTTATGGAAACAGACTATTGTTTAAGACACCGGTCATCAGAACAAACTTCCAGCGTCTTAGGTCTGCAACTGTGACTTCCTCCCTGCATGCTCTTAAGGCAAGGAGCTGGCACTGGGGGAAATACTGTGAAAATAGAGGGAGGAACCTGCTAAAATTAAAATCCAAGTTGAAAAGGAAAAACATGCTTACGCAGCTCGTTTCCACACCATGATCAGTTTGTCATCACCCCCTGAAGCCAAATACACCCCGTTGTTTGACCACCGCACACAGTTCACGCAGGCTGGAAAATTGGGAAAAAAAGTTTATAAGATTAAAAGCCTCAAAAAATGGTTCTATAATGAGAGCAGAATTCATTTTAAGTAGAGTTTGGCAGGAGGTGCTTGGAATTTGTTAAATATGCTCACTCCATTCAAAACAATTACTCTGTCTGCTTCAGATAAATGCATTGGCATTTATCTTTCAATACCAGTTGAATAACTTATCTAAGTTTCAACAAACAGCTATTATGTCTAAAAAACATTTAACAAAATATGGTTTAAAGGGGAAAAAGTAGCAGTTGTCTGACTAAGGAAATTGTTTGCGATCAATTAAATTGGATTAATTACAAGTGTAGCCTGGAAACAGTACATTTTCAAGAAAATCAAGGAGCATCTTACTCAGATGAGCTCATTTCAAACATTTTGTACATATAGTACACTGGATCTTAATACTATCATCAGCGTATTTTAATTGGGATCTCTACATATAGTATACTGGATCTTAACATTATCACCAGCGTATTTTAATTGGGATCTCTACATATAGTACACTGGATCTTAATACTATCATCAGCGTATTTTAATTGGGATCTCTACATATAGTATAGTGGATCTTAACACTATCATCAGTGTATTTTAATTGGGATCTCTTCTCTGTTCTTCCTTCTCCTGCCCTTCTCTGTGATCCTACTGGTTTTCAAAAATTTGTTCTATGAGTTATTTTGTGGCCCCGTCCAAATGAGGTGGAAGAGACTCATATGCAAGAAATCTCCATCTGAAGAACTGTCCAAAACATAGCTACCTCTTGACAAGATTTTCTGCTGAACATCTAAAAGACGCATGTAGCTGACGTCTGAGACCCTGTACAGTACATCACAAATTCTTTACTGCTGAACAAAGATTTACATTTTTAATTACAAACAGATATACTAATCGGTAATTTGCCATGGCTCAAAGCTTGCAGAGAGCCTTCTATGTCACCTAAGTGATTGTCCATCTGACAAAGCATCTTGGGAATATTTTCATTCTTTTCATCTTCCTCTTTGAGGACAGGAGCCATACTCCAAATCACCACCTTCCCAGAATCCTGTCCTAAAGATAAAGAGAAATCAGTATTTCATAGAGAACAAGAGTCCAATTTTTACAGAGAACAAAATTCTTTTCCAAGCTCATTTTCAATTTCATAGAGGATATGGGCTCTTAGACACTGCAGTAATGAGTGCCTCAGAAATCCTTAACACAGGTAAAGATATACTCGCAAGAGATCACATTAATTTGCTGTGAACAAACAGTGCTTTGCTTTCATTTACCACGAATGTATTAAAATGATCACATACAATTTTGCAGAAATAGTAAATCATATAACAATAATATTTTGATCATGCTTTATCATGAACTTAAACTTTCAATTTAAGTTCAAGGAAAGGGTGTATTTAAAATATTGTTAGTCAATATTATATGCAATATCAGTATTATACAAATCAAGTTTATACATAATCTCATATACTGTATTAATGTTTTGTATAACTATGGAGTGTACGCTAAGAGAAAACGTACAATCCATACTCCCAGTAGCTTCTGTACTTAGGACAAGTGACTGGGTAAACTGTGGATGAGTCTCTTCTTGGTACATGTAGATACCGTCAGGGATAAGATGGATGTCATGGCAAGGCTTGCCAAATTGCACAGTGTGCTACGGTACAGAATGCTAGGGATGGATAGAATGGAAACACATCAATGATAGTATAAAACAGATACTCTTGGAGGTTCCCAACCAGCATAATCTCTGTACCCAAGTATAGCTAGTACAGGACACCTGTAAGTTTTGGTGACTTCTAGAAAACTATGTTGAAAACTGATAAGATCTGGTATGGAAATCTTAGGTAATATCATTAAGGTCATAACCTGCTGTATTTCTATCCCAGATGAAGTCAGCCCATGATTTTGGAACAGGTTTAAAGATGCTGTGGAGCTTCTATCCAGACTTCTGAGATATTAACCCTTGCCATTCTGCATTGTGCTAATTTGCCTTTGATTAATAAACTCTAACTGAGCCAAGTTATCTGACATTTCATTACTCAATAACTGAAGCCAAACCCTAACACTAGCAAATTTAATTTGTATATCCCAATACACAATATGTGTATTGTGTATAGAATTATAATTTTTTAATTTAAAAACATTAATCCAATTTTCCATCCGCTATCTATCAATAGAAAGACCAAACTGCACATTTTACCCCTGTCTAAACAAGAAGATTCTTGGTAAGTAATTCTATCTCGAGTTAAATGCCACTATTAGTAGCAGCAGACAATATGACACCTACAAGTACTGTTCTCCACTGATGCCCAAGAGAACAAGCACATGGACATGTCAGTAAGTATGAACTCGGCGGCAAAAAGCGTAGGAGTCCCAATTTATTCACTGAAGCATTTTTAAATATGAATGGGCAGGTCGGATCTCCAGTGAACAGGTCATTTTCCTAAATGATGAGTTTAAAAAAATGTGGATAAAATGAGAAAAGGGTGGCAAGGCATGAGACTATTATGGCCCCGAACCCTTTCCTGCATTAGTACACAAAACATACCTTGTCCTCCAGTTGCAAACTTGGTCCCATCTGGGTGAATATCAACTGAAAATATTGGCTTTCCTGCACACAGAGAAAGAAAAGCATTGAGATGACCCGTATTCCTGAGAATGCAATAATGCCAAATTGAACCTCAAATGTTCTGTTTAGTAAAGTAGCAATTTTCTTCTAGTCAGCATATACAAAACACAGATGACTAAAAAGCATAAGACATCCAGCATAAGAGAAACTGCAGCCTACCAACACTAAAAACCTCACAGGAATATAGGCTATAACACACAAGATCAAATCATATCCTGCCTCTGCCGTAGCTTAATGCTTCAAAGAAAGAGAGCCTCCTCCACAATGCACCCAGCCAATTATGTAAACCTGTACTTGGGAAAGAAACTTCTTTCTGATCCCATCAACTGACGCCCTGAAGCAAGGGATTTCACTTCCCCCTACGAAAACTCATGCGATAGATAAATTTGTTAGTCTTAAAAGTGCCACAGCACTCCTTGTTTATTTTGCTGAACTAGACTAACACGGCTCCCCCTTTGGAATCCGCCTACTTCAGTTTTTGTAACAACTAATATTGCTGTTCATACAATCTACCTCAATTTTAAACCCTGCCATTCATTATATAAAGTCCTGTAATATCCAGGGGTCTATCACGTCGTATACATGGCTTCTAGCACCACAATAACAAACACCCCATTGGCTTTCAAAAGATTAAGAACTAATCAATTCAGCCTTAAATATTTCAGCTAAATTTCCCTAACACGTCTCTTTTCAAAGACAACAAACCTATTTTTCGTATCCTCTCCCAAGGTCACTGGCAGAGCTGGAAAAAGAATTTGGGAAACAAACAGCCCTGGATCCCACTCTCTATGGCCCTGCCTGCGTCCCTGCTGTAAGCACTACCTCGCCTCCATTCTGTGAAGCAGCTATAGTAAGCTTCACAGAGAATTTTTTTTAAACTCCCAGCCTCCCATGGGGCCCATGCAGCCAAAAAGGATTAGCTGGAGAAAGCTGAAAACGAAGTCAACACCCTAGAAACTCAAGCTGCAAAATTCAACAAAAACAAACACAAGTAACAAAGGATTTACACAGCTGAACACAATTTTATGCAGCAACTGAATGATGTCTTAACTTTTTTGAAAACTAAAAATGCTGCCACATGGCAAAATCATCAGCATCCCAATGAGAAGGAGGCCCATGATGTCATAACTGCTCTGTAAATAGTAAGCAAGAGTATCAGATTTGGACATTTGAGCATTTGCCCACGTTGGTGGAATGATTATACCTGATCTTCATGATATGTAAAACAAACAAGGAGTCTAGTGGCACTTTTAAATACTGACCAATTTATTTATCACCTGAGCTTCCATGGGAGACAATCCCATGAAAGTTGTACAACTTCTCCATCTTCAAGCGTCTGACAAAGCTCATGAGATAAATGTATTTGTTAGTCTTTAAAAGTGCCACAGGACTCTTTGTTTGGCTGAACTACTAACCCGGCTCTACCTCTGGAACATGAGATGCAAAACATAGAAGGGAAAACTGGAGAGACTTCCCGATCTCATCTCTCTTCTGGGGTACTCACGTTACCACCTATCAACTTGGTATCTGAGTGCTATTCACACACAAACGATAGCAACAAACCCCATCGGGGGTTTTGTGACGTTTCTGATACTAGGGCAAACATGCTGCTCAGGGCAGGACTGTTTATTTTTGTTTCTCTTTGGTTATTTGTTTCAGGGTAATTTTTTAAGCTATTTATTTTATTCGCATTGAAACGCTGACATGCAATCCCAGTAGCATTCCACAGGCAGCAAGAGAAAACCCTGACGAATGGTAAGATGGTGCCCAACTCGCATTCCTGCCAGATACAAAAATGAAACACATGAGCTATACTTTTAAGATCTGTGGCTCTCCATCAGCGGGTGAGCTTGTGCTTCTGTCCTTTACCAAACTGCATGCAATAGTCACAAATATTTTGGGAACCACAGGCAGCAAAGAAACTTCTGTCAAAACATTAAACAAAAAACAGATCTTCAAGGCTTGAAGCTTAGACAACTAAGAGTCTAAATGAGTTAGGCCTTGCCCACATGAGAAAGTTTACACTTAAGGTGTTCTTTAAACTGATGCAAACCACTGAATGCTATTTGGGTTTAAGATTGGCTTACTTCAGTTTAAGGGGCTTGTACAATTTTAAATAAACAAGTTTTAAAACTGATTAAGTTAAATTATGTAACTTTCTCATATATACACAAGTCCCACTTAACATATTGTCAGCAACACTTGGCTTGCCTCTCAAACCTCCATTCCCTTCTCCTTGTCTGTCCCCAACTCGCGCCCAAACAAAAGACGGACAGATGATAGGAAAATCAGAGTTACGAACAAAGCAGACACTGACAAGTTTCTTTGACTGGCAGTTATGGTGTCGTCTTGTTTAGATAAAATGAATATGCATTCTGAATAATTGGGAAATAAGATGTTATCTCTCTTCCTCTGCTGAAATTAGAGACTAAAATATTATATAGGGGGCCATATAAAATTACCAAATAAAATTGGTTTCTTTTAAGAAAAATATCTGAGAGAGTATGCATGAGTAGAGAAATGGTTTATTATGGAAAACTATCAACCTGCAGATTGAAAAAGTGACTAGCTATGGGTATGAAGTCTGAAACAGAAGCCTGGGGACACCATTGCCCATAAAAGGTAATTTTTTCCATCCCAAAGGACAATAGTTTGAACCAAGTGTTTTTATTAAAAAACAAAACAAAACAAAAGACACCCTGAGGGAAAAGCAAACGATTTTCTCCTCCCCCCCCCCCCCCCCCGTTCCCCTTGTTTCTGCTTATGCTAATGTTGCCAAGTTCCACTCTATCCTTGGAAGCAGGATTTCTTAAGCAACAGCGATAGCAGCCAGCTTCTGTATTCTGGGTTCAGGTAAAGTTTTGTTGACAAGGTTTTATGCAGCTCCGTGTTTATGCAAAAATATTTAACGATCTACTTTGTATATATGGAGCTACCTAAACAGTCTTTTAAAAAATTCTGTGAATTACTTTCTGGGGAAAGGCAGCCCTGGTGTATGAAGCCATCAGTTTATCTACAGGGTAACAGCAGGTTCATCTCTGATTTGGAGCAGAGCTCCTTCTGCAACCAACAACAGGAATACAATCTCTACAGGTCATTTAGTATCGGTGCCTCTGCTGACTGCCAATTAGTGCAAAGCATGATGATGAGTTTGTCATGTGGGAAATGGAAGAGAGATCCACCAATCTTTCCTCATATAGAAACCAAACACTTATTAGTTGGGAACAACTTTTAATTCCTACTGAGTTAGCTGGCTTCAGACTTGTTACCTACAGGCGAAGGGATGTGAAGCTCATTAGCAACATGTAGGCATCCAGTCTCCTAATAAGTGCTAAACTTATACTTTTCAGAGTATTTGATTTCTGGAAAGATGAGTTTATTAAATCAAGTTCTAGTCTTTTTTAACTTTAGACAGGCATATAGGCAAGCAGCAGACATCACCACCAATTTGGTCAACATAACGTCCTCCTCTCTCCAAACACAGGCATATCATACATCATATGAAAACTTATTAGGTCTATTTTAACCGAAGGTATGAGGTGGAACTGTTACCACAGAAACAGGGATTAAAAAATGACACCATCAACATGTTAAAGTGCACACTTCGAAATATTAGTATTCATTTCTGTTAGTTTAATGACTATGTATTATTTCGAAACAGGATTTATTTGTGATCTCAAAGCATCACAACAACAATCCAAGGGGTAAAACAAAACAATAAATGTGTACAGGTATCACTGAAATATATTAGCTCAGGTGACATTTCTAGTTATCATCAGCTTGTTCGTCATTAGGATTTCTGTTGAGAGCATGTGGGTTATCACAGTCTTTGTTGCCTGCACACATACACAGCTCTATGCAGGGAAACTTGCTCTCACTATAAACACACATGATTATGCAGCAGACCCTACTGGTGCAGGCACAAATAAGGTGTGGAAGAAGCTCAGATGCCATTGGGTTCTTGAAGAGTAGAGGAAGTAGGTCATAGTCCACATTTTTCCATCCAGGTTGCAATGATGACCCAACATCTGGTTTATCTATGTGCAAAGATATCCAAATCTTTGTTTGCTTTTTGATATGCTCTACAAAATTGTGCTCAGATGGTGGGAGTTCGGCCAAGACTTATCCTTTTTGATGGCTAGATAGAGGCACAAGCAATTCAGGCCTCTTTAGGTCTCCTTTGCCTTCTCTCTCTGGTCATACAGCATTACTACCACCATCCTAGTTACAGAAATTGCAGCTCCTCCCCTGCTCTCCCCCAATTTAGGATGATCTCTGAAGCATTAACTCCCTTTGTTTTGACAACATTGAACCCAGATTTTTCCCCCGGTACTAAACAGGGATGACACAATCACATTATGATAGTGCGTGTACAGCAGTGTGTTACAGAAGTCAGGAGTGCACAGTTTGAAGTTATGCTTGTCAGGTACGCTGGTAATGGTGCCTGCTTCAATTCCTATTATCTATGAGTTCCATGTTTGGAAAGCAGTGAGCAGTAAGGACCAAAATATCTCTATGAAGTGACCTAATGGCCATAGTTCTTTCAACAACAAGTGACCAGGAACCATATTGGTACATGCAGCAGAAGCATCCTTGTTTCCATTTCTTCTCGAGCACTACAGCAGTCTTGGGCTTCTTCATCACTTCAGGGGCGATGGACTTTGGTGCTTCACCACTGGAAAAACCTCTAGTTAAGAATTTGTGCTGGGTGAGCTCCTGCACTCTCAGGTGCATTTTTAACCATATCATCAAAAGGAATTTTACAAGTGACTGTTTGTTAGATGCCACATTTAGAAACTTTTTCCATCCACCAATCATCTGGTGTTTCCATCCACCAATCTTAGACCCTGTCCACCGCTGTCACAGAATGACTGTTGTCATATCTGTCAAAGTCTTCATTTATAAAATTAACTTTGTCAGATCCCTTTAGGACCTCCCTCAAATACACAGCATCCAATTCTCTTCAAGTGTTGAATTTGTCTCCAGCTGTCATTTGTAGGACAGCCATAGTATCTCTGATATACTGTGGTTTCTTTGTTGCATGCTCTTAGCTCACGGATTCTTTCATCGTGAGCTCCCAGCTGATGCCCTAAATCAGCTTTCTATGTTCTTCTCGTTGCTCCATCAGCATGGAAGAGGAACACAGAGGCAAGCCCTATTTTGGCACCGCTGCCTCTTTTTTTTAGGCGCCAAGAGGCGTTCGCTTCCTTGGATACTGTGGTGCCGGGGCAAAATCATGGGCGCAACCGTGACCTGGCACCTGGGATTTGTCAAGCCTTGACCTAGGTAGAAGTCCTACCTGAAGATGAAGCCCAGATTACAGGCCAGGATATTGGTGTTGTCCACAGTGATGGAGAAAGAGCAGGAAGAGTTTTGAGGAAGAAAGATATTAAGAACTCTGTTTTAGGCATATTGAACTTGAGCTGACAGCTAGATGCCCACAAGGAGCTATTACACAGAAAGACAGAGATTTTAGTTTGGACAGAAGGAAACAGGTCTAGAGTAGAGGGGCTGATCCCTGTGTTGTCATCAGAGAGACAGTAGCTGAATTTGTGTTTGTGGATAAGATTACCCAGAGGTAAAATGTAAAGGGAGAAGAAAGGGGGATCAAGGACAGAATCCTGCAAAACCCACCAGAATGTTAATTGATCTTAAATATTAACTAATATTTGTATTGTATAGTTATAAGTAGCTCGGACTTCTTATATTGCAGTCACTGAATGACACCATTTCACTCTTCACTGTGAAAATATCCTCCAAAGGACAGCCTGAAGGATCAATAAGAGAGGGAGGAGGAGAAGATTCCTGGTCTCTTGCTTCCACAGCAACTTCTGTGAAATGAACTCTTCTGGTGTGGGGGGAGAAGAAGGGTAAAAATGGTGTCACCTGAGGCTTCTGATCATACAGCAGAAACAATTTATGCCACCTACCCAACAAACATTGATCCACATGGATAGTTCCATTTGTTTGCAGGTCATAAAATATAGGTCATAAAAGCTTTTATTTGTAATATTAACCTAACAGAAATTTTTAAAAGGAAATAAAGCCAAGCATCTGAAATGATAATACTTTCACTTTCTTTCTGACCAATGTGACCTTTCATTTAGATATGTTTGCTCAGCAATTAACTGTTTCCAGATCAAAGGAAATATTTTTAATGCACATTGATCAAAAGTTTTCTTTACATTGAAGTTACACTCATGTTAATTTCATTTCCATTTACTTCTCTGGACTACTCCAAATACTGAAGTTACATGAGGATGGTAATATTCAGGCAGTCCAATGGTCCATCTCACCCCGTCTTCCGACAGTGGCCAATGCAAGATACTTCAGAGGCAATGAACAGAACAAGGCAATCATCAACTGATTCATCTCCTGTTGTCCAGTCCCCGTCTCTAGCAGTCAATTTAGGGACACTCAGAGTACGGGGCTGCATCCCGGACCATTTTGGCTAACATGACTAAGGGACCTACCCCCATGAACATCTCATTCTTTTCTGAATCCAGCTATGCTTTTGGCCTTCACACCCTTCCCTAGAAATCAATTCCATGGGGTGACTGCATCATGGGAAAAAGTACTACCTTATGTTTGTTTTAAACTTACTATTAATTTTATTGGGTGACCCTAAGTTCTTGTGTTATGTGAAGGGGTAAATAACACTACTGTATTCACTTTCACTATACTACTCATGATCTTACAAACCTTTATCATTTTTCCCTTAGTCATCTCTTTTTAAGCTGACCAGTCCCAGGCCAGGTCTACACTATGGTGCTAAGTCAACAGGAGATACATATTCCATTTAGTTAATTCTACTTACCACAGTGTCCTCACTTGGCTCCGTTGACCTACAGTGCTCTCCGGTCGATGCAGTCTTACTCCATTTGAGGGGGTGGAGTAATTACGTCAACTGGAGAGTGCTTCTGGGATCAACTGAATGGATCTAGACTACCTGCTCAATTGATCCTGCTGCGTCAATCCTCCGGGATCAACAGAGCTTTTTAAGTGTAGACGAGGCCCCAATCTTCTTAATCTCTCTTTTTATGAAAGCTATTCCACATCCCTATTCATTTCCATTACCCTTTGCTGTACGTTTTCAAGATGGGGCAACCAGAACTGCATACTTCAAAGAAAGAACAAACCATGGCTTTACATAGTAACATTATGATATATTCTGTCTAATTATTTATCCCTTTCTTAATGGATCCTAACATTCTGTTAGATTTTTTTACTCCACTGCACAATGAGCAGATGTTTTCAGAGTACTAGCCATGATGACTCCAAGGTCCCTTTCTTGAGTGGCAGTAATTAATTTAGTCCCCATCATTTTGTATGTATATTTGGAAGTATGCTTTCAAAGTGCATTACTTTGCATTTACCAACAGTGAACTTCATCTGCATTTTGTTGCCCAGTCACACAGTTTCGAGAGATCCCTCTTTGTAGTCTGCTTTGGATTTAAGTATCTTGGGTAATTTTGTATCACCAGGTAACTTCACGACCTTACTATTTATTCCATTATCCAGACCATCTCTGAAAATGCTGAACCGCTGTAGTCCCAATAAAGATCTTTGGGGCACTCCGTTATTTCTCTCTCTCCATTGGGAAAAGTGATAATTTATTCCTACCCTTTATTTCCTGTATTTTAACAACTTACTGATCCATGAGCAGAGGTTCCTGTAAGAGCCTTTGGTGGGGAACCTTATCAAATGCTTTCTGAAAATCTAAGTACACTATATCCAGTGGATCACCCTTCTCCACGTCTTTCTTGCCCCTAAGAATTCTAATAAATTGGTGACTCATTATTTCCCCTTATACAAATTGTGTTGACTCTTCCTGAACGCATTTTCATCTATGGGGCTGATAATTCTCATCTTTTACTATAGCTTCAATCAATTTGCCTGATAATGAAGTTAATCTTACTGACCTATAACTGCTAGGATTACCTCTGAAGCCCCCTTCCCCCCCTTTTTTTTTTAAATCAGCATTACTTTAGCTATCTGCCAGTCATTCAGAAGGTGATTTAAGCAATAAGTTACATATCACAATTAGTAGTTCTGAAATTTAAATCTGAGTCCCTTCAGAATCCTTGCCTGAGCATTATCTGGTCCTGTTGACTTATTACTGTTTAATTTATCAATTTGTTCCCAAACCTCCTTAATTTGGAACAGTCCGTCAGACACGTCACCTAAAAAGAACAGCTCAGGTATGGGAATCTCCCTCACATCCTCTGTAGTGAAGGATTGCAAAGAATTAATTTAGCTTATATGTAATGGTCTTGTCTTCCTGGAGTGCTCCTTTAGCACCTTGAATCTCTAGTGACTGACTGTTTGGTAGGTTTCCTGCTTCGGATGTACTTAAAAAAAAATTGCTGTTAGTTTTTGTGTCTTTTGTTAGCTACTCTTCAAATTCTTCTTTTGGATTAGCTATACTGCAAAATTTGACTTGCCAGAGTTTAGATTCCTTTATTTTCCTCACTAGGATTTGATTTCCCATTTCTACAAGATGTCTTTTTTTGTAATTAACTGCTTCTTTTACTGTTTTTTAGCCAAGGTGGCCTCTTTTAGTTCTCTTCTCCCCCCCTCCCACCCCCAATTTGGGGTATCCATATAGTTTGAGCCTCTGCTATGGTGATGTTTTACAATTTTTCATACAGTTTACAGACATTTTACTCTTTTGACTTTTCCTTTTAGTTTCTGTTAACTAGCCTCATTTTTGGATACTTCCCCTTTTTTTAAAGTTAAGTGCTACCGTGGTGAGTTTCTTTGTTATTTACTCTCTCAATAGGATGTAAAATTTAATTACATTATGGTTGCTATTACCACTTGGACCAGTTATAGTCACCTCCTGGATCAGATCCTGTGTGACATTTGAGACTAACTCAAGAACTGCTTCTCCCTTTGGAACAGGACTAGCTGTTCCAAAAAGCTGTCATTCATAGTGTCTAGAAATGTTATCTCTGCATCCCATCCTGAGAGAACAGGTTCCCAGTCCATATGGGGAGAGTTGAAATCCCCCATTATTATTGGGTTTTCTCTTTTGTAGCCTCTATAATCTTCCTGAGCATTTCACCATCACCATCAGGTGGTCAATAATTAGTTCCTACTGCTATGTTCTTATTATTGAAGACCATGGACTATCCATCCAACTTAAGGATGTATGTAAATGCTTGCAGGATCCAGGTCAAAATTAATCAGAAGCCTACAATCAGACCAGTTTTATGCTAATTTAGTTAAAAGACCAGAAGAGTGCTGTGTAGCGTAAAAGCTTGTCTCTCTCACCAACAAAAGTTGGCCCAGTAAAGGGTATTAACTCATCTACCTTGTCTCTCTAATAAACCATAGAGTAAACCAGTTTTAAAACTGTCCAATCTGAATAATACTCAGTTTACTCTGGAGAGCAGTCATCTGGAATAAATTAGTTCAAGGTTTTAGACATTTATGATACAGTGTAAACTGCACCGTCAAAGTAAAGGTATATGAAGAACAAATTACAAAAAAGTATCAGTACATGGACAGAGTTTGAACATGTCAAATTAACTCTTCACATGACTGGTACTTGTTCCACTCACTGCTCAATCACAGGGACAATTTAGACACTAAGTTGTTTGTGTGCTACTAAATGTGGGAAATTTTTTAACATAAAACACCGTCACTGATAATACCCTGCACATTTTTTAAAAAATGTTTGTAAGAAACTACAACATTCCCTGCAAGTATACATTAGTTTCTCTCTCTCTAAACATATTCTTCTTGAAACTCAAGATACACCATCATGACCCACAAATCTCCAGGATTTGTAATTACAGAAGTACAAAACCAGGGGTTAAAGTAAGGGGGAATGCACTGGAATGCAGTTCCGGGGCCCCCAAATTTGAGGGGGCCAGAGATCCAGGGACCCTAAACATAGAAAAATTTGGCAGAATGCATTTTCTGCCCTGCCCTGGCTGCTGGCAGGTCCTACACCCACTGTAGTTAATCACAATACTTATTGTGTTAGGCAGTGTTTGCTAGTTTGTGACAATAATTGCTATAGACATAAACACCATATAAAATTATAAATATTTTTATGGAGCGATAACTGATGCATGTGGTACTGCAAACGCATACCTGGGCTGGGGCCCACACATGCATGAAGGGGGCCCAGACAATATGGGAAGGGGGCCAGAGATTAGGAGGGTTCTGGGGCCCGTCAAATTATACTTTAACCACTGTACAAAACAGTATAAAAGCAGTGACTTCTTAATCTTAGCATGGGATCTGATTCTTCTGTTCATGTATTCTGTATATATTCTGAAAAATATATAGTTTCGGTAATATGTCAAGATAATATTCTTCCACATCTATGTATAATGGTGTGAATTAGAGGTGGTACAATGGGCTAGCATGGCAGCTTATCAAATCTGGAGACAGGACTATATAAATAACTGATTAAAACAAAAACTATTTTGGTGGCCTAGTTTTTTGTAGAACTACCAGACTCCAGCACAAGGCCCAGAATAGAATAGAGGTGTGTGGAAGTCTCCATATCTCTTGTTTAATCTAACTCAAAGTAAGGACTATTCTTCACTTTCACAAACACTAATTAACTAATGTTTGAATTTCACAGTTATAAGCAGGCTTCTTACAATGAAGCCAATGAATGACTCCATTTCTCTATCCTGTGTGAAAGCCAAGAAATCCACCATTAGCTGCCTTAATATTCTTTTCACTAGGTCAAACATTTCCCTAAATGGAAACTGCCTCTACGACTGGCAAACAAAACAGAGCTCTGCCCCAGTGCGTTCTGTGCATACGAGGCACCATTGCCCAGTGGTACTCACATTTTATTTACTTTTCACACACCATTATCTATTATCTATTCTTTACAGGACACTTCACAGATCTTATCCATTATCCATTATCCATCTTATCCATTATCTATTCTTTACAGGACACTTCACAGATCTCCTGGCTGACATTTTTGTGAAGCAGAGTTGCAAAGCATGGTCCATATTTTGCCAACTGTTTCCCTAGCAAACATAATTTAATTTTATTTTCATTCAGCAAACCCTCTTTCTCGTTTAGCCTATAAATACCCACAAGGAGCCAAGAAAAGCAGATTTCCAGATGCTTTTGCCCTACCAAGGAATAGGTATCTCCACCTGTCCCACGAAGAGGGATATTCTCCTACGAAAGTGCATGCCATCCATCAATGTGTTAGCCTTTAAAAGAGCCACCGGCCTCCCTGTTTGTTTGGCCCACTGGCCTCTGTTTGTTTGGCCCACTGGCCTCTGTTTGTTTGGCTGACCTAGACTACACGGCTCCCCCCTTCGGAACTTGGTATCATCCTTTTGTGATCCGCCAACAAGCTACACCACCTCTTCCCAGATCTGCTACACTGTTGCAGTCCTCAGCGCCAGCCGGGGCAGGGCTCAGCTGACTCCCAGCCCGGCGACATTTCGCTGGCTGCAGAGGGAGAGCAGAATCACAAACCACATGGGCGGCTGGGCAGGTTGCAAACCTTCAACCGGAGGAGTAACAAAGTAGCTTCCAAGTCAGCGATTTCCCTCCGTTCAGAGGTGCCCCGGGGGGCTGGGGCTGTGCACGCCCGAGCCTGACAGGACCCCAGACACCGCCGCAGCTTCCCCCTCCGTCCCCAGGGGAGCTCTCGCCCTCCGCGGAGCGACTCCCGGGGGGCTGGGGGGACCCGGCCCCTTCCAGCTGCAGAGCCCCGCGGGCTGGGGGTCTCCCGCTCGGCCCGCCCCGCACTCACCATTGTGGTTGACCCAAGTTGGCTTCAGGAGCTTCATCGCGCCCCGGCCCCGGGCGGGCTCCGGGCTGCTCCGAGAGGCGGCGGCTCGGCTCAGCGGCAGCCCCGCTCCTGCTCTCCGCGCCGCCCGGCCCCTGCCCCGGCCGGAGCCGCCTCAACGCCGCTCCATCCCCCGGCCCCGGCCCTGCCCCAGCCGCCGCCGCCCGGCCGCATCCCCCGCTCGGCTCCCGGCGGCTCCCCGGCAACGCCGGAAGTCAGCGCCGGCCCGCCGCCTAATCGGCCCGGCGGGAAACAGCCGCCGCGCTCGCCGGGAGAAACGAGCGCCCCCAGGGCCCGTGGGGCAGCGCCGAGTGGGGCGGCTGGAGGCTGAGACGGGAGGGATGCGGCAGGGCTGGGTTGAGTGAC
>ML685868.1:1549247-1581002 GCA_007922175.1 Pelusios castaneus
GTTTGGGGAACCCCTGGTAGAGATGGGGCAGGGCTGGGTTGAGTGACCCCACTCCTTAGGCATAGCTGAGGGAAAAGCTGAGTGGAGTTTAATACCATCCCCCCACAAAGAAGGGAGGGAGATTTGCATTGAATTACATCTCCTGCCCCCTCCTCCCCCCATGAAAGAAGATGTGGATAGAGTCTGGATACACATGCAGAAATGGGGGAAGATCTGGATTGAGTGTGATCCACCCATGGGCAGAGGTGGGCTGTAGGGAGGTACTGTGGGTTGGTTTTCAAACTTTTTTCTCAGAACACAGTTGAAAAAAAATAATTTATGCCCACAACCCAACAATTACATCTTTGAGCAATGCATTTTGGCGGTGGCAGAGGGGGGTGCTGTGACCCAGTACCTGAGGGTTTCAAACCCAGTACGGGGTCCCAACTCTAAGTTTGAAAACCACTGGGTTAAGCGACTTCCCCAGCTGTGTTAAGGGAAGGTCTGGGTTGAATGACAATTGCTTTGTGGGGGACAATCGTTAGTGACAACCTGTAAGTGAAACTGGCTAGTCTATTTTCACTGGCCAAGTCGAGAGGAATGCAAGGAGTAAACCAACCCTGTGAATAAGAAAAAGCACATTTGGATATTAAAAGGGGAAATGACTTCAATTCTGCAGACTGTCTGCTCCTTCAGTTCACTGGGACCACACTTGTGCAAGTTGTTTGCAGGATCAGGGCCAGAGGTATATGGTGTATTTTTAATTATGTAAAATAGTGTTCCTTAATGGGTCTCCAAATTGGTTGAAATTAGCAACACTATATAAAAACCCTGTAATGGGACATTCCAGACCCAAAGTTAAACTAGTTACCACATACATCATGTAACTGTAACAAGAACATAATAAACTTACCAGAACAAACTGTAAGTATGTTTAAACACAAGATATATTTTATTATCTTTGTAGTAGCTGATATAATTTACTTTGCTACAATGTCATTTTTGTATAGTTATTTCATAAACAAAAATGTTTGTTAGATGAGTAACTAGTTACATTTGCTGTTCTTTTTACATAAGCTAGGGCAATTTTACTTTCTTTAGAGAAACTTTGTGATTATCCATAAATTGTTCATAGTTTCAAGCATCAAAAAAATCATAGAACTCAGAGATTAAAACACTCAGTAGATCTAGTGCACCATCCTGTGTTTGCCTCTTTCTTCCCCTATAAATAACGTATAATGCTGTGTAGTTGGAAGAGGCTGGTTGTTCACTTATAATTAATAGCTGATGTAACATATTAATCACACTCACTTTTAATTCCTTTGTATCATATTCCCATTAATGTATTACCCTGTTTTTACATAATAAAAACCTTGGAATTGTGCAAAAATTTTACATCATGTGATAAGACTCTAGATTTATCTCCCTTAAAGTCCGGTGTGAATAGGTGTTTTGCTCTATTTATTGGTGACTGTCCAGTGCTAGGTACTGGTATTGGAATTCAGGGGTCAAATTCTAGCTCCACTAAAGTCAGTGGCAAAAATTCTATTGATTTACATAAAGCCATGATTTAATTCCAGGAATAGGGGTTTTCAGACACATACCACACCGAGTGGTCCATCTAGTTCAGTGTGTGATCTCTCCACAATGGACAGTACCAGATGCTTCAGCAAAAGGAGACAGAAACCATTTGTTGTCAGGTGTCTGCTGCTTCTTAACATAATTTTTTGTTTGTGTTGTGCTGGCTCTAGCTAGATAGCCAGTATAGCAGATCTCAATCAAACTGCCCAGCAATACTGGAGATTCGTTTTAGTAGTAAAGGCACGCAGCAATATTAATTGTCAATAAAGCCTCATCCTAGTTCCTCAGATCGATGTCTGTAGTTACGCTAGCCTAGCCCATGTATGCCCATGACAATGGCCATAGCTCAGTGAATGATGGAACTTTCCATTCCCCACTCAGCTGGACAAAGGCACCCCTCTGAGATGCTTTTATACACTGATACAAACAAGTTATGTATTGCCCATCTGACATGGTATTTACTAAGCTTTACTTTGTACCTGTTGGTTCAATTAAAACATCTCTATCCAAAATATTGCCATCCTGACCTTATTTTTAGGAGAGGTCAATGTGTCCTTGTTATCTTTGTGGAGTGTGTTTATGCCATACTCAGTGTTGAGGTGTTCTGGTGCCACCCTTCTGGAACATGTCTGCACAAGTATCCTGTGTCTAGCACTTCTTAGGAATGTGCGTGTTTTTCAGCCCTGTTCTTACCAGGTTCTGTAAACTTGCAAGTAGACATGTTTTGCTATGCTCACAGCCTGACTTTTGCCAACTTTGCTTTATATTAGCGGGGCTAGCCTTGACTACTGCTTTACTTCAAGACTCAGCCTTGTTATGACAGGCTTCATGTCTCATGCTCTCTCTTTCTACTACACCACTTAGCCAATAATGGAATAATCTAGCTAAAGACAAAATTTTTCCCTAACTGCCTACAGTTATTGTTTGGAATATGCTCCAGAGCATGTGTATGTAATTGGAATTGCCTTCTTAACCTATTTTTTCTTGCCACACGGTCACATAATTCCTTAGGGGTTTCAAAGTTTTTATATTAATATTAATATATCCAAAGGCCAACAGTTCAAACACTATTACTTACAGAAGGAATGTCAATTATTTCAGCCATAGCAAATACCTTTAGAGTCTAAAGTTTAGACCCAGAATACTCAAAAAGGTCAAAATTTGCCTACACCTGAATAACGCATTTTTGTTTAATAAAATAGAGGACACAGAGACACTTTATTTAAATGTGTGCCCCAAATTCTGTATTTTGTTATCTCCATTTCAGCTAAAGAATCCTCTACAATGAGTTTCCATGAGGTATTCTGACTTTTTCTTATTTATATTTAAAAAGGAGATGGCACTGCAATTGAGTGTATTGTGTCTAAGGGGATTTGAAGATGACTTTGAATACAATTGTAGGCCATGGCCTTCCCTATTCCCAAATGGTAGTAAAGTAAAAAATATAATCCACAAAACAAGGACATTTAATGCTGAATTATACATGATCATCCAAACTGTAGTCACAAAGTAGCTGTGTTGGAAGGCAATATGCTCAGCTGCAGGATTTAAGAATGTGTGTGCCAGCCAAATCAAAGGGTGTGGGGGATTATAGGTGGCACCAATTCTTTAAACAAACATGCATGTGAGTGACTGTGTATACACTTAAAGACTTGTGGGGTCAGGCCATATATTTGTTTGCCAGTAAATCTAATATGACCTCTTTGCTGGCTTAATTCAAGAAAGCCAACATGAAAATTGCTAGTATCAGAAAGGCTGTCAATTACAGACTTGAATGGTTTCAATAGATTGGAAGAGCAGTTGAAGAAAAACATTCAACTTTTCACTGAGGTTTGAAACATTGACTCTAATGGCAAAGTCCCGTTGACTTGAATGGGGCCAGAAGTTCATTCTTAAGAGACTAATCCAAGCATCTTTCGCAGTCAGAGAATGAAAAGTTCCTCCATGCACATATAATAATAATCCTGTCTTGATCCCCAGAGAGCCCCCCTCAGCCTTCCTGCACTTCTCAGATTGCCAGCTGAATTCCCAGCCCCTTGGTACCTGCTGCTCCAATTTGGGTTTAATTTCAAGGAGAAATGGCTGTGTTAACAGTTTGGGGGAGGCTGCAGTAGAGACCAGAGGGGCTCAGGACAGGAGCTGGAGGTTCACCACGTGACGAGATGCTCCCGTCGTTTAGCGCCCCCTTCAGCCCCATGTGAGTCCTGCAGCCGGCGCCAAAGCAAAAAAGCCTTTTTCCCCGGCCTCAAAGCCACGCCCCCTCGCCGGCAAGCCTCGGGCGGTGAGTCACGTGCAAATGCCTGGCCAACCGCTCAGGCTGCTCTCCTCGTGCCCGGCCAGAGCCGGCTTCCCCTTCCTCACTAGGCGGACCGGAAGCGGAAGTCGGGGGGCGGGTTTGGGGCTGGCCGCAGGTGTTGTATGCTGCTGTCCAGCGGGCCTGAGCCGAGGTGACCGGGACCGTGAGAATCATGCTGGCGGTGCGGCTGCTCTGCACAGTGCGAGGAACGGGGAGCTCCCTGCTCAGGTAGGGTCAGTCCATCCCCAGCCTGGCTCCCGCGGCCGGAGACTGGTCCCGGGACCACCACCCCGTGCGCGGTACGAGGGCCCAGGCTGGAAGCGCTGGTGGCGCTCTCCCCATTAATACGGGGAGCCGGCAGCAGACCGCATGCGAGGCCCGCCTCGGGCCATGCCTGTGGGTAATGCGGCAGGGGAGTTTATATTTCTTTTATGTTGACAGGTTCCGTGTTAGTCTAGTTCAGCAAAACAAGGAGCCCTGGGGCACTTTTAAAGACTAGCAGATGTATTTATCGCATCTTCAGACGTCTGAGGAAGTGGGTTTTTCTCCGACAGAAGCTCATGCGATAAATTAGTCTTTAAATTGCCACGGGACTCCTTGTTTGGATTTCTTTTGTCATATACTTCACAGCCTCTGTAGAACTTGAGAAATTATAACCCCATGTTCCTAAAAGTGAGGCTGAAAGTACTCCCTAACCCAGTGGTTTTCAAACTTAGGGACAGGACCCAGTACTGGGTGGGCTGTGGCACCCTCTGCTACCACTGCCAAAAGACTGGAATGCATTGCTGAAAGACGTAGTTGTTGAGTCATGGGAATTATTTTTTTTTTCAACTGGGTCCTGAGAAAGTTTGAAAAACACTGCCCTAACCCACAAAATCTGTTATTTTTACTTTTCAAATACACTAATTAAAATTTGAGATAGTTATTTATTTATTTTTTAATTTCCCCTTGTGGATTTAGACTTTCAAACAGTGCAACATTTGGACTGTTAGTGGGCTGGAAAGGTTAAGGTTTGTTACAGTTATTAGTGCCAGGCCACACTACTGGCTCAACCAGCTGAGGGTGGATTGAGGATTATTCATTATAATGTATCATATCTGCAAGTGGAATCACTAATAAACAGCAGTCCACAAAAATTGTATCTTGACATAATTTGATTTTTCTTATGCTCTGAATTCCTTTTTTCTTTAGTTCTCAGCTGTCCTGGACCATTCAGTTTCGGGGCAATCATTGGCAGACTTCTGTGCTGGCATTTCAGGCATCCCTCCCCATGAGGTATAATGCAATTTATATTGTATTTCATAGACATTTTGCATGTGTCCACATCCTCCTTACATGGAGCTAGGAAAGGTACTTTGGTTTTTTTTTTTTTTTTAATTATTCAAACAAATATGTGCACATATATACTTCTACATCATGAGGCATAGTTGTAAAAGAAGGTAAAATTATTAGACTATTGTAGTGTTTAATTCCCATATGTAACTAGTGCTCTAAAAAAAATTGTAGTGTTATCACTAGATGTATTTACTCATAATTCTTCAGTAATGAAGGTTTGTAATGTAAAGGTGTATGTTTGGAGATATTCTGGTATAAATCTTGTTTGTTTTTTGAAGAAAATAGTTGAAATGTAGCACAAACAGCACTAAAAATACTTGACTGTACTCTTCCTACATATATAATGTACAGTATCAGTTTGCATGCCACCATTTTCTTAATTACAGCTTGGTTAAAGTGACTCAGTAGTTAGTAGCTAAAATACTGTATGATTTCTGTTGCAAGCCAACATCCTAATATTAACATCTATCTGCCTATACAGTGTATGGGTGTGCAGTGTAAGGGAACAGCATGTTTTGGTGGACTGAACACCAACCAAGAATACCTGAGTTCTAAACCTGGCTGCTAATGACTTACTGTAGCATTCTGGAAGTAACTGACCCACTCTGTTTCCCTGTCTGTAAAATGGTCATAATACTTCACAGGAGTGCTGTGGATTAATGTTTGTAACTCCTAAGTATTTTTGTGTACGGATTGATATATGAACTGTACTATATTACAGTTCATAATGATTTGCTGCAAGAATGTTTCTCAAATTTTCAGTATGTATAAATAAATATTCCGTCTTGGAGACACCCCTTTATTCTGGGAGGGGACATATAGAAACCAAAAGTATTATTAATCATTACATACTTATGCAAAGATACACATTTTTTTCAATTAATTTCCTTCACTTAGAGGAGAAATGATGAAGAGGAGGAAGATGGATCCAAGGAGAGAACTACTACACAAAGAACGTGTGAAGAGGAGAATAAAAAAAATGGAAAAAGCTTCCCAGGAAATGATTCCCATTGAGGACTTTGTAACACCAGCAAAGTTTTTGGCTGCTTCAAGGTATGAAGGACAGTCAGCTTTTTCCTTGGGGATAATGATGAACTGGAGAGGTACAAATAATAATGAAATATCCTCTACCAATGACACTACCCTTTTCCCCATAAGCTGCATTTTGCTAGATAGCAGGGAGTGTTTTGAGATAAATAGCTAAAAGGATCAACTTCTGCAGCTCTAGTTTTTTTTTTTCTTGAGTTTTCTCCTACAAACTACTTTTGAAACAAATGGAATTGAATGGAAAAAGTGTAATTTGGGTATGGAGACAGAGGGTTTGTTTTTATGTTTTAAACAAGGCTGATCCTGTCTAATTTCAAGTGCTGAGATGGCCTTTGGGGGAATTTCTGGAGGGGCCCAATACTTTATTATAAGAGGAGGAGTGGCAGACCCTTCTAATTTTGGAGTGTTCTCTTCCTTGACACATGCAAAAGCGTAGCAATGTAATTTGTTTGTTGCTACTTCTTTTTTCTCATTTTAGATTAAATTGTATCCTTGTTCTGGCACGTAAGGGGAGTATTGTTTAATGGTTGGATCAAGATTGTGTGAATTTTAAGTTTGAGGTTCTTCTCTCCACTTTGCCACTGACTTATTTTTGGCAATGTAGTTGTGACCATGGTGGTCCCAGGATATTGAAGAGACAAGGTGAGCGAGGTGATATCTTTTATTACTTCTGTTGTTGAGACCGACAAGCTTTTGAGCCACACGGAGCTTCTCTTTAGGTATGGGAAAGGAACTTCCAGTGTCTCAAAAAAGATCAAAGTGCAAGAAACTGTTTCCTGCTTTAGTTTACAAATATTGTAAGGGACCATTCAAGGTAGATATGGCTCATTAACTCTTCTGCAGTCATGGAAAAAGAGGGTGTTAGTGGGTTATGAATTGATGTAATAAGCCATAAATCCAAAATTTGTAGTGTCTAGCAGAGTAATTTAAGCTCCCTTACAGTATGTGCTAACCACTTATGCTACACAATCTGGTCCAACTTTCATTTTGCTGTGACATTGGGAGTTCCTGTCACAGACCTGACCTGAAGAGAAGCTCTGTGTGGCTCAAAAGTGTGTCTCTCTCATCAGCAGAAGTTGGTTCAGCTAAAGATACTACACCACCCATCTTTTAAAACAGATAACTGCCTCAGGTGTGTTGAGGAATATTTGTAAAGACATCTTGCAAAATTGCCACAATGTTTCAGCTTGGGTACAAAATCATTTCACCCACTTTTACTGTGGTGGTGACAGATGACATGAATAATTTACTTCCTTATTTAGAAACACCAAGAAAACTGAGGTGACTGGGCAAGTGGAATTTGCTGTTAGAAAGTGCCAGTGAAAGACCTTACATAAAGGCAATGTGGAGTATTTTATATGTATGTTGGGCTAACTTGCTGCTTTGCATCTCACATGTAGTTCTTGTTAGATGCTTGCTGTTTGATATGAGTAACTTCTATGTTAAAATGTTATCTTGTTTGTTTGTCAGAGTGCGAGTAATGTCCCCACTGTCCTTTGAGGAGAATGAAAGGAGAGCCTTGCTCCTGAAGAAGTGGTCCCTGTATAAGCTGAAAGAGCAGCAGGCAGAGACGGAAACAATCAAGTCACTTATGGCAGCTCAAGAGGAGGCACTAAAGGAACTGCGTCTTGAATCAGAAGAACTTTACCAAGCAGCAATAAGACGAGATGATGACCTGTTTCCTTTTGAGAAAGAGGGGCCTAGTTACACACCAAAGATTCCTGGCTATGAGGCTCCTGAAGGGAAATTCAATGACATTACTAAAGTATACACACAGTAAGATGGGAAGACTACCACATGCTGCCATGACATAGTCAGCTCATTAAAGGAGGACACGAGGGGATGAGACTAAACTATTTCTTTTGATTTTTCAAACATCCCTATCCACAAGGCTGTCAAAAGCTCTTTGCTCCCTTTCTTTTCATAGTGGGCCATCTTGACAATAAAACATCCAATAAAAGCAATATACTGTGTTTGTGTGCTATAAATTAAAGCAGGGAAATATAGCTTCAGTGAACATTTTTTCACTTACAGAATCCTCTTTTCCTCTCCTTTGTTTAAATTCATCATGTTGGACAAACCATAATTCCTCAGAGCATAATTATGTACAAGGAAACATTGTTAAAGCGATTACATGTGAGTCTGTTGTTGGGAGAAGGTGTGTCAATTTACCTTTGACTCTAATTTAGATTTTTGTTGAGGCATCTGTGTATAAATCAAGGGGAAAACACATGCACAGTAGATAAAGAACAAACACAACATAATACAACAAAACCAAAATGCATCTAATGTGAAGATGTCATAGTTAAAAATTCAGAGAAGCCTGGGACTGGTCTCTGACTTTGCTATAAATAACTGTGACAAAATGGAGCTGACAGAGCAGCCAGAAGTCCGAAGTGGAAGTGGATGGGTGAGTGAGTGCCTGAACCCCACTGTGGAAGGGGCCACTGCCCATGGGAGCTACAGGGTCTGCCTGAGGACGGAAGCAGAAAATGAGAGGCTTCTGAAAGTCACAGAACCTGTGGCCTCCGTCATAATCTTAGCTTTCAGCAGGGCCAATGTGACACTGGTTCCATTTTTAACTAATTTGCTAACCATGAGAATTATCTTTGAAAATCACTGAAGTCTTTATTTTTGTACTAACCTGTAAAGCTTTCACAAATGCATCTAAGAACAAAAACTGCCTAAGAGTAATTCTGCAAGGGCAAACAGCTGGTATAGGTCAACTTTATTTTTGTGTTCGCTGTCCCGCAGCACAGTGCGCTCAGGATGACAATATTGCATCTCTACAAAGTATCTTCAAATTTCAGCTGCTTGGGCAGTCCTGATACCTCTAATAAATGTTGCCAATGGAGAGGCCTACCTTGGTTTTTTCCATTCCTCATCTGGCCAGTATGGGTTTGGGTGCAGCATGTTGAGCCCATATAAAGAAAGGGCCTCTAGTAGCATGAATGTATGCTGTGTCCAAGCAACAGGCAATATCCTTGGCTGGACGAGTGGGAAAGAGGATGTGAAAAGCAGAAGACTGCAGCAGATGAGAATTAAACTGAGCACCTGAGCTATCCTTTAAAAATATATCTTCATATGATGGCTCTTAAAACACCCTAAATGTTCTCTAAAATAGATATTGATCAGGTGAGTTATGGGTGCAAGCAGAAGTATAAGCTGAGAAGTCTCATTTAGGGACTAGAGTCTTATTTCAGGATCACATAACAGAAAAATAGCATTGGTTCTACTTCTAGTATGTGAAGGACAAATATGGCTGGCAGTATTATTACTTTGGGTTGTCTTGATCAAGAGGAAGGTACCAGTCCCCTGGTGGACTTTTCCTCAGCTTCCACACTGGATCATACTTTTGTTTTTCCAGAATCCGGGCTCTTTCACTCTTACATAGGGATTCCTGCAATGCATGACAATATAATACTCAACAAAGTTGTTTTCCAAGCACCCTATAAACATTAACCATTTATGTAAAAATTAATTTGCTGTATTAAAATGAAAACATCTTGTAATGGCAACAAAAGGAAGAGTTATGGCACAAAATGTCTGACAAATATACTCTTAAAATATTGTTAAAAGTTTGAAACCATACACAGCAAAACAGAAGTCTAAAGGTATGAATATTCCCATACAAGTAATGATCTTCAAAAGATCATTACTTTTTTATGGCAAAACCCCCAAACTCTATGGCCTACATTTTCAAAAGTGGCTATTGGTTTTGAATGCCTCAATTTTTGCCTGTTCAATGTTGAGATGCATCCAAAGGCCTTGTTTTCAGAGAGTGCTGGCCATTTGCCTTCTTAAAAGCAGGCCCCTTAAAATGTCTCAAGCTGGGAACTCAGGAGTGCTATTCTGAAAATTTAGGCCTAATAATCCTGGCTATCACAAAAAAAGCTTTAATAATATTGGCAATAACATCACTATGCTTATTTATTTCTGTACGCCTCAATGGCATTCAATTAAATTTTAGTGTGTGTTTTTTCATATTCTCTCTTCATTAACTTGACAGCACAATTGAGGCTTCTAAGAGAGGTTTGATTAAGGCAAGGAATACAGAGCAGTGAACTAGTGTGGTGAGGTTGTGGGTATAGGGGACAACATAAAAAGGGCAGGGACGCACTGGAAAAGGAAATGGGAAAATTAAGGCTGACATGATTCATGGGGCATAAGGGGAAAATGGAAAGGCAAAATCAGAACTGTATACTGAGATGAATGATGGATGTAGGCTCTTAAAAACAATGACAAAGCTCTAACTTGAAATAATATAACAGAGAGCTAGCAGAGAGATCTGAAGAAGGGGTGATAGTCAAAACAACAGGCAAGGAAGATGATTTTAGCGGCAACATTTAGAATGGATCAACAAAGGAAAGAGAGCAAGATTTTTTCCTCTAGTTTTAAAGAAAAGGTTGTGGGTTGAAAGGGACAATGGCAGACAATGTGGGCTCAACATTTAATTACTGTAATTATTTTAAAGGATTAATATATTGTAATATTGCAAGTGTCAGCCCCTCTTTTAAAAACATACCTATGAGTTAAATAAGTTAAATATATTGGAAAATTATCAAACATCTATACAGTGCTTTACAAACATGGATAAGGCCTATTCTTATCACTGACATAACTATTGTTCTATATACATTACATCAGCCTTGTGACATTCTTGCCCACACAACCCTAGAAGTTTATATTGATTAGTGGAAAAAAAAATTTACTGTGATATGGGTGTGTGAAAGATTTCATGTGTGGGAAGATTAAGGCTGATGACCATTTTACATGCATGATGCACCATTTTTTTTTTATACCGTCCTTAATAACATTTGGCATTCGTTTTACCTTAGAGTCTAGACTTTTGCTTTTTTCCCACTGTATGCAGTTGTCATAGTCCGTTTTCCACTGTGTACAGGAGGGTGCTTCCCCGTATGTATAATAATTATGGAAGATATTCCGGATGCTCTTGCAGTGTTTCCATTCAGACCTATAATCCTCACATGGGCGCGGCGGCTGGTAAAATAGTGGAAAATACATTAAGGCGGCACCGGAAGGAAAAGCAATCTAATATTTGGCCTCTGTAGTAAGGTGCAAGATGTTTTGGAGTTAAAGAAATGCCCAGTTGGTGCTGCCAGGGTGGGAAATCAAACCTGGCCCTCCATGTCAGTTCTCTCCAGGGGTATTTCCCCCCCACGCTGTCTGTGTCCTGGATTCAGAGAGATTGAGTCACTTACTATTTCTTTATTCCTCTAACAGGGGCCAAGAGCCCGACTGCCTTTGTTAGTTTGCTGTACAGAGGCTGCACCCAGGGCCTTGATCCCGCGTGCTGGGTGCTCGTCTCTGCCTTTGCCACTGATTCACCCAAGGGCCCTGGGCCTGTCCCGTAACCTGGGAGTCTGTTAGCCCCGCCGCGCACGGGGCTCGTGCCCCGCCCACGCGCTGCTTCTGGGCGGGGTTTGCAGCACGAGCCGCGAGAGCGACCGACCGCGCGCGCGGCTGGGCCGCTTAGAGACGGAGGAGGCGGAACCCGGGCAACCGCCGCGGCCTCGCACAGGAGCGGGCCAGGAAAAATGCACCTCCCCCCGCCGAGACGGCCACGAGCCGCTCCCAGCCGAGCTCCTCACCCTCCACACGGCGCGGTCTCCCATGCCGCAATACTCTCGCTGTCAGCCGCCACGCGGTCAGCCAACCAGGCACCCTCCCTCGCCCGGCACCGCCCCCCTGAGCCCACAAGCCAATCCGAAAGCAGGAGCTGAATGACGGACAGCTCCATCGCAGCCAATCATCAGGCAGCGTGTAAAAACGGTTCCGGAAGCGTCAGGCAGAGCCGACGCTAAACCAGTTGTAATCTCCGCTACCTATGCTCCGCCTCTTTCCGGGGAAAGCCAATGAAGAGACAGAACTGGCTTTGAGCGACACAGCACAGAGCCACTCAGCATCCCCCTACTGCCTCCAGCGTGGAACGAACAGGGATTGGGCGCGACGTTGCGAGCCTTCCTTCCCAGGAGCGGCTACGCGTACCGTGCAGAGCAGGGGTGGTGGTCGCTGTGCTGTGTCCTGGCTCCAGAGACAAAAGCCGGGCGTCTTCCTGCCCCGCCTGTGCAGCTGGCTGCAGTCCTGTCCCATGCAGAGGCAGTGGCAGCCCTAGTGTTGGGCTGAGGTTTGGGTTTTTCTGCAGCACCCATTGTCCTCATGGCAACAACTCACACAAATGCAAAACCAATCAGGCTCACCCCTGCCCAAACTATTTAAATGGAGAGGGCGGGGCTGCTTTGGTGCCCCCTTTTAGCCCTGAGATATAACTAAAAATATGCCTTGCCTTTCTCCAGATTTGAGCACTGTCAGAACAGCAAAGGCAGTGAATAACCCTGGCCAATACCCTGCACTCAGTCCTGGAAAATCCAACAACTGGAGGGAAGAGCAGCAGCCTTCCTCCACTGGGATAAGTCAAAGGGATCCTGCAGTCCAAAGCCAAACTGTATTCTTTGAATGTTGGTTTGTTGACTCACTATGAACATGTTCCTCAACTTATCGCAACACACATTCACAAGGGAATGTAAACATTATACAAATAATTGTTTTTTAGTGGAAACATCCCACTGTTAAAAGGCTCAGAGCTGGTCCTGCTTCTAAATGCATAGCTAAAGTAGCTGCGGCAAGAATATCAGGGATGATCAAACTGGGGAGTTACACCTAAAAGTTGGGAAACGAGTGTTCACACCAGGAAGGATTAAACAAATGTTATAAAGCACTTTGTGCTACTGGTCTTTTCAACACAACACTTAAGATTTTATACAGCAGGAAATGGACTTATTTTCTCTACTCCATAACTCGTTTTCCCCACAGTGCACCCATTCAACATCTACTCATAGGGGATGTTACATTTACCTCGCTAAGAAAGACTTACTACAAATCAATTATTGTTGAAACAAAATAACTTGTTATGTTTATTATATAAGCTTAATTATAAATTATTTGTTAGTAAAACCTATAATTAAAACAAAGTTTCTCATGAACCATACACTAGTTACAAACCTTTGATTGTGTGGTCACCTTCAGTAAGAGTATAACAACCTTACTAAGGAGGTTTGAGAAGTCTTATAAATGTGACAGACATGGCTAATAGAGGTAAGCCCAAAGCAAACCCCCCCAACTCCAAATATCACTGCACCCCAGGATACTTCAGATTTGACTATGTAAATCAGATCCATGGCTCTTGGCATCAATACTCTTACGCATCATGTCAGAGTCATTGTAAGATAATTGTTGTTTTGCTTTATTTATAATAGCTGTATCCAGGTTCTATTATGTGATTAAGTAGGTTGTTTTAGGCAGCTATGAATGATTATTCATTATTGTCTATGATAAATTTCTGATCTAGCCAGTTCTGGCAGACAGCAGATGATCACATTCTTGTTATGATTCACTTCTGGACTGATAATGGTAGTGGTAGTAGCCCAACTCCTAAAAACCAGCAGATGTAGATTTTTTTTTTTTTAATCTAAAGGCCCTTAGTTTCCTTCCAAGATGAATGTTTTTCCATCAGCCTTCCCCCAATGTAGGTCTCATTGTAGGAAAACAGACTGTTTTAGTTTTTAGAAGAGCAGGATGCTGTGGATTTTTCTGATGTAGGCATTTAAAAAAAAAATCTATTGCTTTATTTGAGGGTAGTCAAACATTGTTACTGCCACGCTCCTGCCTTAAGCCAGGTTTGAGGAAGAGGTATGACTCAGTAAAGAAAAGTTACGCAATGTTAGGGAGGCTGAACAAACTAGATCATATCGATGTAAAGGAAGAAGCAATGAAGATTGAATACCCTGGGTTTTAGGTGTGGGAATCACATTACTGTTCTAGAAGAGGAGGGACTAAACATTGGTACTCAGTTATCCAACAGTTTAAAGAAGCCATGTCTTCACCATTCATACACATACTACTGTTTCATTAGTAACTAGTGGATATTAAGCTGACCTATTGTATCTTAACTATTAGAAAGCAAAGAAGCCATGTCTTTACTACAACTATAAAAGGCAGGTAATTGGTTCTCTGTCAGAGCTAGGGACTTCTTTCTGCTGGTTTCTTACGTAACACCTAAGAAAACAAAACCAGAAAAAAAATCGGTCCACTGAGGTCTTATATCATCTAAGCAAATGCCTTGGTTTGTGGTGAACATGGCAATGAAAAGGTTGTTTGAAAGTGTGGTAAACAAATGTACAAGGAAATTAACATGCTCAGAGCAACACGATTGTTGGGGATATCAAAAAAAGTAGTACACAGTCTTCAGCACTGAGCCAGCAGAAAGACACTGACCCTTTGAATAAGGTACAGCTTGGTGGTTTTGTTTCCCAGGTTTATCTGACAGCTTCCCCTGTTTCCAGCATACAAAATAACCACTACAAGCTCTGGGATCTTAGTTTTAAATTGAAAAGTAAGAATTCCTAAATCACTAACTTCACTTTAAAGAAAAATCAAAACCAGTGTCCATGTGTTACATCTGACCAATAGTCTACCTCCGCTCAAACCCAATAACTAAGATCCAATATGCTGCAATGTTATTTTATTCTTCCTACTCAACCAAAGGTTCCATAACTTATGGTTTTCTTCCCTTCTTGCGCAGGGACTGGCCTTCTCCTGAAAATGCAATGAACCGGCTGACAGACTCATCCTGAATGTAGAAGGGAGAAGAGACATTTGTTTAGGTTTTCCTTGTCTGATATTATTGAAAGCTAGACAATATTCTATCATAAAAACACAGTCTATAAAGATTTTACATTTATAATTTATACAGAAATCAGTTTCCTTTCCCAAAGCTGCTAGTGTTTTGGTGACCTTTCATTGACTTAATAGCAGCATTCAAAATCCTCTAGCATCTCTTCCTTTTTATATTTCCTCCCTCAACCTTATACCAGGCAAATCTCTTTAAGTCAGTTAATATGAGAACATCTGAGCTTTCTGTCCTGTAAATAATATTCAGTATCAGTGAATAGTTTGAAATACAAGTTCTCTGTGAGCAATCATTGGCTGTGAACTGGCAAAGTCTGGAAAGATAGACAATGGATCTTATGTTCAGCAAGAAGCTCTTAATCTTTACTGCCAGTAACCCCCCATCCCATTATTCACCAGTCTAGAGATAACAGATATTAAGGCCATGTCTACACTAGCACTTTTGCTCGTAAAACTTTTGTCACTCATGGCTGTGAAAAAATACCTCCCAGCGACATGAATTTTGCCAGCAAGAAGCGCTAGTGTAGACACACCACGTTGGCGGGAGACACTCTCCCACCAATATAGCAACTGCCACTTGTTTAGGTGGTTTTATTATGTCAGCGATAGAGCTCCCTCCCATCAATTCAACACAAGCGATATACCTGTGCTGTTGTGAGCTTTCAGTGTAGACTAGCCCTTAGTGTAGACATGGCCTAAACCCTATCACTCTAAAATGGTACCAGCAGAGCCCTTTGGTGGTAAATCTCATTGACTGTACAATATTATTGAGGGTATGTCTACAATGACGCTGGCAAATTTGCTGCCGTCATACCAATTTTTATGGATCAGCCGAGCAGTCGGTAAGTACACGTTCAGTCCATCTGGAAGTCGACCTCATAAAACCACCCCCTTAAGTGATGTAGCGCCGCATCAATGGGAATGTATTTCCTATTGCCGCAGTGCAGTAAAGACAGCGTGCCAAAGGGAAGTTACAAAGTCGACAGGAATTATGCATACTACTCTGTGTAGCTTGCATAACTCCTGTTGACTGTCACCAAATTTTGCCAGCGGTGCAGCCTGGGCCTGAGCTACCAGCAGGGGCCTAGTTTTCCCAGAGCAGACAAGTAACTTCCAACACATTGAACAAGAGTTGCACTCTATGGTGAAAGAAAAGGGCCCAGCAGTTAAGAACAGTCCTCACCATGGAAGAATTTATCAGGAGATAATGGATCACACACCGAAGTGCAGCCACACATTAAAGACCACAATGTTGCCTTTAAACCTTCCATGAAGGCAACGTTGCTCATGTCATGAGAAAATTATTTTAAACTAGGTTCAGTTTATTTATAACACTTATGATTAGCATATTTTTCTTAATTGTTCTGACTCAGATGGGTCTGCAGCACCAGGGTCAACAAGTGAAGCGTTCAAATGGGTTTGTTGGAGTTGGGGCCAACTAGCAAAGTAGACCCAAGATTGTTAATTCCACTGTATTAAGAGTTCTCTACAAATATGGCAAGGTGCAGATGTTTACTCACCTCTTCAACTTTCTTAATTAGTGGCCGTGAATTTCTAATGAATGTGATTTTACCGATTTTGAAGTCATAATTGGGTATTCCTCTGGAAAAGAAAAATTGAGATATTAAGGTACTGAATAAACTCATACACCTTCGTCATGGGAATAAATGTGACAAACAATAGCCAGAACTATTTTCTACAGGTTTTTGTTCTTGTTGCTTTTTCGAGTGTCTTTCTAACCGCTCCTTTTGAAGAACTGTCATTAGGATTATTCTGCTAGCAGAATCAGAACATAGGATTTATTGACTAGAGCTGAGCAAATATTGCAAAGAATTTCTGTAATGATTCAGTTTTGTTGTCTAGAGCCCGTGCATGCATCTTGGCTGCGTTTTCCAAGTGGGATCACATTTTACTGGTACAAGCTTATGTTGAAAGCTAAGGTAGAAGGTGGATGCACACATCTTCATAGGATCATTATTGTAAGCAGTATGAATTCAGAAGCAGGATGGATGAAGAGTGATTCATTTTTATTGGATTTTTAAAAATTTAATTGGATTTTTCATTTAAAATAAATACAGTTTAAAAATAAATATGTAAAATGAAATCTGAAGTTGATAAGATTAAGGCTTAAACTCACTATAATCTACTAAAATCATTTAAATTAAATACAAAAAATAATATTAAGTAGCACATTTGCTGCCAAGTTTTAGAGACAGTCAAACCTCTGAATTGGCAGAAGTCATTGGCTAAGAACCTGGAACCCATGTTTGTTGACATGCTGATCAGCTTTTGACAGCAATAGCCTCTTCTGCAGGTGCAGAGAGCATATTTTCTTCATTTCAGTTTATTCAACTAAATGATTAGTTAATTCAAAAGTTAAGAGATCAATGGAGTTGAAAAAGCAAGAAAGCTTGTTTTCCCATTCCAATTTATGAATAAAACTAGGTGTCAGAGGATAAGAAAAACGACTAGTTCTCAATTCAGAAGGACATACAACCAAAAAGAATCAGGTCAGTTCCTTAATTATACACAATCCTTTCTTTGTTTAATATATGTATTAGTATTAAATGTACACTATATTTTGATAAAGGTTTTGATAGAAACAATTTTTCCTTGTGTATCCATCACTTTTAAGGCAGTTGTATTTAATAAAAAAAATTAAAATGCTGTTCTTGGTGAAGCCCGCATCATACACATTGGTGGAGCCCAGGAAAGCTTATGCCCAAAGAAAGTTGTTAGTCTTTAAGGTGCCACAGGACTTCCGTTGTTTTTTCTGTACACAGACTAATACGGCTGCCCCTCTGGAACTAGCCTGTTTAGAAATGCTTGTACAGTCATCCTGTCAGGAAATGAAACAAGACGATGGCTTAGTTTTGTAAAGTTCAGTGGGATTTGGACTCAAGTGCCTAAATGATTTTTGAAAATGAAATTTAAGCTCCTGAGCCGTTACGTGTTGCAATACTGATCTAGGTCCATGTGATTCATCTGACTCATCTCAAAGCAACGTATGTCGAATACTTGTCTTGTGCAATCAGTATGTACAGTTTTAACTTGATCATATACATGTGAGGAAATCAAGATCTCACTGATATTATAGAAGCAGACAAATATATCAAGAATGATTTGTTCTGCTCCAACATTGACCTTCCACCCGTGGAATCCTGAATGGAATGGACTAACCTGCGAATATCTCCTGGTTTAATTGGTGAGGGACTGGGCTCAACACCTTTCTTCTTGCCATCTAGCCTGTTTCCAGAGCCAGAGAATGCCTGTAGGTATAAAGCAGACAGTCATTTCTACGCATGTTATCATTAATGTAACACCTCAAGAGCACTGCAAGCATGTTTTTTAAAAAGCGTCTGATTCGAGCTTTGTGCTGATCTAGTGGACTAGCATTACTATTCTGCAATGCCATGCAAGAGACTGGCGTGGTATTTCAGTTCATGGTTCCTGAGGGACAGTAGAGAGCACTCACCAGCATTGCCCTGCTCTGCTCCAGCCAACGAAGTGGTATTGACTGCTTATGAAACAATTCATCGCTGGTTTTCTTTGACAAAGGATTGATTACAGTACAAGTGGGCTGTGAGAAAGACTGTAGGCCTAGGGGTAATGATGTGAGTTGTGCTCTAGCACAGAACACTAGAACTATTCCCACACCATCAGTGGCATGTAATTTGCAACGGTAACTCTGTAAAATTATACGTTAGTCTTTAAAAGTGCCACCAGACTCCTTGTTTGTTCTGCAATGAGCACAGATCCCTGCACACTACTGAATGGGATGTCATGCTGGCTTCAAGATGTACGAGGCTGAATCTCAGAATGGCTAAGCACATGATTATTACAAGCAAGGGCAGGACTGCTTCACAGGTCACTTAGTCGATCATTTTACGATCTTTATAATGGAAGGAACTTTTACTCTAAATCTTAATTAGCGACACACAAGTCTCTTGGTCCAGTAGTACAAGTTCTAAGCAACTGTCCAGAGGGGATGCCAAGTTTGTGTTTCCAATAAGATTTTATCAAAGAAGATTTACTTCCCCTGGGAACTGTTAGATACTTTACAAGTGTTCCTTCCACTACACACAACCCATCAGCGTCTTGAGAAGTAATATTTACTATCGATTCAAAACACAAGTGACTGCTGCATTTATAGCTTAGAAATTCCTGAGAAAACACCTTGCATGAGAACCTATTACTCAGAATCTTATACATTTCTTTTTTGTTTTAATTTGTGTTATTTCATTTTTCCCCATTTGGGGAATGGGAGTGTTTTATGTTCTGCTTCTGAAGGGAGTGGATGGTCCAGGGACTGGGGGATGCAGGCAGTGGGAAGGGGAGTTACAGAGCAAGCCCACCTCGCACTCACCCTACAACAGTAGCTCCCATCTTGCAGGGTGGGCACTGTTCCCCATGCTGGGGATGACACCATGACAGACGGGCGGATAGGCCAAACCTGAGAGGCACTGCAGCCCCATGTAACAAGTTGCAACACCACTGTTTCACATATGAGTGGTGCTGTGACCTCATGCATCAAGCTGCGCCACGCGGTGCAGGAAGCTGGATCCAGCCCTCTGTGATAGGAGCCACAGGAACAGCTGCTCCAGGATGAGATTTTCATTTGATATGTTGTTTTTCCATTTTATTTTGTGTTATTTCACATTTGTGACATCATAGGGCTCTAGTGCAGGTTCTTAGGTGAGTGTGCGTCTCTTGGCATCCTATACCAAAGCTGCCTCTTTTAGGGCAAGTTGTGGTGTAATTGTGGTGTATGTTGTAAGCAGTATTGGCTATAAATAGAGGCAGTCTCACCTAAGGAAAGAGGGACCCAAGGCCAGGAAAGGGGACTTGTACATCTGGAAGACCTGACAAGGGACACCTGCCACAAGCAGTAGCTGGCTGGGGAAAGACTAAGACAAGACGCTGCAAGGTGTTGAGACGGGGTTGCTTTACACTGCATCTTTGTTTTTAAGTTAATAAAGAAAAGCCCTGAGCAAAGGAACTGGATTTGTGCAATTGTTGGAAATGTGACCTTCTCAGCTAATGGATCTGTCTACAAACAAAGTGTTCAACAGTACTAGATAGAAAGAAGATACTTACACGAAATCCTCGGTCACTCACATAGCCACTGTGGTCTGCTTCAACGTCCTATGAAGGAGAGGAGAAACAAGCTGCTTCATGACATTTATGCTATGAAAAATTAAACGGTTTCATGGATTTCCTACAGAATGAAAATTTTACAGGTATTTATAAAGTTAACTGAATATGAAATTTTTTTACGGAAGTTTTTTCTCGGAAATAGGCAGTTCTACATGAACCATCTCCATGGGATGGAGTAAGGAAGAAAAATAAATGTAGACAAGAGCATCTCAGCAGTAAAATTTATGGCTGGACTATCTCATTACAAGACTTTTTCAGAGAGTCTCCCATTAGTGATCTTTGCTCCATAGCAACCAGAGTAAGAAGAGAAGACAGCTAGAGAGAATGCACTATAGAATACAAGAATGAACTTAACTTACTGTGCTCTCCTCATGCTGTGTGTGTCTTTCTGGTTCTTTATACCCCAAAGGTGCATCAAAATCCACCTGTTTTCATATCAAGAAAAGTTTTGAGGGTTTTTGGGTTTTTTTTTTATACACAGATACAATATTTTTTATCATCATCACATGCCATCCCTAAAATCTCTACAAACTCAACCACTCTATTTTCAACTAGAGGAAATGGATCTTTTAAAAAGCTCAGTTAGCAAAAGCAGAGACGGCTTCTGGGGTAGGTGAAGCAGGCGCCCGCCGAGGGCCCCGAGCAGTAAGGGGCCCCTTCACTACCTCAAAAGCTGTGTCTGTCTCCCACCCCGGCAGGACACATGGTAGAGAGCCAGGGCCTGGGGCCCCCAGGGGAGGTTTGGGGCCCTCAGTGGGGTGCCAGGGGCATGGGGGTGTTTTGGGGCCGGGGCGGGGGGTTGGCTTTGGGGACCTGTGGTCAGCCATGGGAGGGTGAGTCAGGGGTCCCGGTGGGGTGCCAGGGCCCCAGGGAGGCCAGGGTCAGCACTAGGGGTCCTATAGGGAGCCCCTTAATGGGCCTTCGCCTAGGGCTCCAGGTAGCATAAGGCCACCTCTGAGCAAAGGTGTTACAATTGGAACATGACAGATTCAGCTCTGAAGGTGCTTCTCCAGCATGATGGAAACATACTGGCACAGCAGCACAGAATACCACACTGCGGCTGTTCTGACTTTTTCATTTCCAGGCTGTAAAATACACCAGCACCTTTCATAAGTACATAAAACAAGGTGTCCAAGAGAACAATCTGAAAGGAAGGCTCTACAGGAATTCTGGGCACTTCAATCACCTACAGACATATGATCTGAGGCCTCATGATGTAGCTCACTACGGTTACACTTCTGTATTACTGCCTGCTCACCATTCCCATAGCATAGATAATGCAGCATTACAGAAATATCATGATCAGATGTCCCTTCTCAAAAGGATAATTTAAGGGAAAGTAAAGATCCTACCACAGAGATCCTAACTTACATTCATATCACACTCTATGATGGACACAGCTTTATCAGGTTTGGTCTCCATTACCCGAAGCTCGTAGATCTGGAACAGGAACATGAATAAAATAAAGCAAAATAATATTCTGCGTGTAAATTAATATTCAAAGGAACTTGGACAAAATTCTCAGATCAGAGAACTTGTTTCAACTGACAGTAAGGAATTCAGATCAGAAACTGTGTCTACCTCTGTTTGTAGAGAATGTAGCACTAACTTCAATCTAGATCAGGGCCTCTGATTGCCCCCACCATGACTGTATTTCAAAAAGGAAGATTTCTTCTACATTAGAGATTTTCATCAGCCTTTTATTAGAGCTGGAGAGACGGATTTGGCCAATCAGAGGCCAGTTATCTAGTTCTGAACCATCTGACTTCCACTTTCTAAAAACTAGCTCCAAGTTGGACTGAGGTACAATATATATATGCTGTCTTGTACTAATTTTTGATAAAATGGGCTTCTGTAGTCTGTTTTGCTCCTTTGTCTGAAATGGTTTATGATTCACCTATAAGTTATCCAAGCTGAGCTGAAACCTGGCAAATAAATACTTTGCCCTGGAACAAAATTAGTTAGAATTTAAAAGCTTGTCAGTAAAGTATCAGGGATCAGAATATGATATTAAGACCATCAGCAGGGCTACTGTACTGATTGCATTATTCATTCTCAGAATTCATTAAAGACCTTTTTTTTTGTTAATGCCGGTGACGCTACTATAGAATTTTGCATTTGTGGCTTCAGAAAATCTGAATCCGCTTGCCATAGGGTACACAAGACCCTGGATAAGTACCCACATATGGACCTGTCTTGCTGAGATGTTCAGTGTCCCTCTGTGTCTGCTTTCAGAGCTCTTACATCTTTCCTTTTTGTGTCTATTTGCTCCTGACATGTAGCTCCCACAGTGTCCATTTATGCATCTGTGAGAAAAATGTGTGGATCGATGTGGTGGTTTAAGCTGAACACATGATTAGTCTAGTGTTCAGCTACTCCTAACAGTCAAATGTGAATACCTGTAAATTATGTGACTCTATAAATGTCTTTTTAGGGAACCTAAAAAAATAGTCATATAATTTACAGATTATCACATTTGCTAAACATGCAGAGTCAGGATTTAGGTTTGTTAGGACTGCACATAGGTTAAGTTAGATATTGTTGTTTACACTACATACTGTACCTTCTCATTGTAATTGATGGCAATAACATCCCCAGTGGTTAGACAAGCAAAGTTTCTCAAAGCATTTTCTAATCTTTGGATTATGTTAAGAAGAACTGTATGTTTGTTTGCAGTAAAAATTCAAGTTATACATCAGCAAGTTCACACCTTCTGGTTCCAGGTCTATCTAACATGTGACAAACTATAAGTACCATGGACAATTTAACAAACATTAGGCATTTAACATCCCTTATACATGTTCTTAGAGAAACCCACTAAAGTTCTCTGGAGAGTAAGCCAAAGCATGCCTACAGATAGGCTCCTGAACTGGTGGCCTGATATTTAGATGTGCTAAGCACCTATTGACTTGTTTTAAGGAAAAAAACCTTTTATTTCCCACTTTCAACTTTTATCTTTTGGCTCAAAGGTTGTTTGCCTAAGCAGGGACTACAGGATTTGGCCCCATATCATTAGGGCTTCCTTTAGAAGAATGAAGCACATCCTGCAGGAAATTCAGGTCTCTCATCACTTGCTCTGTCTCCTAAGAGATTTCATTTACTCACCTGTTAGTTTTCAGAGGTGGCACTAATAACTGATATTAGAAGTATATGAACAGTGTTTGAAAAGCTGCCCCCATCTTTCCTTCCCATTTAGGATAAGCTAGTGCTAGAGACCCTTCTGTTGCTTCCTCTGGGATGAAGTGAAAGGATACACAGCTTTGGGATTGGTGATGTCAAGGAAATCTGGACTTTGTGGTTGAAACTTGGAGTAAGTAGCCACTTGAAGATTAACACTCTCTATCTGCACCAACCCTCCCTCTTCCAGAAGCAAGTTCTGCATCATCTGCAAAGAAACATAGGTGATAAAGACAGGATACTACACCAGTATCTATGCAACAGAAACAGATAACTTTTAGATGGAATTTCCTTTGAGAATATGTAAATATATTGGGCCATATTCTTTCCTGAAACCCATGGTGTTGCATTGAGAAATCTTGGTCCTTTGTGTCCCTCTAACATAGGGCTTGACAAAATTGGCTCCCAGCTTGGCGCCAGCAGTTTTATTTTTGGTCAGCAGAGGGTGCTTCTCCACTGCATTTCCACAGGGGAGCTAGGAACCAGGCTACAAACCCCAGTCTCCATGGTGATCTGGCAGCTGGATTTTGTCAAGCCCTGCTGTGTTGTCCATGTAGCAACCTACTTTGATTAATTCAAAGGAAAGCTTAGCTGTGATTCAAACACTGAAGAGTGCTGACTGTGCAACAGAAATGCAACTTCAGCTAATAGTCTACCTTAATATTAATCAGCACCACACTAATCCTATACTTTTTCTGACAGTTTGGTATAGGCCACTTACCCAGTGTGGTAGGTAACAAATGCCTTCATCAGCAACAAACTCTAGCACACCACAATGCGTCATTCGATCTGAATTTTTATTGGTCAGTTTAAACAGCATAGGGTAAGTAATGTTAAGTCGACCTGGCAGAGGGAAAAAGGTACAATTTGTTATAAAGCTAATGGCACATATATGAAGCTTGCAAAGACTGAACATTCACAAGAGAATGAGCCAATATCCTAGAAAGGAAAGTATCCTTCCCAGTATTCCAGGACCCACAAACAAATCCAAAAATAGAAAGCAGACATGAATATTTTATTGCCATCCTGCATTCAGTACACTTAAGCACTTCTCCAACCTTCCCATAGGCTATGTCTACACTTGTAATTTTAAATCGACTTTAAGTCGACTTAGTGCGTCTACACTTAAAATTAAAGTCGACTTAAAGGGGAACTTACAAAGTCGACCTAGAGCGTCCACACTGGATGCCTAGGTCGGCTTCTAGGAGCTTAGGGGGACCTAGGACAAGTCCACGGGGGGAAGGGGAGCACCCCTTGTTCAATGCCAGGGGGCTCAGCCTTTGCCCCATTGTACATAGGTACAATGGGGCAAAGGGGGTCAGGGAGCCTGGCAGGGCATAGGGGCAGGGTGGGCATACCAGGCTCTCCCTGTGCCCCCCCCGGCAGGGAGGGCATTGGTGTAGTCCTGGGGTAGCCCTAAGTCGACTTAGGGCTACCCCATGTCTACATTGGCTTAAGTCGACTCTAGGAAGTTGACTTAAGCACTAAGTCGAATTTAAAGGAGGTTTAATAAAGTCGACTTAATTTTAATTAAGTTGACTTAAGCAAGCTGTAGTGTAGACGCAGGCTAAATTAAGTCGACTTAAGCAAGCTTAATTTACACGTGTAGATGCAGCCATAGTGTGTAAGGTGCAAACAAGATAATGTTTAGTACTAATACGGTAACACTAGCATCACTGTCTTTGTCATCAATTACTTCCTATCTGTAACAGATGATTTTGCTTTCCTTTTCCCCTCACCTCCATCGAGTATGCTGTTCTCCATTGTTTGAATCTAAACAGCTATATGGATTTGCTGTAACAGTCTGACCTGATTCTATGACTTATACTTCCCTGCATTTATTTTCCTCCCATTCATCTGTAATTTTCCATCTTCATGCGTCTGATGAAGTCGGATTTTCTCCCACAAAAGCTCATGCAATGATTAAATTTGTTAGTCTTTAAGTGCCAGTAGACTCTTGTTTGTTTCACATTCAGACTATGATTTATGACATCCTGTTTAATAATTTAGTAAAAGTTTTCTCATGGTTTTTTGAAGAAGATAAAGATCAAACAGAAGACACCTTATGTGATGCTGTCAGGATTTAAGGAACCATTTATGATATTATTTTGTATTAATATTTTATGATTGTTATAATCCATAGGAACTATGCCATGTTTGGTGTCAATAGAAAGGTAATAATTTGTGGGGAATGATTATATAATTTATGTGTAGGATTTGTATTCATATTAAAAGTTAGGAATATGATTGTTATATTTTAACTTGTGTAAGGCTGGGGGAAACTCCCCAGACTGAATGTCTATCCAGCCATTGTCTCCTTAATGGCCCATTAAGGAAGCTCCTCAGTATAATGGGCTGAAGAAGAAAACCTGTTGAGCCACTAGGACTTAAACATGTGACCCAGCTCCAGTTTGATTGGAGAGACCTGCACACAGCATGGAGAAGGCCAGAGGTGATAAAAGGCAGCAACTCCAACTCCATCTTGCTCTCAAGTCCTCAGTCTACAGCCAACACCCACCTCTGGAACTATTCCTCTGAGACTGAACAAAGGATTGAGGCCCACCCTGATGCTGGGTGTTTACCAGAGGAACAAGCCTGCAACTGCTTTTCATAAACTTTAAATCATTTGTATGTATGTAATTCGCTTTGACCCTTTAACATCTCTCATATTTTGCTTCTTTTCTTCTTATATTAAACCTTTAGTTGTAGTTGCTAAAGAATTGGCTACCAGTGTGGTATTTTGGGTAAGATCCAAACCTATATTGTTCTGTGTGGTGTGGCTGGCCCTTTGGGGTCAGGAGAACCTATATCTTTAAGGGACCGTGCAGCCAAGTGGGAGCCAGAGGAGCTGGAGTGCAATAAAGGGAGCTGTTTCTATTTTGGGCAGATTTCTTGGTACCCAGTGTGGGGAACCAGAAGCCTGGTTGTGACTGATAGGGAGACTGGTTTAAGTACCACCCATCAGTGTGTGGGGAGTTTGGCTCCTGGTTTTGCAGCTTGCCCTGATTTTTGCACGTCCAGGAGGGTATCCCAGGAGGCCCCGGTCACACCTTAGCTAGAAAGAGGAGGAAATAGTGTTGATGCCATGGGTACACCAAAACTGTTGTCTTCTAGCAGACATGAATGATTAGAACAAACCCAACTTCGTTTCTAGAAATTCCATTCTTCTTCTATTTATAAAATGAACCTTGTGAATTCACTTCAGTCACTGAAGCACAGGACAACAGAACTGAGCTGGCAAACACACCAAATTATTTGCAATCATCAAAAAAAATAAAGAAGGATGAACAGTTCATTAATGTAAGGGTTGATACTTGTGTCAAGCAGCTGTTAGAAAGCTCAAAGTGTGCCTAGCACTTGAATTATGTGTATACAAGGGAAAATGAAGTCCTATGACAGACCAAATATCTAAAAAAATGTTGTATATATTTATCCTCAGTATGGGATTTCCTGGTACATATTGATTTAAACCACATCATAATGGATATATAAAGCAATTTTTATTTTTTGCCTACAGGTAGACACAGCTCAATATTTCTAGTGTTCTTACAGTAGAATAAAAATTACTTACTGAGTTGATCCAAAGCAGATGGTGGCATAATTACTGCAGAAATAAGAAAGTTACATAAGATTAGGGAACAGAATGACTATGGAAAGCAAATGCAGTGTATAGTTTTATCATTCCTCCTTGGCAGACAGCATTTTACCCATTTTGAATTTTAGAGCTACAAGTTCTATTGAAATCAATTTATGAGAACATATCTGGTAGTTTTAACCTAAAATTCAGATTCTGAGTGTAACAAATGGGAGAAATTATAAACTTTTACAATCTCTAGTACATTAATAAACATGCTTTCCAAAAGTAATGGTGGAGCCAACAGATTTTTAAATCTTATTTGCTTAAATGGGTTATATTATTAGTGACAGGCAAAACCATCTGTTTTTAAAAATAAGGGGCCTTCTAATTTACATGTAGGTAAATCAGGAACAACCTCAATATCAATTAATGTGAGAAGAGAATATTTATTTAAATTGACAGTGGCCCTTTAACTTAAGTCACAAAACCATCAGTAATGTCCAATGTTTTATTATGCTCATGGTCTTATACGGTTTCTGCAATCACCTACCATAAATAATACTTCTGAACTTTATTATTCACATAAAGCATTCAACAGTGTATGTTCAAAATAAAACATGCACATACTCTTCCCGCCTTTCTCCACATCTGACCTGTCATTAGGTCCTGCGAGCATGGACACTGAGAAGCAGCGATATTGGGTTAAGAAGCGGTTCTGGAAAACCCGAGGGATCGGATGATCAAACATATTAAAAGAAAACTGGGGAGGAAAAAAAACTGTATGTTAGCAGAGATCGATCCACTTGGCTATGACACCAGCAGATTCTAAGATTTTCAGTAGATTGTTCTCCAATGCAGTCATCTTAATCAATGCTGTGTGCTTATTTTTGCTAACATAAATATGGTTTTCAGACACATGTACCAAAGAAACAGATTAAGTAAAGAAGTGTAAATTCAGCTGTAATTTATTGCTACAATTTGATTCTACAAACTGTTGAAGAAACATGGACTGCAGTCTGAAACAAGCATACACGTCCTAAAAACGCTTTATTTGTGCAATACTGCAATACGTACCCAGTATAGATTATTAGTTTAAATTCAACATGAAATACAAGTGATTGTGATTTATCTCTTCAGCACAGGCCAAGAGAAATTCAACACAGGCGTGACAAGAATATTTTTATAGCCTTGCACTTTTGTTTTAATGATTATCCTGTGCACTGTCACTTCTTTAAACACACAGACTTAAGTCTTAATCATTGCTGAAAGAGAATCATTCATAGGGATCCAATGGGGTAGCATCCATGCCTATAAATCAAAGGGCGAGGAGAACACTCAGCACCTCCCAGGAAATGCCCAGGATCATACCAGAATAAAGGCCTCAGAGTACAAACTCTTCAAGTTCCAAAGGGGCAGCCGTGTTAGTCTTGTTCAGCAAAACAAACCAGGAGTCTGGTGGCACTTATGAAGACTAAAAAATTTATTTATCACTTGAGCTTTCCTGGGAGAAAATCCCACTTCATCAGGATTTTCTCCCATGAAAGCTCACGCAATACATACATTTGTTAGCCTTTATAAGTGCCACCAGACTCCTGGTTTGCTAAACTCTTCAAGCTTACTCCTTATATTACTATTCTAAAAAAACCCCATCCATACCCCCCTCTGTAACCATCTGTGGGTGGGAGAGGTGCTGAACTGGGGATGCTTTATGAAACCATTCTCTACTTTTAGGAGCAAAGATTTTTGCTGGGCCTGGCGGTTCCCAGAGGGAGCTTTAAAAATCTCTCCTGTCTCAGCTGTCTGCTTCTGAGAGGAGGGCTTTGAGTGGGGGCAGGGAGGGTTATACACGTCCCAAACCGGCACCCTGAGGGTCTCCTTCATTGCCCGGGGGCCAGAGAGGGACAGATCGCGACCCTCCTTCAGGGCAGTGGGGTGCATGGCGCTGTACAGGCTCCTCTAGCGCCTCCCCTGCCTGTGTACAACCAGCCAGCCAGGATGACTCTGCAGCTTTCTCCGTCCCTGCCCCAGCTGGTCGGGACACCCACCTAACCCCCCGCCCTCGACACTTACCATCCTGGCGGCTGTTGTTCCTCCCCCGCTAGAGATCTCGGCAAGGGACGCAGAGACACGGAGAAGGGACACTTCAGCTGTGGATCTGGGACCGCAGCGACTGCGTCCCCGCCCCGCCCCCACAGGAAATCCGCTGGCGGGGGGGGGGATCCCTTGGTCCAGCCCCTCTGCTCTTAGGGTGACCTGATCGCTGCAGGCGTGGCGCTATTTTGAACAGCTACGAACGTGAGTGACAGAAAGACACCTTTACAGCTCCAAAGGAGCGACAATTATTGGGGGTTGGCCCGGGGTGCCCACAAAACTACATTTCCCAGAATGCCACGTGTCGACAACGGCCCTCCGTTGAGGCTGTAAAGAGACTTCCGTCGCGGACATTTTTGGTAAGGGCGGAAGGCGGAACTTCACCGGCGTCCTCATAGGCTTTTTTTTTTTTCTCATTTGAGCTCTTTATGTCCCGAGACAACCCTGAAACGATTACATGTTTATAGCCAGTGATTGTTTCTAGGGGGCTGAACGGGCATCTTGCCCATGTCAAAGATGGCGGCGGTAGCCGGCGACCAACGCTGACGAAGAAAATGGCGGTTCCATGGAGCGCTTCCTGTGGATTGGTCAATCGCTCTGCTCAGGATCACCCTAATCCCAAGCGATTGGCGGAGCTCGGAGACGATCGGATACACAGTCCAATCAGCACTGAACATTAGACACGGTAGTGGGAGTCTATTGGGTGAGGCCAGAGGGCAACGGCCAATGGGGGAAGAGGCGGTTTGGCGCCTGCTTTGTCTGAGGCGGAGGAAGCGCTCGGCTACTAGTACGGCTACGCCGCCGGGGCCGCTCTCCCGCCACCGCCTCGGCCATGTTCCTCTCCGACTTCCGTAGGGAGTTCTACGAGGTGATCGTGAGTCAGGTGAGCGGCGTCCGGCGTGGGGGGGAACCGCGGGCGAGACTGGTCAAAGCGCCCCCCGTCGGGTTGCTGCAGCATCGGCCCGGCCCGGCCCGGGGCGCCTCCCGCCGCCCAGCGCTTCGCCACTAACCCCCGGCGGCCCTGTGGGTCGGGCTGCAGCCACGGGCAGTGCCCAGCTGTCAGCTTCATGGCTCAGCTGTGGCAGGCGCTGGGTCCCCTGCCCCTCCCCCCGCGCCCCTTCGCCCCTCTCCCCTCCCCCCGCGCCCCCCTCCCCCGCCCCCTCTCCGCCCCTTCCCCACCCCGCGCCCCCTCCCCCTCCCCCCGCGCCCCTTCGCCCCTCTCCCCTCCCCCCGCGCCTCCCTCCCCCGCCCGCTCTCCGCCCCTTCCCCTTTTTTGTTGTTCTGAAATGCAAAGTGACAGTGTCAGCTTCAAATTTTAAAATTTCATCAGATTTTTTTTAAAAACGTAGAGCCTACTGTAAGTGACTATTCTGGGAATTGGAGAAACCGACTAAATAAAAGAAAACAAGTATTGCGGAGAACATTTCCTTACTTTTCTAACTGGTCTTAGATGTTAATTGTAATAGAAGGAACAAAACTTTCAAGTAGATATGATTTTTCAAGCTATTAATGTTACTTTAAAAACAATCCTGATATTGTCCCCAATGCAGCAATGATCTCTTTCCAGATAGACCCACCCTCCTTTATCTAAAGGGACTGTGTGCATGGATCTGCCACATAGAGCTCATTACTAGATAAGCCCTTACTAAGCAACCCAATACAATCAAAGGGGACAAAATGACATATTTGCACCAATGTTCAGTACAGGATTTAGGCACAAGCCGTGTAAGCCATGGTTTAGGGCCTCAAATTATGAGGGGTCTCTAAATATGCAGAGATAACTAAGAAGATTTATCATACAGTATTTGATAATGCAAATAAGGCTTTTTGCAAGATGTATGTTTTATTTAGTTAAAATAGTGAAGTCCTATGGCACCTTAAAGACTAAAAAATTTCTTCGGGCATAAGCTTTCATAGGCTGCAAGCGGGTGTATGCATCTGATGAGGTAGCCTGCAGCCCACGAAAGCTTATGCCTAAAGAAATGTGTTAATCTTTAAGGTGCCACAGGACTTTCGCTGTTTTTGCTATATACAGACTAACACAGCTACCCCTCTGGATTTAATTTAGTTGTTTTTCATTGCATCTTTGCCTATATATATGGAAATATAATAGTTTATCATTATTTTTTCATTACACTTTCTGTTAGAATGTAATACACTTTTTTCTCTTTTTTTTTTTTTAATGGTATGGGGGTCTCTGAATCTTGTTATAGCTTAGGGATCTGCCAATGTTTGTACACTGGTTTGTTTACACTTTGCAATCTGTTAGGCTATGCTAAAAAGGCCAGATTAAGCAGAAATAAATCTGTTTTTGGAGACATTAATATGAAACATAGCTTATGAAACAATTATCAGAGTAGGAAGATCATTGGTAGATCCTTCTTTTGGACATCGCTCACTACTTGCCTAATTGAGTACCTTACTTAAATAAGGGTAATATAATACTCAGATTTTGACTGTTTTGTTTTTGTTTTCTTTTTTGAGGGTATTGTTTGTTGCATTGAAAGATTTTAAATTTTAGTTGTGGAAAGTGATCCTTTTGCAAATGATCTGGTGTGGCTACATTTCTATGCAATAACAAGCCATGTATACTAATTAATATATTAATACTGTCTTCTATTTTTTTCAGCGTGTTCTTCTTCTTGTTGCTTCAGATGTGGATGCATTATGTGCTTGTAAAATACTCCAAGTAAGTTTGTGTTCATTATAATTGCACTAATAGAAATGGGGGAAAATTTCATGTTTAAAAGATCTACACAGGAATATATATATATATATATATATATATATATATATATATATATAT
>ML685868.1:1581012-1620998 GCA_007922175.1 Pelusios castaneus
ATATATATATATATATATATATATATATATATATATATATATATGCAAAAGAGTGAAAAGAAACTGTTTATAAAATTAGTTCAGTTTTAAATTCTATCATTTTTATTATCCTAACTTTTTTCCAGCCCTTATGATACTGAGACTTGATAATTCCTACCTGAACATTCATATAGAAATGTACTTTAGGATACTTTCTATGTGCCTCTAAACAGCTGGAGGGGAACTTGAATGAACTGGAATTACAGTAACTTGTTGCTCTTCTTTTTCATCCGCTAACACCTTGCTTTCTTTCTAGGCTTTGTTTCAATGTGATCACGTACAATATACACTAGTCCCAGTATCTGGGTGGCAAGAACTTGAAACTGCATATCTTGAACATAAAGATCAGGTAAAAAAAAAACCCAAAACCCCAGAGTCAGAGCTTTCTATATGTTCCAACTGCATAGATGTAATTTTTAAGGACACGTTTTCCTCTGCTTCGTATCAAAGTTTTGGGTTGTGATGGTTAGTGGTTACCCAGATAACATTGGATAAAGTTAGATGTACTGGGAACAAAAGCAAGTTCCCACTTCTTGTTCTGTTAATGTGCCATAATCCTGGTTTAGCAAATACTTCTGTCACTTTAGATATGGCTCACTTCTGAAGAGAAACTGCCAGATATACCAAAAAAGTGTCATGGTTTTATGATATGGACCAAGATAACACAAGTAAACTGTGATTTCACTTTTGAGATATAAACTGAACTTGAACCCATCTTTAGCTGTGAAAGGTTAGATCATTAGCCCTCTTAGTAATCTGCATTTCTCAACAGTTTGCAACATTGATTTGTGTGTGTGTGTGTGTGTGTGTGTGTGTTTCTCTCTCTCTCTCTCACAATCCACTAAATTAGATATATATTGGTTTTTTTCTCGCAGTTTCAGTATTTTGTTCTTATAAACTGTGGTGCCAACATTGACCTCCTGGAGATACTGCAGCCTGAGGAAGACAACTTTTTCTTTATCTGTGATACTCACAGGCCCATCAATGTAGTGAATGTTTACAATGAGACACAGGTAAATTGAGCTGTTCAGCGGAATACTATATACAATATCCTGTACCAAGCTAGGTGACCTACCATTTTCCAACCTTTCAACATAGGCAATTTTCACAGTGCTAACTGCAAAGCATACCACAAATGAATAACTTGCAGTAGTAGTTTATATGGTCAAAGGGGGAAGTATATGCTTTCCTTCAGTAAAAGATTATACCATTGGCAACAGTGGTAGCTATTATGAGATTGACAGACATGAATGTAAGTTCTGGATCATTGAAGAGAAAATAGTACTGTTAGGTTGACTACTTGTAGGATGAATAGTTTGTTATCTCAGTAATTAGTAATACATCTCTAGATGAATGCTGACATTTTGTTTATAATCTAAAATTACTTGGGATTGTTTCTTAACAGAGATGCTTAGCTTTTGCATCAAAATCATTATTCTCATTTGTTTTGTGGTGCTACACTTACCTTGTGTTGATATAGAAGAATAAACATATTAATCTTTCTTTATAAATCATATGGGAGCCCTGGTTCTAGCCTGTTCAACTGGATTGATCACCTAACAGAACAACATTTTGGTGCTTTAATATGAGTGGATCAAAGTAAGAGTAAATGGGTTAGTCTGTTATACTAAAAGAAACAAGTGATGTACGTTTGTGAGTTGAACAATTATTTCAGTTGTTAAAATAAGCTATTTTATTTCAAATACACTTTATTTTAGATTAAGCTGTTAGTCAAGCAAGATGATGACCTTGAAATTCCTGCCTATGATGATATCTTCAGAGATGAAGAGGAGGATGAAGATGACTCAGGGAATGAAAGTGATGGATCAGAGCCTTTGGGGAAGCGCAAACGATTTGAAGAGGTATGTTTCTTGCAGCTTTTTTCTGGAAAGGAGGAAAAAAATCATATTCATGTCCTGCTCTAGTTCAGCAAGTTTCATAACACCATTTGGGTTTCAAGGGCAAATGCCTGCATTTGGAAGATCAAAAAACCTAGATATAAATTTAAAAAGTAAACAAAGTTGAAAGGCAACTAGCATAGCTCTAGACAAAACACTTTGTTAAATTAAGGTTGAGATTATATATCAATAATTTAAGGGTAAAAATCTTTACAAAAATTCAGTGAAACGAAAATAATTAAAGAAACAGGAAATTCAGAGTTAAATTCTCAAGAATCCAGACATTTGAATATATAAAAATTCATAGATTAAATAAACTATTTTTAATTTTGCCCTTGAAACAATGCTCTGAGACAACAGCAAAAAAAAAAAAAAAAAAAAAAAAAAAAAGAAAGAAAACAACCCAACCCCCATCTCTGACTATCTCATCCCTTTGTATGGGTGGGTTGGATTTTTAAAAAATCTTAGTGATCTCCAACTGAGCTCAAATGCTTTACACTTGATTGTACAGTGGATGTTCTGTCTTTGACCACCTTTATGGTTAGTGCACAGAATCTTGATCAGACAATATATTTAAAGCACCTTCATGAGGCCATGTCGTGTGAGAAGGTCTGGGCACTTGGCACCTAGCTGGGTTAGATCCTGCAATTCCAAATGCCAGCCAGTTATCAAAGTATCATTTAAAACCTTCCAGATTACAAAATTATAATATAAATAACAATATAGAAGGGTATCATTTCTTTAATCTTGTTTTTATGGAAATATTTTGAAAACATTTATCGTACTAGGTTTACTAATGTTTTGTTTTAACAAAACCTAAATTGTGGGCTTAAGTGATAATTCAGTTAATTTTTCTTTAGAGTAATTCTTGCCTTAACCATTTTGTTTTTGATATCCAAACCTGTCTGCAGGATGTTGTAGAGAGAACAATGAAAAGAAGACAGAGGAGAGAGTGGGAGGCACATAGGTAGGCTTTAGTATTCTTTATGTGGCTTATACCTTTCTTCTCTCCCTCCCCCTTTGAGAGTAATCTTCAAGTTGAGACCATAAAAGTCTATTCTTTACTGCTAGACCTGTAATATTGTTGCTGTTCACATTTCATTCAGAAATTGGAAGGTAAAAGTTGTGAAAGTCTTATCTATCAAATCTTACTAATTTTATAAAATAAACTTACTAGTAAGTTTATATTTTATTGATAAATTGAGACTATGCAAGTTTACAAATCATTAAGTGCAATGACTCCCTGTTAACTGATTGTGTGTAGTCTTTATTTCGTCTATCATATGACCGAGTCCTGGCCTGACTTGCCCCCGTGCAATTAATGTCAAAGGGATTGTATAAGTTGCTAATTAGGGAAAATTTGTTCAATGGGTGATGGTATTTTATAAGATTGCTTTTAAAATGTAAATAGTTTCTATGTTATTACTCAAATGTAACTCTGTCCTTTACCAAAAAAAAGTCTTGTTTTTAGCCCTTGAGTTTGATTTCATATTTGCAATATACTAACTTTAAAACAATTTAAGTGCTACTTTGCTGTTTTGCTGGCTTATGTAAGGAACTTGAAGAAAATAGACAATCTGCAACTTAAGCAATACTTTTTTCCCCCTTTTAGGCGAGAAATTCTCTTTGATTATGAGCAGTATGAATACCACGGGACCTCAGTAAGCATCAAGTGCTACTTGGCATAAATGCTAAACTACCACAATGAAAGTGTCTTTTTGTAATAGGAATATCTCCAAAAGTACTTAGGTTTATTTACATTGTATTCAGATGTTGTTGCATTATATTTCATAGTGTACTACAATGTGTAACAAAAACCTACCTCCTGCCTTTATTAATCAGTCCCGAGTTCTGGGAATTCTGATGTAGACTTTGGCATTCATAGATGTAACCCAGAAACTCTGTGACACAGTGCCACTACTTACCCATGGTTGGTTTCCATGAGTTCCAGTCTTTGTACCACTAGAGTGTCTCACATTACCAGAGAATAATCTTAATCTTAAAATACAAAATTTGCATCACAAATTATATGTACAGCAGTGAAGTGAAGCCACGTTTGGTTGGGAGCCACCAATCAACTGATGTATAGCAGGCTGCACAGTAGCGAGGAAGGGGAAATTCTGGATAACACCAGAGCAAACAAATTACTAGTAAGCTTACAGCGGTATGGGTTTGTTAATGTTCATTTAAAAAATATACAGGGCCACCACCTTTTTTTTCTTTGTTAAAGGTCTAACCTGAAATACCCACTCATGCATGGAACTCCCTTTATTTCTCAGAAAGGGTAATAAGGTTTGAGATGATTTAGCTTGGATTTATTCTCCTATTTTCAAGGAAAGTGGGTATTTCAAACCCAAAATTTAAACTACTCAGCTGTTCTTTCTTGTAAATAACATATCTATCAAATTATTTTAAATCTTGTTAAATGCAATTTATATATAAACATAGAATGATAATTAAGTCATGTAAGGCATATTCCCTCACTCTTACCAGTTTAGGGAACAAGAGACTAGAATTCAGTTTGAATTTGAACCTGTCCTACAGAAGCTTTGCTGCTAAGCTGTCACAAGAGTTTTTTTTTTTTTTTTTTTTTTTTTTTTTTTAAAGTGTTCTGCTATTTGTTTTACTAATTGTCAGGTTTGTTATGGCTACTCATTAGTCCTCTCTTCTCCTGTAGTCTGCCATGGTGATGTTTGACTTGGCATGGATAATGTCTAAAGACTTAAATGACATGTTGTGGTATGTATTCCAGTTGCAGTGTCAAAATTCATTGCTTATAATACTACCAGCTTAATTCCTTAGTAAAATGAGATCAAATGTACAGGATTCCTTAGTGGTGTTTGTATCAATGTGCTTATGTGACTTACATTTTACATGACTTACGCTTGGAGAAAGGTACCTCCAGTGCTGTATTTCAGAAATTTGCTATGTAGAGCCATTAAAATTATTTCTGTGGCTATCTATGTAATATATCTTGTAAAGTAAAAATACAGCTGCTTTTCCATGTGATCATGTTCTCTAATTATCTAATAAAGCAACATATAATTGATTATTAGCAATATTGTGGAGGAGAGAGTCTTCTAAATTAATGTAAATGAATAACCTAGTTGGCAGACCAGGTCCTCTCTTTAATAAGGTGGGCATTAAAACAGGACTTGACAAATCCAATTTTAGTAGCCTGTTGCCTAGCTCCACTGCACAAATGTAATGGAGGAGTGCCCTCTGGTAACCAAAAGTAAAATTGCTGGCACTTAGCTGTGATCCAATTTTGTCCACCCCTGCATTAAAAAAAAGCTACATCAACAATAAACTTCTGAAATAAAATAGGTGTTAATTTAGTTCAGAAGAGTTTGTATATCTGCTCCATGCAATCCTCTCTTAAATATAGGGTCTATTCTTTCATGTACTTGCAGGCTTAACTTTTCTACATTGCATTAGATTCTTTTTCCATCTGACTTCTTTTCCCCCCATTCTAGGTGGGCTATTGTTGGGCTTACAGACCAATGGATTCAAGATAAAATCACACAGTAAGCAAACTGTTAATCTGTTTTTATTTAATAGCTAATATGCTTCAGGGAATATTCATGTTAATGTACACAGCAATATGTGGGTCAGGCTATTGAGGGAATGTGATATATGTGGTGTTCAAACAAATTGTGTAATTTTTAATTGAGAAAACATTCAAACAATAGAAAAATATTCTAACTTTATTTTTCTACAGATTATTCATTTTTATAAAATGATTACTGCTACTACACCATAGACAGACAGTGCTTAACTGTGGCTAATTTAAAGATGTCTGTCTTACAGTAGCTTCATTCAAGGAAAAATATCAGTATTGTCTATGTATTTAAGAATTTTTCTGAGGTTTTTCTCACCTTTTAAAAACTTTTGAAGTCTTTTTCCTCTAATGCATTCTCCCCCCCCCCATTTTTCAGAACTAGATTTATTTCCCAATAGCCACCATCTATTTCTGTTTATTGCAGTGTACAAAATTCTGATATGCATGATAGATTTCAGTTTGCATATTCTGCTTTCTCTATACCTACCATCATTAATCTCTATTTTTTGACATTGAGGGTAATTTGAATAAGTACTTTCATTTTTGTGTGTATTACCTTTATTGTAATATTATCAGTCATAAATTATTTTGCATATTATCAAGTGGGGGGAGAGAGCCCATCATTAGCTGGTGCCAAATCCTTTCATAATAAGGTCTCATTTTTGTGAAGCTGGCTAATCAAGTTGTAAGCCTTACAAAAGAGTTTTATAATTAATAAAAATACAAGTACAAAGTGGAGGAAAAAATACTATTTTGAGTGTTTTTTCTTTTAAAGAATGAAGTATGTGACAGATATTGGAATGTTACAGCGTCATGTGTCCCGGCATAACCACCGCAATGAAGATGAAGAGAACTCCCTTTCTATTGATTGCATGAGAATAGCATTTGAGTATGAGTATCCTTGCATTTGATCCATTAAGGGATTAAAAAAAAAAAATCTGATTTGACAAACTGAAGGCCTAATCTAGGAAACAGTAGTTTATCAAAGTTACCTGAGAGTTAGGAATTGAAGAAACAGATATTTGAACGACTCATCGCAGATGAATCCCTGTTCCAGTATTTGAGCATAACGCCAGTAACACAATCTAACTTCCCAGAACTAGAGTACAAATGCAAACCTAGGAAAAATAGAGGATGCAGGTGCGGGGATTGACAACTATGTGGGTTAGTCTTCACTGTGGTGTAATGCACATCTGGAACTCTTTATTTCAGTGGAGTGTAGTTAATATGGATTTAAATAGTATGCGTGGTAAGTGTGGGGAAAGGAATAGTAAACAATTGTTAAATTCATTACTAATTTGTAAATACAAATATATATGGTCCATTCTAAATGACTATTTTTCCCTGATTCCTGTTAATGTACTCAGTCTGCGCCTGGCCCTTTATCAACATTGGTCCCTGTATGAAAGCCTCTGTAACACTTCTTATACTTCTGCCAGTCTCAAACTTTGGTCTGTACAAGGACAGAAGAGACTTCAGGAGTTGTTTGCTGATATGGGGTGAGTAATAATAATTCAAAGGGGAAAACAGTACACTGCCTTTTATTTGCAATAATGAAGCATATGAAGGGTATAACAAATAGTAAAGATTTGAATTTTGAGGTGGGCATGTTGTTATGGGCACATAATGGATTGCCCTTCCACTGCATCCCTTCTGCTCTGCTACTCATTAGTTTTAAGATACGTACTTTTATTGAATAGTAGGTATATGAAGTGACCTGTCCTCTTCCCATCCACACACAAGTGTTTCAGGTAGATGAATATGAAGAGCTGTAAATAACGTTGACCTATTGAATGCATTCTACTTATAGGGTTATCTCCTTTCTATTAGATGAAGACATGTTTAACTGCATGTTTCAAATGATTTTCCAATTTTGTAGTTTGCCTTTGAAGCAGGTGAAACAGAAGTTTAATTCCATGGACATGTCCTTAAAGGAGAACTTGCAGGAAATGATTGAAGAATCAGCAAACAAGTTTGGGTAAAATCCTATTCCTAAATTAATTAAAATTCTGTTATCCTATTGTAATGCATTAGAAATATTAAAAAGCTTCACAGCTCCCATATAAAGTAAGATATCTTACCAACTGTACAGACTGGTACATTGAGGATCTGTCTTTAGAAGCTGCTTAGGTCCTTGACTTATTCAAACAATTGCAGAAGCTCAGATTCATTTTGTGATTCTAATTTCTAAACTCTAATTTTAAGCTTCTTAGTGGATGTTTATCAGTGTTAACAATATTATACAGATTAGAAGAATTTGTTATAACTTCACTCATTGATTTTGTTTCGATTTTACAGAATGAAGAACTTAAGAGTACAGACCTTCAGCATTCACTTTGGTTTTAAGAACAAGTTCTTAGCAAGTGACATAGTTTATGCAACAGCATCTCTAATGGAGAATATAGAGAAAGATGAACCTGGAACTGATAATTTTATCAAGGCTTTGGACAGTCTGTCCAGGTATTGTCCATACACTGTCCCCTCACACAATTTGTTTTCTTAATATGGTTTTTATAACTAATTAATTTGATGAAAATACTTCTTACAGAAGATTCAAAGCAATTATCCTTCTGATTAGTGACAATTTTCAGAGGGATAACCGTGTTAGTCTGTGTACAGCAAAAACAACGAGAGTCCTGTGTCATCTTAAAGACTAACAAATTTCTTCGGGCATAAGCATAAAGCTTATGTCCGAAGAAATTTGTTAGTCTTTAAGGTGCCACAGGATTCTCATTGTTTCTTCCGATTAGTGTTTAGAAATAACTCCTTTTTAACATGAATTTTCTTTTTTATATGAAAGTATTTCTCTTTTCCCTATTCCATTATAGGAATAACCTCGACAAGCTGCATCAAGGGCTGGAACTAGCCAAAAAACAGCTACGTGCCATTCAGCAGACAGTTGCCAGCTGTATTTGCACCAATCTCATAATCTCTCAGGGACCCTTTCTCTATTGCTACCTAATGGAGGTCAGAATTCTGTACTTGTTCCTCCTCATTTGACTTCCTGTACTGTAACTGTAATTGCTGGTTTATCAAATCGTAGAATAATAGGGATGGAAGGGACCTCATGAGGTCATCAAATAGAGATGAAAACTTTTATTAGACAGACTGAAAGATCTTTGCTGTCTATGTTGCACTTATTTATAATCTCCCTATATTGACAGCCTTATTTCCCCTGAGTTTTCCTCCTTATAAGAATCAGTCTGATTAGGATTGGTTGCCTTGCTGATTTGAATATCAAGCTTGGTGCCATAGAGTTTTCCTTGTAAAAATTAAGGAAAGGTTCCTGAGAGATCTTAAAAGCAAATTAAGGTGATTTTATTTTATTTTTTTAAATTGGAAAACATTTTTTAATGTTTCTAGGGTGGGATAAGGGATTTTTTGTTTGTTTTAAACTGCCTTCCTTCCTAAAGATGAGCTAAGGATCTTGCTACCTCTTGTTTAGATGTAATTGAGTTAATTTTTTTCTTTTCCCAGGGCACTCCAGATGTGAAACTGTTCTCCAAACCAGTGTCTCTCTGCCTGCTCAGTAAATATTTACTCAAGTCCTTTGTCTGCTCTGTAAGTAAATCAAAGTCTTACAGCTATCTAACTCTTGCTCTGAGTACCTAGTTATAATTCTTTTGTAGATTTAAGAAATGGATCACTGGATAAAGTATTACAAAATATAAGCTACTTTTTCAGCTAACTGAAAATGATGCCATGTGAAAGATTACAGTATGCAAACCTGCTTAACATGGAGAGAGCTTTCATTTGAGATGTTGATATCCCACAATGTAGGGAGATCATAGTAATTGAATTTAAAATTGTTACTGTTTTTAATAAGTTTACTGTAGCAGAGAAATTAGTTTGTAGCACTGAAAACAGAAAATACAGTATTGGTTAAGTTTTATCTAAATACCTGGAACACTAATTTATTTCTGTAAAATATATATTTAAAACAGTAAACCTTTATTCACAACAAACCATATGGAATTTTAAGCAGTATTAATAAAATGATAATTTTTAAATCATATAAAATTAGTACTCAATTTAGATAAAACACAGGGCTTCAAATTAAATTAACACATCATCCAGAGAGTGCGCTTCTCCTACTTTTATAAATAACATTATAGTGAGTAATCTTCACTTCACTGTGTTTATATGTTACTGGTATCTTCTGAAAGTTAGACCAAGGTCCCTATACTCCAATGTGGGCAGAACCGTCTGTGGAGCTAGTTGTAGGACTGGAGCTTAAAGGGTTGACTTCCTAATTCCTTTAGGTTCCTGGCTATCAACTAAGACGACTTATGTTGAGGGTTAGCAGACACACTAGGAGCCATGCCATACCATACCACAGCAGTAGTGCTACAGGAATAGCAGTCTCAAAGATAGTCACAAAAAAGTTAAATCTAGGGATTTATGCTACACTGAACACTTTACTTACTGGAGTAGACATTCCTATAAAACAATCAAAATCCTCATCGCGCTCTGACTTTTATAACCTTATCCTCTTTAATTAAACTCTTCAAAGTACTAAATTGATGGAAGTAACAGTTTTATTTCTGATACATACAGATCAGATAACTTTCCCAGGCTATGTCTACTACTGCAGACCCATGGAAGGGTGAAGAAATATTATACTAACGAGGAAGGGAGTGTGTTTAATGAAGTTGAACATACTTTTCAAGCTGTTTCTTTTGTATTTTACAGAGAACGAACGTGCAATTTTTTTTTTCACATATGCACAGCACACTATTTTACATGCACTGCATGTCTTTAATGAAAAAGGCAGCGTTCTTCCTTACTAGAAAAGATGTCCATAGCTTCTGTGATAAAGTGAGGCTAGATGGCTACCGGAGGGTAGTCCAAGGCAGATGCGTGAGCCCCAGACTATTAAAAGCCCTCTTCCCTGTGGAGTTAATGCAGGGCAATTAGAGACACCTGGACCCAATTAAGGGGCAGTGCCAGGTCTACAGAAGAAGCTTGCCCTGCCAGAAGGGTGTGGGTTGTGAAGGAGAGGAGGAGAGCAAAGCAACACAAGGGAACCACCAGGAGGTTTGAGGCATCTCTGGGGCTAGTGGGAGAGCCTTCCCCCTCACCTAGCTGGGAAGCTGTGGAGGGAGCGCAGGCCCAGCCCACTGGGGAAACTATCAGAAAGGGGACCCACTGGGCTTAAGCCCAGGGCTCCCAGGCCTCCCTGATAGAGGCAGAGGGACTGGGGCTGGGTTTACAGCAGGCCTCTACCATCGGGAGATTCATCAGCTGCTGGGCAATTGGCCCCCTGAGGAGAGCGCATTGCCACTGATCCATGTTCAGACTGAATGCAGGATTGAATTTTCTTAAGGTCACTTATTGCTGTGCCTAAAGTCATGACACTTGTGACAAGGGGGTCCATTAAAGAAACCACCCTCAGCTGGTGTGGAGTTGAATTGACATTTTAAGTTAACATCTGTAGTAATACTTTGCATGCAGAACTGATCTCCATTTCCTCATCTTTGAGTTCTTTGTCTAACCAAGAGACTTTCTGTCTTCCAGACAAAAAACAAGCGCTGTAAGTTGCTGCCACTGATAGTAGCCGCACCAATGGATGTTGAACAGGGTACAGTGATCATGGTGGGGATTCCTCCAGAGACAGAAAGCTCCGACAAAAAGAAGTGAGGGTGTTTTTTGTTTAGTATCCTTTCTAAATGTCCTCAAAAAGCTTAGCCTCTTTCCTGATAAACCTATCCTAAAATGTATTTTTAGTGCTTAATGAGTTGATCCTACTGTTAGCTTTAATGGCAAATTGCACACATTTTAAGTATCTTGCAATGGACAAAAACAGCAGAGTCCTGTGGCACTTTTAAAGACTATATGGAAGGCACTGAATACAGCCATTTGAAGTGGAAATCCATCAACTTCAATGCGATAAATAAATCAGTTAGTCTTTAAAAGTGCCACAGGACTCTTGTTTTTCTACAATAGACTAACACGGCTACCCCTTTGGAATTCAATTGCAATGGAAGTTAACTGTGATCCTCTAAATATCTTTCCCAGACCTGAGGAAGAGCTCTGTGTAGCTCCAAAGTTTGTCTCTCACCTACAGAGGTTGGTCCAATAAAAGATACCATCTCACTCACCTTCTCTCTTGCTATGGGAATGCAAGATACGTGCACATTCTCTAACTCCTCTTAGTTTTTTAGGGTTGGCTTGTTCATTTTACCGCTGAACAATAAATATCTTTCCAGTAATGTTTAAATGTAATATTTTGCCACACACTGCTAAAAAAGTAAAATGAGTGGCCATTTTTTGTGACAATACTGTTTTGCTAGGTCCTGACTCTGGTAAATCATGTTCAGACTGCTCAATCGCTGGGCCATTTACAGAGTTTTATTTTTTTTTTTTTTAAAGTTGCTGTCACAAGCCATAGAATTAAAACCTGCTAACACTCAGGGATTGCATGGGAGGATTTGCTGTTTTCATGTGGCAGGAGTTTGAATCATGAATACTTGAGAGATTTTCCCATAATTTAAATTTTTAATCAGCTTCTGGGGGACAAAGCAGATGTTTTGCCACAGTGGCTAATTGGGACATGTGCACTTTAGACTGTTGTGGCTACATGCTTGTAGGAGCTAAATGTGCATGGCATAGGATGGGAAGGAAAGAATATTTTGTTTTCTCTGTAATATTTGGAGTGTTAAAATGAGTAAGTGTGCTGCTAATTTAATCAGCTGAATTTTCCTAATGTGTGGGTTTTTTAAAGCTTTTTTGGGAGAGCATTTGAAAAAGCTGCAGAGAGTACAAATTCTAGGACTTTACACAACCACTTCGACATGTCTAGTAAGTACTTTTTTACCTTTCACATCCACACGTTGCACTTGACAGGCAAATCCTTTAGGGGTCAGTGTTCTGTAGTGTTTTAGAGAGTAGGCTGCCTAAAAGATGTCAGCCATTCTGCAAAATGCCAGTTTCTATCATTTTAATGTACATGATGCTAAACTAGGTAAACAAACAAGGAGTCTGGGTACTTTTAAAGACTAACAAATTTATTTATCGCATGAGCTTTCATGGGAGAAATCACAAAAGCTCATGCGATAAATAAATTTGTTAGTCTTTAAAAGTGCCACCAGACTCCTTGTTTGTTCTGCTGAACTAGATCAACACTGATGCCCCTAGATTGAAGAGCACATCACATGCACGCTCATCTAACAGTCTGTAATAAAACACACAATCCATATTATATTACTGTGGCACTTCTTGAATTGGCAACTTTCATGTAATGAACATATAAAAACTGCTAGCTGTAAGCATGCAAACATCTTAATTATTATTGAGAGAAATTGAAATCAGTTTTGCCTGGAATGTTGAACTGACGTGGAGCTTTCAAATATAAATAACTATAACTATTTATGTGCTAGTTATGATGTAAGCTTTCCTTTATTAAAATTTGATTTAAAATACATTTGATACAACCATTTGAGACAGCAGCACAAAAAAAAGATTTCATACCTCTTTTTAGTTAACACAAAAAGGAGTTTTTTGTGTATTCAGGAAAGGATTGCTTCTGTTTTCCCAAAGAAGGCAAAATTGAAACTCTCTGAAAATTATGATGTGGCCATGTGCTGTGCAATGTCTGATGTAAATTTTCCAGAATCTATCAAGCCCACTGAATTAAAAATCACAATCATATTTAAAGAGGTGAAGATCTGGAATTCTGAATTTGCTCAGATCTCCCTTTTAACACCGTGAATGACACACTACTGTGTTACCCAGACTTGTTTTTTTTTTCTTTTTTTTTTTTTTTTTTTTTTTGAGAGAGAGAAATAATTTGATTAAAAATTCTAGTATGCAATCCCAGAGTTTGAGACTTGGTATATCTGCAGTTGCCTCCCTGTACTAATAAATCTTTCTTTATGTTAGTAATTGAATTGAAAATGGAAGATCGGAGCAAATTTCTGGATGCACTTATTTCTCTCTTGTCCTAATGGTAAGTGTGTGTGAAAGGAGAATCCATTCTTGAATATGGTTACCAGTAGGATAGTCTCAGAAGATTCAGCAAATTTTAGATAAACTACAATTTCTAATAAAGCAAACTTATTTTCCTTTTGAGTCTGGGATATGTGTACTATAAGATGAAACTTTCCAAGGAATCCATGGATCAGAAATAGAATTTCTTCTTAAAATGTATTTAGTTAGGTTTTTAAGTTGTATTAAGTCCAAATGAATGGATTAATTTAGTTTAGACCTGCTGTTTTAAAAAAGTTGCATTGTACTTAATATAGCCTAAATGCTTTTATACATCTATATGAATGTTGATCTATAAGTTAAATAATATTCCTTTTAAAAATGTTAACAAATCTGTTTTATGAAGAGTGAACACAATGTGTTTTTTATACATAGTCTCTCAGGGGGGAAAATTGCTACTAACCTAACCTCTCCACATCTGTTAAATAGCATTTTATCTTTCATTTTGTTTATTTTGTGATTTTTTTTTTTGTTTGTTTTAACTAAAATTGAACAGATTGTTTAAATTTTCAAACACTGGCAGAAGCCAGGATATTCAAAATTAAGGTTAATACTCTGTCCTTGACTCATACTTCTAAAAAATTCTCTTTAATCATCACAGTGGTTTTGAGTTCAAGACAGAACCTTGGAACGAACAGTGCATTTCCTGGCTTTGAAACTTTGTGATAACCTTAATATTATTTAAACAAAGTTTGCATTTATTATGGCCTGTGTCCATGGTATTTAGGTTCTTGTCTGGAACAAACTTGGGGCTCATTAATTCTTCATAGGTGGTCATATGAAGCTGTGCTCTAGCTGTCTTTTTAATGTATCAAAATAAGACAGGATGTTTGTAAATAGAAAACATATTCACTTCATATATTTTAAGTACTCAGCTGAGGAATCAGCATTGTAGTTCTCTCGGCACTAGCTATTCTTATTTCACTCCATTGTTGTTTTTTGTTTCTGTTAAGACAGATAAAGTGTATTTTAGTTTCAGTTGAGGCCTTGTCTATGCTGCCTTTAAATCTCGCTTTCAGGAACTTAGCTTTAACCATTCTGGATAATGCAGTTGATATGGCTGCGGCAAACAAACTCTTGCTCTCCCTTGTAATCATCTTTATTTTTTAAAATATTTCCTGCCTATTCACATTTCACTCTACTGGACAGTGCAACAGTGTTAGCCACAAAACAGTTGAAAATCAGTTGTTGAATTGCTTTGAGGCAGACCAAATTTAACAGTAAATGGGGAACTGTGAATCGTTACCACCTCTACTTTTTGAACAGCTGCAGTATTCTGAACCAATTTTATTTTATGGGGGGTTTTGGTGTACCTTTCACACTGATGTGAGCCTAACCTTCTTGAGGAAAAAAAAAATTAACTGTGCTGAGTAGTTTTAGAATACATGTCTGGAAGTATATGATTGAGTGGATTTCTAGAAGTGTTTTAAAAAATAATCTCAAAACTTTAGCAGGAAGAATTGATTCTTATTGCACAACTGTGAGGTAGCCAACCCATGAGGCATGGATTTAATATTGTAGCTCCCCATTAATAGATGTGGAAACTGAGGCATAAAGTTAAGACTTTCCCAAGGAGTTAGTGAAAGGAGGGCTCATTCATTGTCAGGACTCCTGGGTTTTATTCACACATCTGTCTGACTAAGGCCGTGTCTACACTTGAGCACCATCTAAAGTCGATGTTAATACATCGACATAATAAAACCAGAGAAGAGTATCCACAGAACACACTCACGCTGGCTCCTTCTGTCCCCAGTGTGGACACTGGCCTCCAGCTGCTGGCTTGGCAGATCCCCTGTTGGGGCTGCCGCCAAGCTTGCAGCGGGGTTGTGGGGGCCGGCGGCAGCCCCAGTGGGGGTGTGTGGGGGAGCTGCGAAACCTGCAGCAGAGCTGAGGGGGCCGGCGGCAGCCCCGGCCGGGAAGGGGACTGCGGAGTCTGCAGTTGGAGGCCAGTGTCCACACTGGGGTTAGGGCGAATTACTAAATTCGCACATAACCCTGCGCCTCCTGGAGGGGTGGATTTACAAGGTCGACTTGTAACACCACTTAATTTGATCTTCCAGCCGTGTGAGTGTCTGCGCAGGCTGTAGAAGGTCAAAATAAGCAGTGTCGCATCGACCTAAGCCCTCAGTATAGACTAGGCCTGAGTGTCCTACAATGAGGACCAAGCACTGTATTTTATTTCCTATTTGCTCAAAACTCTGGACCAGCACCTTACCAGCTGCTCTTGGGACTGGTTAGGCAGAGTGACCAATCACTGGCTTCCCAGATTCTTTTCCTTGTCCTGATGTACTTTTCAGAGAGGCACAAAATATCACTGAAGTCTCAAATGTCTTCATTCATTCTGTTGCAACTGTGATGTCCCATCTTACTGTCCTTCAGGACATACTGCAACAGTCCTGGATTTAAGTTGTCTTTCTCTCATAGGCAGACAGCAGAAGGACATCGCCCTGGGCAGATGGGGGTTGAGCACTCTCTTCGTAGATACATTAGCCTCCTGATCTAGGAACCAGTTGGACCCCACTGGTCCAGCCTGTCAGATGAGTAGGAGCAGAAAGACAACCTGTGAACTGCATTTCTGTGATGAAGCATTGGATAATCTGGAACTCTCCTATGCCTTTCAGTGGTGATACAGATAATGAGCTCAGGCTTTTCTAAAAATGTCTATTCTATAAAACTTTTGTTACTCAATTGACCCTTTTTTCCTATGTGCCTTTTTGAAAGCCAAATAAGAATTAATCTGCATAAAATGTATATAGAGAGTGTTCAGTTTCATAGGGAGGGCAAAACCTAGCATCTAGAAATTGATCTCTGCCTGGCAAGTTTGAATAGCAAAGGAAAATCTTTTGGTCCAGATTGCTGAATGTTTTGTTGCAGAAATCTGATTTGCAGGTATGGGGAAAAACTCCCTTTTGAGTTTCTAATATATACCATTCAGAAATTGACTTCAATACATACCAGCAAGAGTAGCTCTTTATCTTTATGGTTTTAATTTCTAAAAATAGCTGTCCTGCAAGGCAAGGATTTTATATTGTAGATATCTTAAAATGCTGATCATCACAAATCCTGAAAGAGAGTTTGTACAAGTCTGTGAAAGCATTCCTGTTTACAGAATCTCCTGAAGAGGCCATTTTTGTGCCAACCGCATGTCCTTAGCCACTCATTTTGATGCTGCAGTGTCAATTGTAAAGTGGCTTCTGGAGTGGCACTTCCAGTGGCTGTGGTATTATGCCCGGACTATAGTATTTAACATATAGAGAAGTTAGGTTGGCAGGGTAGGATGTGGTCCATCAAATAGAGATCCTTTTTATTTCTTATATATAACCGATTCTGCACTTGATCTTAGTCACACACAAAAATTGTCAGACCATCTAAACTTTGCAGTCCTCGAGAGTGTCAGAAATGGTTACTTTATTTCCTAAGCTGTGAGTGAATTATGAAGATAGGAAGAGCGTCCCATGATATCTATGTTCTTATCATCCCACAGTCCTAAATTAAATCCAAACTCTTTGTATTACAAAAATTACGATTTTATTAGCTGTATTCTGTGTGTGTTCTGTATTGTGTGTTGGATTTTTTTAAAGGAGTGGTGGTAATTCCCCCCTCCTCCCCATCTTTTTTTGTAATGTCTGTTTGCATTCCTTGCATATATCATTTTAGTTGTTTTTGTGTATTATGTTACATAAATGTTTTGTTACTTGCATTCTATTATATGTTGTATAGGTTTTGTATAGATTAATTTTAAACACATGGGGTTTTAAATGTAGCCAGTGCAAAATGTTTGTTTGTATATTTTTTACTCAAATAAAATAACTTTTATGTAGTCTTGTTTGGTCAATATGATCCATGTGCCAAATTCTAATAGCCAAAGCACTTGACTGCATAACATCAAATACACTTTTTTCTCTTGCAAATATAATATTTTACACTGAATGTAGCATTTCCCTTCCTCTCCATTGCCTCCGCTCCAACATACTTCAAATGATGCCTGTGGTGTAATGTATTGCTTAAGCCTGAATAGTATACGCTCACTTCATTAACCAGTTAATTTTCACAGCACCTCTGAAGTAGATATCCTCACTTTTAAGCATGGGGAAACTGAGACAGACAGACAGGATGTGACTTGCTGTGTAAATCAGTACTGGAGTGAGGATTAGAACATTTAATTCTTGGTGTCGTGCTTTAGATATTGGACTGCATCTTTTGGTATTTATAATGCATTGTGAAGATGAAAAGCACTGTTATCATAACTGATTGCCAAAAACTGTTAAATTTGAGAATTTATTAACAAAATGAGGAATTATTCTCATAGTATTTGTAATTCAGCAATGCAATTCTGATCTCAGAAATGGAATACCAAGCTCTAACAGTGCTTTTTCATTTGAAGATCTCAGTGTTTTACAAAGAAGGTTCGTATCATTATCCCCCTTTGTACTGATGGGGATACTGAGGCATAGGAAGTGTGGTGTTGTATTGTATCTAGGGTTAATTTTAATGTGTTACTATATATGCACAGTACACAACAATTACAAAAACTGGGAACCTGAACTAGATTTCCTGACTTGTTTGCTTAAAATTTCAACTTTATTACATTAATGTAATATTTTTGATTTAATGGCTTTTATATTAAATATTCTTACAGTAACACTGCATATTATTTGAATTTTTTAGTGTGTTGGGTGCATACCCAAATAAATACCTGCCTATATCTGATGTTAAGTAGTTCAGAGCATGGTTACCGTTAGAGGAAATAAGTGTCAAAACATACCACCATGCAGTAATAACTACACAGAGCCTGAGACTTTTCAAAGCTCCCTTCAGTTCCTACTTTGCTCAGGGTGAGGGTTGAGAGAGTGAAAATGGAAGCATAGTTCATCCCTTATGTACTGTATGGCATCAAAAATGACCAAATGCGTTTTCATTAAACTTTCCTGAAACTCTCATTTGCACAGAAAACAAACATGAGAGAGCCCGAAGAGCTACATTTTCAGAAAGATTTAGAAGTGCTTTACTGGCTTCTGATTCTTTTTCTACTGTAGTTACTATATTGATAGTCTGGCATTGCAATAAAACATATGACAATAACAGTCACATTGCTGACTGCTCCCTATCTTTCTGGGCTGTAGAACTTGTAGACTGTGTTCTTAACCTTCTAGTTAGTGACTTGTTCCAGCGGGTGCACATAAAAAATGAGCTCTTTTAATAGGAGTAAATTGGTGCCATGATGTTTAGGAAGCATTAATGTGAAAATCACCTGCTGCGTAGTTAAATCAAAAATGTTAAGAACCAGCATGATTTTAGAGGCCTAACCCCTTGCTGGTGAATGTAGGATATAGGATGCATGCCAAGAACTCCTGACTTCCCTTTAAGGAATTAATATGCTATAGACTTGACAAAATAAAATTTTTTGGCTGCAAGAGTTATTTTAAAATAAAATGATTAAGCGACTAACATTTACGGCTTACTCTTATTATATGTTTAGTGACATTCCATTTCAGCTGGGTCTAAGTGCAAACAAAAACATTCCCTAAGGATTATATTTGAGCTGCAGCAACATTTTCCCCCTCAGTGCACTCATTTATTGTCATAGCACTATGACAAAACAGCTTCTGATTATCTGCTAGCTCCTTACTCATTTCAGAGAATGATTCTTTAAAAATGAAGAATAGCAAAAATTCCTTAAGGAGGAGTCATATATTTTTCTTAAGAAAATAAAATACAGTGGAAATCGGTAAACAATGAACTGCTGCTGTACTGTGACTCATAAGCTTCATAGTCTTGGCCAAAAAAAATTCCTGTTTCCTGCACCCAGTCTTAAAGACCTTGTTGGAATTTAAATGACTTGCTAACACAGAAGGGTGAGAAATTGAAAAGACCTATGCCACACCTAACCAGTGCAATTCCAAAGGGGGAGCCTTGTTAGTCTATTGTAGAAAAACAACAGAGTCCTGTGGCACTTTTAAAGACTGTGGCCTTACCGTGCGATAACAGTGAGAGCGTACACACACACATGCTTCTTGTTGCGCAGCAACAGCCCTCTTGCTGTGCAACATGTAAACCACCCAAACGAGGGTGGTAAGGCTTACCACGGAACAGTTCCATGGTACAGCCTGTGTGGACGCTTCTTCCGTTTTTGACAGCCTCCGGAAATGTCCCAGAGTGCCAATCGAGGGCACCGGAGCTGTCAAATTTGTCAATTTTACTGCTCTAACAGAGCAGTGAAATTGACAAATAGCAGCTTGAGCCAGACTTTGGCTCAAACTGGCAACTGGGCTCCTCCAGCAGGGGCTCAGGGCTCAGCTGGCTGGGGACTGGAGCCCCACTGAGCCCCGGCTCCAGCCCCAGCTAGCTGAGCCCCACCACCCACTAGGCTCCAGCAGTGGCTGGCGGTAGCCACGCCCGGCTCAGCCTGGTCCATGACGGGGCTCGCTGCAGCCGGAAAGCCCTGCCACCCACCGGGCTCCAGCGAGGCTCAGCTGCTGTCGGTCAGCTGAGCCCTGCAGAAGCCTGGTGGGTGGCGGGACTCAGCTGCTACCAGCCAATGGAGCCCCGTCCCTGGCCTTAGCAGGGCTCTGCTTGCCGGCGGTAGCCCAGCCCCACCACGGACCGGGCTGAGCAGGGCTCGGCTGCTGCCAGCAAGCAGAGCCCCGCTGAGGCCAGGGACGGGGCCTGCCAGTGGCAGCTGAACCCCGCCACCCACCAGGCTCCAGCTGGGCTCAGTTGGCCGGCGGCAGCGGAGTCCAGCTCAGCCCAGTCTGTGGCAGGACTCAGCTGCCGGTGGCAAGCCCCATCCCTGGCCTCGGCGGGGCTCTGGTCAGTGGTGGCAGCCGAGCTCCGCCATGGACTGAGCTGAGCTGGGCTCGGCTACCCCTGGCCAGCGGAGCCCCTCTGGAGCCCGGTGGGTGGCGGGGCTCAGCTGCCTCCAGCCAGCCCTGGGCTCCACTTGCCGGTGGCAGCCGAGCCCCACCAGGACTGGGCTCAGTTGCTGCCAGCCAGCGGTGTCCCGCTGAGCCCCCCAAACTCCGGGGCTCAGCTGCTTCTGGCCAGCTGAGCCCCGCTGAGCCCGGTCCTGGTGGGGCTCAGCTGAGCCGGGTCCCTGGCTGGGCTCAGCTGCCGCTGGTCAGCGGAGCCCCGTTCCTGGGCTCAGTGGGGCTCCACTGGCTGGCAGCAGCTGAGCTCGGCCAGGGACTGGGCTCAGCTGGCCGGTGGCAGCTGAGCCCCGGCTGCCATACGGGAGCTCCAGTCCAGGTGAGCTCCAGGGGCTGGACTGGGGCTCAAGCCGGAAACAGCACCGGATAGGTGCCCACCATGCATTGTTCCTTCTGGTGAAAATTTTTTCGCTAGAAAGAGTGCTGTGTGGATGGGATAAAGCATTATAATTATAATGCTTGCTTGTCCCGCAATAAAAGTTATTGCGGGACAAGTCTGTAGTGTGTACATGGCCTAACGGATTTATTTATCGCATGATAAATCCCACTTCATCAGACACTTTGAAGATGGGAAACTTACAGAATGGGAGGAAATTGAATGCAGGGGAGTGTATGACATAGGATCAGGTCAGGCTGTACTCTGTTGTCTGTCTAATGCAGTCTGTGGTACCAGAGCCTGAGAAAAATTGCTTCTTTAAGACCTGAAACATATTGAAACTTCCTCATATGAATGAAAGCTGGCTCTGTGCTTGCCCAAGTCTTATTTTTCATAAATCACAAATGAGGGTGGTATTAGGTTTGAGGAATTGAAAAGCTGATATGGGGAAGGGAAGAACCATTAAAAAAAAATCTTGGTTCTTTTGCAGGTCTCTATGAAGTAATGTTGAAGTCCTGGAGAGGGAGGGTGATGAAGCCCATAAAACCTCTGGTTGCTAGATGTCATAACATGGCAAAAAAAAAAAAAAATCAGAAATATCTGTAATGGTGAAATAACTGTTGCAAAAGCAACCTCTGCAAAAGAATGATTGGGTTAAAGTTAAGTAAACATCCCAGATGACTGCTGATTTCTTCTTTATCCCTGTGAGTGTAAGCAAAAGTCCTGTACAATGTGTAGGGTTTTTATGCCAACCCTTTTACAGATATTTAATAACCATTCTTATCAGCTTCTGGAAAGCTTTCCTGTATCTAAAGGACAGTAATGATGCCTGGCATCTCTTATCTAATCTTTACATGGTCTGTTTTTTATACTGCTGTGTTTAAATACCATTGTGATTGGGCATTACAGTCCTGGACCCTTAAAATTCCAACTCACGGGCAAGGAATTGTCATTTAACACATGAACTCAGTACTGTTCAGTAGATTTCACTTCAGAAATTTACAGGCTCCAGGACGGTAAATGCAGAAGTCTCAAAGCCTAACAGAAATGCCAGTTAGACAGAGCATTGTGAGGTTGACATAAATTGCCTCCAGTCACATAGTGGGAGGTGAACACTCTGTCCTGTGGTGTGTGGCCAAGCAATATGCTATGGGGTTAGTTGGTGTCTAAAGTTTGATCACCTAGGATTGGTTAGATGGCACATCTTTGTTCCTTCTGTAGGCGTGGGACTTATTCTAAAAATGAGTAAATGACAAAAACTATCTTTCAATAGCATAAGAATTAGGTTTTCAAAATCTGGATAAAACGTATTTTAGCTGTATAATCTTTATCTTTTTAGCTATCCATATAGACATGTCTACGGCTATAGATATATCTATAGATAAATATACATGCATAGCTTTTTGTCTGTCTGAAGGTGAAAAGGAGACACTGGCTTTGGAACGCTTTTGGGATTTGTCCTCCCCTGCCTCTAGATGGCCACAAGTACTAGAGAGGTAAAGTGCTCCGTCTTTCTGGAAGGAGACAAAATTTGTACCTATTTGCACTGGCCTGGGGTATGCTGGTTTTTGAAGGTAAGGAAGAGAATATTTTAAATCAGCTTCCTAGTATTGGGGTTTGTACCATAAAGGTGATGTCATCTAGGGGTGAGTGGAGGGATGAGAAGAGGACAATGATGCTGGGGCACGCTAGAATTGCAGAAATGAGTTCTGCTAGAGTAGCTGTACAAAAAAAAAGGGGTGAAGTAGGTAATAGAAAAATGACAACTAAGCAGGAAGAGGAGGGTGAAACACCAATACTATCCATTCAGTACTCAATATCACCTTTTTATTCGTGGGTTTTCCGCATGCATCTGTTGTCGTGGTTTTTAGTTTCCCTACATTAGGCATCCCTGTTAGTTTTGGAGAATTATGCTATTTGTTATTTTTCTAAAAGCCATTTACTGCCATCTTCACTGTTATGGGGATCCCATGCCCAAAGCATGCTAATCTGTGAGGAGCACAAAGAAAGCCTTCTTTTCAGACCCCAAGAATTGTGCACTAGACTAGGTCATCTATATATTTGAGAAAAGTCCGCTGAGAAGAAGCCCTGTATGGCTGAGCTGGGCATGGCCAAGAAGGGGAAAAAATAGCAAGATATTTGTGTTTGCTAAATGGAAAACAGGAAGTAAGAGTTCCCATTGGTAATTGTTTATCATTTGTTGATTTCAAGGTGGTACAAAAAGTTCTTCTTGGACTAAATTCAAGAACTAAGAAAAATGCTGCTCAAGGGTGGAGTCGTAAAGCATAGTGCCACCTTAAAACACTACTGTTTTAGAAAGAAACAGTTTCTCAGCAGGACACATTAAGAAACATTCAGTATAAAAGGACAATGTGGATTAAAAAAACCTAAACAAACTTTCCCTTGATTTCAGGCTGGGCTCCAGTCCTCTGCAAATGTTTACAGTCTGTACTTGCCTTTCAGAATTTGGCAGTCAAAATAGTGAAACATCAAATACGGTAGCTGGATTAATTTCCCTGAATGCTTTTTACTCAACCTCCACAACTGCATAAAGTTTCTGACTCTCGTAGGCTATGTCTACACTTGTAATTTTAAGTCGACTTTAGCTAAGTCGACTTGACTTAACTAAGTCGACTTAGCATGTCCACACTTAAATTTAAAGTCGACTTAGGGGGGAACTTACAAAGTCGACCTAGAGTGTCCACACTGGACGCCTAGGTCGACTTCCAGGGGCTAGGGGGACCTTGGGCAGGTCCACGGTGCCAGGAGGCCCAGCCTTTGCCCCATTGTAGCAGAGTACAATGGGGCAAAGGGGGACAGGGACCCTGGCAGGGCATAGGGGCAGGGCATGCCAGGCTCCCTCTGTGCCCCCCCCAGCAGAGACGGCAGGGAGGGAGTCCTGGAGTAGCCCTAAGTCAACTTAGGGCTACTCCAGGCCTACACTGGCTTAAACCCTAAAGTCGAACTAAAAGTAGGTTTAATAAAGTCGACTTAATTTTCATTAAGTCGACTTTATTTTCCTTAAGTCGACTTAACAGCTTGCTTAAATCGACTTAAGGAAACTGTAGTGTAGATGCAGGGTAAATTAAGTCAACTAAGCAATCTTAAGTGGACTTAATTTACAAGTGTAGATGCACCCATAGAGAGCAAGAAATATAAGCTTTCCTGTCACTAGTATCATGTGGTTGAAAACCAAAATTTCCTAAACTACGATGAGGCCAGAATTAAGTCTGAATTAAATGGTTGCATAGGTGAAATGTTTGATTTCTCTCTCATATATTACAGCCTTTTTATTGATAGAGCGGTAAGCGTTTTTTAATTGCCTAACAGTCCTGCAGCGAGCTTATCCAGATACACAAAGCATTTAACTTTATTCTGATTATAGACCAGATTAACTAGGAACTAGCTCGAGGTTGGACTTAAAGATCTGAAATGTATTGCCTATATTCACAGGCTACAGTCTATCAAAATTTAATAGCTTTTTGATCTGGGATGACTTTGGAAATCAAACTATAAAACTGACTAGCTCTCTAAAATGTTTGCCTTAAACTAGAATTTCTCATTAGAAGCAAATTTGAAAGGAGGATGTTCGTTCTGGCTAGAATTTCCATTTTTCTTTGCTGCTATTGATTATATTCATGTAGGAAGGGTCTCTTTTCTCTCATCCAGCTACCCTTGCTTGATCCTGTGCTAAAATTATACTTTTATCGTTATGCACTCAGACTTCTGAGAAAGCATCTTGATATCTTTGAGAGCTAGCAAACTGAACAATCTGGAAAAAATATGAAGTTGTGCAAGGAAGTAGATTTATTTGGGGGAGTTAAATTTGTGCTGTACTGAATTTTGCAGCGTTAAGATTGTATGGCTGCTGCCTGCAACCATCATGCAAGTGAGAAATCTGTATCTCTCTGTACCAATTGTAGACAGAGAAAATGTTAGGGCCCCAAACCAGCAAAGAACATAAGCATGTGCTTAACTTTAAGCATGTAATTTAGGCCCAATTTTGCTTGTTCAAGGCCTAAGTTTTTCCTATATGAACATCCTTTAAGAACTCAGGTCTAAATTCTGTGGTCCTCAGTTTAGGAAAAACTTCCACTGAAGTTAGTGGATTTTTAACATGATTAAGAACAGCAGAATTTTGCCCTGAGTGTTTAATGGTAATTTCTGATATTCCTAGCTGCTTATTTTCTATTACAACCAGGGGTTTTTTAGGTGATAATCCTCTTCAACTTCATATGTATTGTGCCTTTTGACAATAAAGCTGGGCAGAGACTTATTTAGAGTCTTTCCTTTCAGCTGGTACAGACAGTGTGTTTTCAAAGTCCCCATGGTGTTAGTGTCTCTTTCCACCGTTTAACTTGGTGGAATTTACTTTCATTTAATCAGCCATTCACAGCATGTCAGTGGAAAATCAGAGACACCTGCTGTTGGGTTGGAAAGAATTCACAGGGTTATTTGGGCCCTGGCATGTTTTTCATTTGCTGAACGGAGTCCCCAAAAGGCTGCAGAAATAATTATGCCACTGAATGTGATCTCCTGTCTGCTCTGAGAATATTCACAGCTCTCTGGCATTTAAAAGGGATGGGGAGAATAAAATAACTTATTTAAACATTTCTGTGATTCTTATTATTTAAATAGAGATCTAATGGAACCAATAATTAGATTGCACAATACTCTTGTCAGTTTCTTGCGCCTTCCTGTGACACCGCTGCTTGGTGATTTACCTGAAGATTTAAAATTGTAGCTGTTTTCTGAATGGACATTTGTGCTGGAATGAACACATGAGTCCTTGCTCTAAAGAACGGACAATTTATAAGTTTGAGATATAATAAACTTAGCCCATTGTGCCTTTGAAATTCTCCCTTTGGATGAGTTACATCTTTATAGCAGAGTCCTTTGTGAAACTGGAGACGTTCAGGATTTTTTGTTTTGAAAGATTTTGAACATTGAAATTTTGGGGTTGTTTCATTCATAAGTATTTGAGATATCTGGCTTTTATGTTTTCAAAGCTATTAATAACCCATGAAGATTAATAATCAAAGATGTCTTTAAAATGTTTTATTGAGCTAGTGTTTTATTGCCACAGACTGTTTCCCTGCGTCAGAAATAAATAGCAATTCTTTTGCTTCACAAGAGGAAGTTAGCACAAGCATCAGTGATTTTAAAATACTGACGTATTGTACCTACCGTTACAGCCATTGTCAGAAAAATTAAACAGGGCACTCACAGAGGGACGCCTGCGCTGGGGCGAGGTTAGCTTATGGGCCAACTGTCCAATGTCCATTTTGTCTCATACATGGATGTATTAAGCAATTTTACATTCCTTTAAGTTAGGCTTTGTGTGTTTCATGTAACATAATGCTAAGAAACTAGTATGAAAGTGTGTGTGTGAGGAGAAAGGGACTTATCTATAAAATAATATAAAAATGGTTTCTTTGTATTCGTAAAGTGACTTATCTATAGAACAGCATACAATTTTCCTTGAATGCATACTTCATTGTTTTGGGAAGGAGATGAATGTGGTGCAGATGGGAAGGTAATCCTACAAGACTTGCATGTATTGCCTTGCTGCCTATCCTTTGGAAAGTGACGAACACTTTTTCTCTCTATTTTACACAAATTATGTATCTCTGTTACCTAGTGCCACCGGTACGGAAACGGCCCTGAGGATTTCAGGGGGAAATACCTTTTTCCTTTTGGTACTTTTCTAAGGCGTTTGGGACAGTTTAAGCAGGGTTATTCTGCAGTTTTGATCACTTTTATGGCTAGATAAACCCGGGGTCCTTGCTCATCTCTGCTTACTTGCTTATGCTTCTATACTATATTCCATGTGGAACAAAGGGCCTTCTTCGCTGCCTTCCATCTTTGACAGTGACTTGTTACAGTTTGAGCTTCTTGCCATATCATTTTAATGGGTTTCAGTTCTGCTTCTGTTACGTATTTCCATATTGTCCTCTCACCCTTTCAGTGGAAGAAAAATCAATGTGTAATGAAGGCGCTCTTAAGGTCAAGCACTCTCAGAAGTTAGACCTGCTTAGGGCAAAAGGCATATTCATCAACCTCATTGCAGCTCTGGGTGGTGAATTACCAAACCACTGTTTCCAAATACCATTATCTAATGTGATAGGCGTGATGCACTGGACCTCAAGATATCACCTTGTAATCTCCATATTCATCATCAATATGGTTGTGATATTTCATACAAAGCATGCCATGTAAGATACCAAATGAAGGGTCATGATCTGCTGATACTCAATGTTCTGTCCAAATATGTGCATCACTAGTGTGTAAGAAGATATGAGATTTTGCTCTATAGTTGTTATTGAAATATGTTGTGACTTTGGGAGATGCCCACGGCTACTCTCCAGTGGCAACCATGGTATCACCACCCCCAAACTAGGCATTGACCAGAAGGGGAGTTGTGACCCAGAGATTCACAATTCAATCAGAGAAAGTTTCACAAGCACCACATAATGAGAATTGCTCAACTCTGTGACTCAGCCAGACCCACCAGGATATGTTTGGGCCAGTATTTTCCCTGGGACACGAACTGAAAATATAAAATAAGGGGCGGTGATACCAGGATATCACTTCTCTCCTCCCTAATCTGTGCTGAAGGCATTAAGGCAACAAGAATGCTGGAAAGACAGACGTGAACTAAGGCGACTGCTCCCAAGCTGAGAAGGGAATTCAGCCTTTGTATTAAAAGCTGTAACTTACCTGCAGCATTCAGTGGGGTGAGAAAAGCTGTTTGATTCAATGCTTGCTTTGTCTTAAAGTTTAGTATTTGGAATGCATGTTTACTTTTTATTTTCTTAAGGTAAATATCTCTGATCTTTTGCTAATCACTTATCACTGAAAATCTATCTTTCTGTGGTTAATAAACTTATTTTAATGTTTTCTCTTTATCAGTGAGTTTGTCTAAAGTGCTTGGGAAATCTGCTTTGGCTACAAAGGCTGGTGCATGTCCACTTTCCTTTGACAAATGGCAAAGTAATGAATAAGCTTGCACTGTTCAAGAGAACTGTACGGCAGTGTACGTCTAGGGTGCAAGGCTGGGGGGGGGGGGGTTGGGAGATTTCTCAGTGTCTCCCCGTGTGTAGTTGATGAATGGCTTGGAGAATATTCATGCATCTTAGCTGGGTGTGTCTCCGCATGCTGGTGGCTGAGTGAGGACAGAAGCTTGGAGGGCTTTGCTGCTTTTCACTGGCAAAGCATTGTGAGAGAGAGGCCAGGCATAGCAGTCCCAGGGTTTCAGGTTGTACCCCAGGAATCCTATCACAGTAGGGAGTCATCCTCTTCCTTTAAAAAAACCCAAAAAACTGCAGGACGGCCGAGATGAAATAAATACATCTTCAAAGAGGGGCAGAAAGTCATGAGAAGATTGTGACCATGGATGCCTCTGATGAGAACATGACAGCTCTGGCCACCACCATCACTATGAGATAAGCGTATTGGCTCCAGGTGTTGGGCATATCGTGTAAATTGCAAGCCATGACAGACACCCTGCCGTTCGACGGAATGGAGCTCTTCAGCCATAGGAAGAATGAAGTGCTCTGCTTCCTCAAGGATTCAAAGACCTTACAACTATCGGCTGGAACGAAGGCAAAGGATACCCTCTTATTCCCAGAACTGACAACCAGAATATCAGCTGCCAGAAGAAATGTTGGTGTTCCAGGGGGAATCCTCTTCCACCTCTTTGAACAAAGCAGCTCTTTCTCAGAAGCAGCACATTTGACATGAGTGTCAAGAGCCATAATGGACCCAATCTACAGCCGCTTTGCCCCATTCCATTGGGCCTAGGTGAAATGGGGCAAGGTGGTTCTTGAAAATAAGTGGAGACTGTAGGTTGGTGGTGGCTATCACAGTTGAGAAATGCTCATTAGACATCCTTGCCTACCCTATGCAGTCCCATTTGGTATCTCCTACCTATTCCTCCCCATTGCCCATTCCTTTTCAGGGACATTCTCGTAAGAGCCTGTTGCAAACAGAAAAGTGGCCTTATTGCTTCGTCTGCACCATTCCTGAATTTTCAGAAATATTTTAAAATGATTTTCATATGCATGATGCTTAATGAATATAATATACAGACTTATGCTCTAATAGTTTGTTTAATTATATGAAGGATGTAAGGTAGCTAAGGTAATTCAGAGGAAGAGTTCTGTTTTCTGTCAACTTGAGTGGCCCCAAGTATCAATGAAGATTACACCCTAATTCAGTTTATAACTTCTACTTTGCTTTAACATTTTATACCAGTTTCTTTTTATATTCTGTTTTGAAAGATGATATGAGTGTTGTTATAATTATGCTGTCAGTAGAAAATCTGATGGAAGTCTTTAATTGCAAGTTGTGAAGGTAATGCAAATGGCAGATTGTAAATCCAAGGACCATGTTGGTCAAAAGGCAAATAAGCGACAAGATTTGTCTTATCAAAGAACAGGACACATCTGAGTATAAGATGCCACTTGATATAGATATGATCTTAGCTCAAAAATAAACTTTGTAAGATATGTTTTAGAAAAACTCCTAACATTAAAAGAAAGGAAGAATGCTCTCTATTCAGGATACTTCAGAGAGGAATAGTTCATAAGAGATGTTATCAGAGCCCTGAACTTAAATAGTGTAATATGGGGCTTCTTTGCCACCTTCACAGAAATATAGATACTCTAAAGCAGGGGTGTCAAACATGCTGCTCGCGGGCCAGAAGCGGCCCGAGAACCTCTTCCATCCGGTCCGTGACTGCGCTCCGCAGGACCACACTATCTCCTTAGCACAGAGAGAGTGGTCTCGCATACCCAGCGCTCTGTGATGCTGCGAGAGTGTCGGGTCTCATGACATCATGGAGAGCTAGATATGCAGGACTGCACTCCACGAGATCACACTCTCTCCCTAACAGAGAGAGAGCGAGAGAGTGGTCTCACACAATGCAGCCTTGCTTACACAGCGCTCTGCGATGCAGTGAGAATACCCTCATATTTTGATTTACGGTGTGTATGGCCCACTTGAAGTCCGTGCAAGTCAAATCTGGCCTGCCATAGCAAATGAGCTTGACACCCCTGCTCTAAAGTCTTCATTTAACTTTAAGAAACTTTAACTTCATTTAATTTATATTATATGGGAAATGTTTTTGGCTATGTCTATTTCAGGTTCCACTCAATTGTGAAAACCTAGTTATTCTTTACCTGCTTAAAGATGGCAGAAGCTTCTTTTGAGAGTCACATTTGCAAATATTTGCATGTAAATGCAAGCGTTTACACTGTCACTCCATCTGTATTAGCACATTTCATATTCATAAGCTAAAGCTGTTACTAAAGACCTTCCCATAAAGGCATTGAGCCACTGAAAGGATAACAACTATTTTTTTAATCTTGCTAAGCCTTGAAATAGGTGTGCCTTCCTCCTCCAATGAAACTGGGAAGAATCATATAAAATCTCCCTGAGAAACCAGCAGCACGCTACACTGCTCTCGTTCTTCAGCTTTACAACACTCATCAGTGCTCACTCGGTTCATCTCATCTCAACAAGAAAACTGCAGCAGCAACCAGACCGTGGAGGAGGAAGGAAAAAAGCATTTAGAGCAAAAAGCCATAGCATAGCATCATGGAATAGCAACCTTCTAGTGCAGCACTGTTTCTGTAGCATCATTGGTGAGCTGACATTTGCTTCAACAAACTGCCAAAGAATTAGAGTTAAATGTTTCTTTTCATTATTTGAATGGAATATTAAAATGCTACTGTTTAGAGTGTGTGTTCCTGGAGAGGAGGCACAAGCTAACCTTGGCAAATGGAGAAACAGTGGGATTTAAGATTCTTAATAGTCAATAATTGGTTGTCTTAAGACGCTGCTTGAATGGCTTCTTTTAAGTAACTGATTTTAGTATTTTCTTTGGTTTCGTAGGACTCAGTTAAGCTTGCTTACCTTGCCATTTTATAAAATGGTTAATCATGATAAACTGAACAGGACTCACCTACCCTTCAGGAAAAAGTCATTTGTCCGTATATATACTGTTTATCTATGATGCACTAAGACAGAACAACACTCAGTCTTTAGGAGATGTAGAGGTGGTAGCAGTACACTTCAGAAGAAAAGAGGCATTCACATCTATCCTCACCTGGACAATTGGCTGATTGGGGCAGATTCCAACAGGAACCTGCAGTACCCCTAAAATACACTCTCCCCTCGTCTCTCAGTCAGGTCTCTTATCTCATCACTGATGAAAGAATTCTTGGAGCCCTGCTTTGCAAATGCAATGGGTGCCTCTGTCAGTCCCAGTTTGTCCCATTCTAGGAAAATCACTATTTTATTGATTATAATGTGTGTATTACTGCAAGGAGAATCATTGTGTTATTTCAACAAGTTTCTTTCCCTGTGAACTCTCTTTTTAAGTGGATTAGGTTATATTAGCATTAAAGGTAGAGTAGCTGGGACAATACCTTAATAAACAGAGGGCAGAGGCCATCCTCATTATAAGGTTCTTCCTGCTAAAGCTACTTAATCCTGATCAGTCTTGCTGACTTCCATTGTTAATGTCCCTTTAGCAAACTCACTGAGCATAACATGCACAGGGTCAGAAAAGTTTTCCAGCAGTTGGGCACGCAGCTGGAAAAAGAACCTGCAAAGGACTGAAAATGACAGGGTGAAATACAAAAATAGAAAATGAAAGAACCACCAATGGGAAAAAAGAGAGTGAGTAATACCAGAGCTTGAGTCATAAATCTGGTTTGGTTTTCTGGGCTCAGGAAGGTTTCTTGGAATCTGTGTTTGTGGGCACTGAAGCTCTTTTCAGTATGTGAAATTAATTGGAAAACAATTGTTTTGCAGCAGTTTCTTTTTTTTTTTTTTTTAATCTGATGAAGTGTTCCCTGAATTTGTCACAAGATGCCTCCCTCCCTTAGTAATGTAAACGGTCAGGTATTTCCTGACATGACGGCTCTACGTGGAATTATTAGAAAGGCAGAGTGAGAGGTTCTGCTATGAATAAGGGAGGAAACAAAAGCAAGGGACCTGGGCTCTGCTTCATGGCCTCCAGAAGGAAAGGAAGAGTGAAAATTCATCGGTGGAGGATTCCTCTCCATTCCCTGGTGATCAGCTACTTCTTTAAAAGCCATAGTTATGGGAATTCTGCCTTCAGTCATTTGAATCAATACCCGAAACCCTAGCATGGAAAGACTTAAAATCATGAACTTCTGTACCCAATACCATGAACAGGAAGATCTTTTCCATTCCATGCTGCACTGTGTCCTTCATAGACACTACATTGCTGAATGCATAAAAGACAAAGTCAACAATTTTTCTTCCCTCTCATATTAGCTAAGAGTTAAGGAATTGCTAAAACATGCAATTCCTGATTAGTCTTGTTTAGTCACTGATTTTTTTAACTCCTTCTTTTTCCTTATTCCCGGGAGGTCTTCCATGCTGACTGGTTGTGTTTGTCTGATTACTCATCTTTTCCACCCTACCCTAATAACTAGTGTGCCTTTCCTTATCAAGAGTACCTTGCAGAAGTCTCTTGAAAGCTAACAATACTTATCTCCAAGCTATAGCATTGATCTTATCTCAGAAAACCAGCATGTCTCATAGTTTTCTTCCTCCTGTATTCCAGCATTCAGAAAAAATGTGATGATCAACTCACTTTTTTGGTTTACAGCACATTTTTGTAGTCCTTTTCTCATTAAATCTTAAACAATTTTAATTTCCTACTTCCCTCATCATGACTCCTCTGCGGTGTGTATGTAAGAAAAGCTTCTCTGATTCAGAACGATAGGCATACCCACTGCACATTAGTGAATTCTGTGAATTAGCAAGTATGTGAACAGACAATGAAAACCAAGGCTAGGTCATCACAAAATAGACTTGGTTAATTTATTTTTGACACCTTTTTCATTTTTAATTATTTGATACTTATAGTGGTAAATCAGTAGCATATCTGGTAAAAAACCGAGACGTTTTAGCAATATGAAACCTTAATTTCTTATAGCTGTTTCATTTTTCTAATAAGGGTGAGAGCACCAGTTTTTAATTAATAAAAAATAAGTGTGAAAAGTTATTAGATTCTACTGTATCTGTGTATATTTACATGAACATACTGACACCTGACATGCACACAAATGAGTTCACATTTGTTTCTTGATTAGATGGACAAATGTAATTCCTTGTTATGGTCTGTAGAGTTACTGCTATTTTTTTTATAGAATCATAGAAGATTAGGGTTGGAAGGGACATCAGGAGATCACCTAGTCCAATCCCCTGCTCAAAGCAGCACCAACCCCAACTAAATCATCCCAGCCAGCTTTGCCAAACTGCTTCATTCTCTTTCCCTCTTACAGTTTAACTATAAACTTCTGCTTCAAACTTGCCTATTAATTTACTTGGGAGAGCATCTAGCATGGTTTTATAATATGACTATAAGAAAAAAAGCAATTCCTCTCTACACTGGATGGAGAAGTTGCTGGATCTCTGCTAGCAATAAATAAGTTTAAACATGGTTGTAACTAACACATTGCTGATCCCAGTGCAGACAGGACTTTACACTTTTAAATCTTGTTTAGCATTTGAGCTTTTTCTTCTACAACTCTTTTTAAACACTAAGAAGGGAGGTTCAGATGAAGTTTTGTGTTAGAATTTCAAATCTTTCCTTTCTGGAGACCTTTCACTCTTCTGTGTGAAGAATAGTCACCTAATAATGACATCACTGTCCCCATCTGTGCTCTCAGTTACATAAGCGCCAAGATTACTCAGATTTTTAAATTGTAACCCCTAGATCTGGAACTTCTGTCTGAACAACATTTGTTACACTTAGAACATTTAGGCCACAATTCTGCAAAACATGTAAGCACATGAATAATTATATTGACCTTTACTGAAACTTCTAGTACTTAAAGTCAAGTACATGGTATATTATATTTTATAATAATTATATATAATATAATGATATTATATTAGATTATTATATTAATATTATACTATCCTTTCGAGGCGGAAGGTCAGAATTAGGCCTTGAAAACTGACAGACCATTCAGACCAAACCTTTGCTAAAGGATGTTCTCCTGCTCCATGAATTGGGCATATTGTTATTTTTATGAAAAAGTAGAGGGGTGCAGAAGTCTGTCTCCCAGTAGGGCCTCCAATGCATCGGTAATTCATTGGTATGGTTTCTGTTTGGAGTTAGCCCTAATGTATGCAAGTACACATGGCACAGTTGATACAATGAGAGAATATGTACATATAGCCCTGTGACATTCATGAGTGCTCTGAACACTGATGGGAGAAAAAAGCCTGTCCCTCAGCAAAATACTATGTTGGAGATGAATTATAATAATAATAAAACACTGTATCACTGCCTTCTTGTGAACATACCCAAGAAAAGGACCTAAGTGGAGGACAATCCATGAGAATCTTGCAGAGTTACATCTTTTGTAGTGATTTTGGAGAAGTTTATCCTACGCCCCTTCTCTGTACACAATTAATTATAGTTATACACCCAAATCCAGCAGAACTTGGGGGCGGGGAAGGTAATTAATGATAAAAATTGGTCATCTTACCTGGATAACAGCAACAGGATTAAAACAGGACAAAATTGTGCTGTTGATAAATGATACTGGAGCTCAGGGACAGAATCCAGAGTAGGTTTTTAAGTTCCACTGTTGCATTTAAAAATAAATGTAACAAACAAATGAAATCATCAACAAACCCAGGAGCATGTACAATAAAATATTATGTTGCCTTGAAACTTGGCAGTAGCTTCCATAGAAATAATAGCAGGAAATTATGGAGGAAAAAAATGGTTAAATCACTCAGCAGTCTTTGCTTATTCATTTTAGTCATCTGTGCTGAGATAACAGTTGGGTTTATTTGTATTATAAAATAAAAGATTGCTCTTATAATTGGAAACAGTTATAGCTATGCAGCTAGAGACAAAGGTTATACTGGCTATTGCAACAGATATCCTAATTCTAATGAAAGATACTCAGTGAAGATAGAGCACTTAATGACTGGAACACCTGGCCTAAAAATATCCCGAAAGCAAGGATTTTGCAGTGTTGGGTATTTCGTTGGAACTGGAATGAATGCTCAGGTTTTTCCAGTGAATTTTGTTGTTCATTCCTTCACACATGACAAAGTTTTCGTATGAAGCTTCATGCAAAAAGAGTTGCATCATTTTGAGGTTTCATATGTACTCCCACCATGGCATACTTTATTTTTCTTTCTCAGATGGATTATTTTGTGCACAGACCTGTTCTCATTTGAGACTCATTCTCCCCTGATGTGTGCACATTATAACTGCCAGTAGTGTTAATGAGTTGTGGTATACACATCAGGGGGAGAATAGGCCTTATTGTTGAGTGCGTTTGAAATCAGTGGTAGAATCCACAGGTACCTACACAGAGGGAGATTAATTGATGTGAAAGTTGGAATGAATTCAAGAGAAATACTATTCAAAGCTCAATCAACTAACCATTCTGAATCATACTGATTGACTGAAACTTAAGAAAAATACACGGTTGATGCATAAGAACATAAAGAATATGGCTCCAGACATAATCTTGGCAGTTACAGGCTGGTTAGCATAACTTCAGGACCAGATGAATTGGTTGAAGCCATAGTAAAGAACAGAATTGCCAGAGAAATAGATGAACCCATGCAGCTGGAGAAAAATCAAAACATCTTTTGTAAAGGGGAAATCATGCCTCACCAATCTATTAAAATTGTTTGAAGGTGTCAGCAAATATGTGTACAAGGATGATCCAGTTGATACAGTGTACTTGAACTTTCAGAAAGCCTTTGACCAAGTCCCCCACAAACGCCTCTTAAGCAAACTAGGCACCATAGGATTAGAGGGAAGGTCCTCTCATGGCTCTAGAACTGACTGAAAGATAGGATTCAAAGGATAAGAATAAAGTGTCATTTCACAGCGGAGAAAGGTAAATAGCAGGGTCCCCAGAGATGTGTACTGGGACCAGTGCTATTCAACATATTCATAAGTGATCTGGGAAAAGGGGTAAATGGTAAAGCTTGCAGACGATACAAAATTACTCTAAGTCTAAAGCTGACTGCAAAGAGGAACAAAGGGATCTCATAAAACTGGGTAGTTGGGCAAGAAAATGGCAGATGAAATTCAGTGTTGATTCGTGCAAAGTAATGCACTTTGGAATGCATAATCTCACCTATCCATACAAAATGCTGGCAGTCTAATAAGCTGTTACCAATCGAGGAAGAGATCTTGGAGTTGTCATGGAGAATTCTTTGAAAACATTTGCTCACTGTGCAGCAACAGTCAAAAAAAACCAGACCAATGTTAGGAACCATTAGGAAAGGGATAGCTAGCACACCAGAAAATATATAATGCCATTATATAAATTCATGGCATGCCCACCCCTTTGAATACTGTGTGCAGTTCCAGTTGACCAATCTCAAAAAAAGATGTATTAGAACTGGAAAAAGTACAGCGTAGGGCAACAAAAATGACTAGTGATATGGAAATGCTTCCATATGAGGGGAAATTAAAAATACTGGCACTGTTCAGTTTAGAAAAGAGATGACCAGGGAGGCGGAGCTATGATAGAGATCTACCAAATCATGAATGATGTGGAGAAAGTGAATAAGGAGGAGTTATTTACTCCTTCAGGTGACACAAGAACCCGGGTGGGAGGGGAGGCATGTCAACCAATGAAATTAACAGACACAAGTTTAAAACAAACAAGGAAGTAGTTCAGAGAGAGCACAGTCAACCTCTGGAACTCATGTTGTGAAGGTCAAAAGGATAACGGGATTAAAAACAGAATTAGATATATTCCCGGAGGATAGAGCCATCAGTTACTACTAGCCACGATGGTCAGAGATGCAACCCCATCTTTTGGATTTCCTTAATCTTCTGATGGTCAGAATTTGGGATTAGATGACAGGGTCACTTGATAATTGTCTTGTTCTGTTCTGTTCATTCTCTCTCAAGCATCTAGCACCAGTCACTGTCAAAAGACAGGATGCTGGGCTAGGTGGATGGACCATTGGTCTGATCCAGTCTGGCCATTCTTATGTTCTTATCTCTAAAAATGCATTTAATATTACAACCCAGTTTTTACCACACTAGTAAATAACATATTGGGGTCTGTTTTCATGGTCCTTTTAACTGTGCTTGGAAAACTTATGTTCTTATGACTTTTGCTTAATTTCACTGGGTTCTGCACAAGCAGAGAGGTCTTGGGAAACAAGGCCAAATTCATAACATCCAATTAGTTTAGGCAATAAGCAATGTGTGAAAGTGAACTAACTGTGGTGCAGAACTCAGCAAATACAAACCCAAAGCATACTGTCTACCTTATATAGTATTATTTAGCTAGTAACACACTGCATTTAAATGCTGGTAATGTTAGAAAGAATTTATTTTTGTTTGCCCTCAATTACTCCAAGTATTGCTAATAGCAATAAGAATATGAAATATTAGCTTGCACTGGAGTTACTAGATGCACTGAATATATTTGTAATATTTTCAATGGTACAACAGGGTTGCAGTTCTGCTTGCCTAAAACAAATCATGAGTGATAGCAAAAGGGCCTGATCCTGCAAGGTGCTGAGAGCCTAAAATTCCCATGGATGTCACTCAGCACCTTGCAGGATTGGGCCCAAAACCAGCAATGTGCAGCAGGGTGATAACAGCTGGCACAGAATTCAAAGGTTGCTGGTGTGATCAAAGTTGTTTTTATGAGTGTTAACTATTGTTTACATTTAAAAACCAGCCATTTAAAACATTTACTTTTATCCTACAGTGTGAATAAGCAAATTGATTTCCAGTAACTTTTAAACTAAATGTGTTGCTTTTTTTTCACACAAACTGAAAGGTGGCAATAAATGTGAAAGAGTGACCACATATCTAAATTACACATAAAACCTAAAATCTGCATTCCCTGTACCCTAAAATCTGTTGAGATCAAGATGATTAATTTCTTTAGCAGATTATATTGTTCTGACTTTCAGTTAAATTAGCCATTCATTAGCAGTTTTATAAATTCATCCTTTAGAAATTGATCTTTGTCTCATTAAGGCCAGGGCAGTCATATCATTTTGGACTGGGCCCTCCACTCCATAAATGCCCTGCCTCCACCAGGCAGTCTCCCAGCTGTCCAGAAGCAGTTAATGCAGGGCTGATAGATCTTTGGGACAGCGAGAAATTTCTATGTTAAATGCCGGTCTTTTGTGCTGGCTATGGATATTAAAGAATACAGGTTTGCTCCAGTGTCCTTAGCTGTTCCTTCTACCTGAAGTGTACGAGTGGGTGTTTGATGATTCGCTACCACGCACAATCTCCTCTCAAGTCCGGCTGCATTTCAGTAGTGATGTATGTCAATAGAGGCAACATCTGAGTTAACCGGTGATGCATAGAGGACCCTGTAGGCATTAGAAAGGAGAGAGTTCTTCAGGACTCCAGGCTGTAGGCAGGGTGGAGAATGGCTCTGCAGCGCACAGACTAGTATTCTAAGTGCACCCTCACAAGATCCATGTAGGCCTTGTCTAACATAGCGATGCTATTCAAAAAAATTCCTTCATTACCCGTACTAGTTCAGCTCCATCAGTGTTAACAATTCTGGGATCCCTGCTATAGACAGGGTCCCAGATGCCGCCATCATTTTAAGCATCGTGTCCATTAGAATCTGGTTTTCAAGCCATGGGTCAGGACCCAGTACTGGGTTGCAGACCCTCAGGTACTGGGGTCGCAGCACCTCCTGCTGCCGTCACCAAAATACTGGAATGCAATGCTGAAGGATGTAGTTGTTGGTTCGCGGGTATAAATGATTTTTTTCAACTGCATCCCGAGAAAAAAAGTTTGCAAACCACTGCATTAGAACCATGCTGAGAAGGGTCAGATGGCATGATGTATCTATATCTTCCCAGTTTTCTAGTCAATCTAGATAGTTTTATATGTTTTGCCCTGACCGGTGTTTACAGATCCTTGTAGTATCATATGCAAATATCTTGAACATATAGCTTGTTCGTGGTTCTGTTATCCTGTAGCTGTTTTATGATTTTTTGTTCCTCTTCATAATTGTCCCATTATTTGACTGTGGCTTGAAGTTAGAATTTCTGGGTAATTGCTAGGATCGTTCTTTTTTCAATTTATAAATACTGGTACCACTTTTGCTTTTCTGCAACCCATATATTTCTGTAGTTCTCTGTGACTTGGGGGGAAAAAAGACAGTCGATGTGTGAGTACATTTAGTTTATTTCTTAGGCTGCGTGCCATCCAGGTCTATGGATGAGAGAGAGAGAGAGAGAGAGGATGTGTATGTGTGTAATGCAAATATTTCAAATATTCCTTAAAGCCTGTCTTTTGTTAATAGCTATTTCCCCCCCCCCGTCTTTCTGATGAACTGAATGTGAGGAATTTTGAGGCCTAATTTTCCATGGTCTTGTACCTTGTGTAGTCCTTTTCCACCATTGTGTAGATAGGTTAGATTAGATTCTGTGTGTATATATACAAGTTCATGATACTGAGGCAAGAGAAGCTACAGATCATATAACCAGATCTGTGGGAATTCCTTTGCAATTTCTAAATCACAAACAGCACACCTTCTTGACCTTAACTGATGAAGGCAGTTTTGCAGCCTAAAATTTGAATTCAGTTGATGATACTCTTCAGTATGGCAAACACAAAATCCCAGAACAGTTTAGGACTAAGGAAAAGCAGGAATCCTGTTTAATGAGAGGATTGGTTAGGAGTCCTGGGTGGAATACATCAACATGTCTGTGACATATGTATGTTTCCAACTGTTTAGGTTAATTCACAGCACTTAATGACCTTTTCCTGACATAAGTTTGGTTTGAAGCTGTGTAACACGCACAAAGGATTATGGGAGAGAAAAAAGCTCAGTGTTGTAAACAAACTTCTAAAATGCCAAAGACAAAGCGAGCTGTTAAAGTGATTCATGGCAGACGGTCTCAATCTGTGCTTAAGAAAAAGAAAAGGTAAAGGAGGCTTGTGTATCCAGGCAACCTCAAAGCCTCCGCTGTTGCCATGGGAAGCTTTATCAATGACGCAGCGGCTGAAATTGTCCTTTTCTTGTAACTGAAGGCTGCAGTAAGAAGAAAAGGGGGTTTTCCAGACAGGCAGCCCCCTCCTGCAGGGAATCAGCAAGGAACAGACTGGAATTAAGTCTCATTCACACACACACACACACACACACACACACACACACACACACACACAC
>ML685868.1:1621008-1631258 GCA_007922175.1 Pelusios castaneus
ACACACACACACACACACACACACACACACACACACACACACACACAGGTCTGATCTAAATGAGATTGACAAAATCCAGTGACTTTCAAAACATAAATCTGAGTCTTTTTGGGGCTCTGTCTTTGAAAGGATTTGTCCTACCGCAACCAGACAACAGGTAAGCTAAGCACAATTCTTGATCTGAAAACAGAATGTACCTGCTGTTTCCTGTCTTATCTAATTTGGCAGAAGTGTTTGCTACATCTCACCAAGCAGAGTTACAAAAGCAAATCCTGACACCCAAGCGATGTACTTGTTGCTGATGATTTGCATACACAGTTCAAGTATGGGGCTCTTTATTTCACTTCGAAGATGTGCTGTGGGTCCAAACCAATACTGCACCTTGCGTCTTTCAGCATTTTTTAAGTATAGATTCTGAGAGCTAGGAGATTGACTTAACATTTAGAATGCTTTATTGGGTCTCAGCTTGTTAGAACAAGGTGGGTTTTAAAGGCAGATTAGATTGGAGAAAAAAGTAGGGTGCACTACTTACTCTTGAGTCTTTCAAGATGGACAAGGAAAATAAAGGACAAATTAAATAATATTCAATAGTCAAGTTTTAACATGGGAATAGCTGTATAAAGAAAACCCTGGGCATGGACTAATTCCTCCCTTGGAGTGTAAAAGACCGGTATATCCTGAAGGGCAGATGTATGACAAATATATCTTGTGCAGGAAAGGGAAATATTTCCTTAAACATCCTATTGCAAACGTGACTGACTGAGTTTCCCTTTCCTCCTGCCTGGTGCATTTCCCTTCTTTGCACAGATGGGCTCAGACTACATTTGCGAGGTATGAACTGTAGGTTACATTCAGATTAATAACTAATGGTTCAGATAGCAGGACAAAGGCCAAGCAGGGAGACACCCTTTTTTCCTGCCCAGCATGTGGAAGAGAGGGTGGTGAGGAGTTTTTGTTAATCTCAGCATATGGCGTGAATGCTGCAAAATGAAGTCTCTGAAGAGGTTTTCTCTTTTAAGCAACAGCCTGTCCAAACGAGGGGAATCTTGACAAAATTTGCAAAGTATTGAATGAACTGCCTGATGAGGCCATAGCCTAGGCAAGATCCTTACTAATCATTTCTTTTGTACATTTGTGCTGACAGCATTTATGAAATGTCCTTTTCCAGCTCGCCTTCACTTTGTACAAACTGGGTGGCAAAGAGGATTGATAATAGTGTCCCACCCTTAAAGTATCAGTTCACACTGGGCCTGATCCAGAGCTCATTGAGGTCAATGGGAATCTTTCCATAGACTTCATAGGGTTTGGATCAGATCCATTGAGCCTAAACTGGTAGTGATCTGCAGTTGTTGCAGCCGGATGGCTGTTCAGAGGTCAGTATGAAATGACTTGGTGGCTCTCGATCAATTTCCTAGTATGGTTCTGTCACAAAACCTACCACTACTTATTGGCACTTTTGTGAGCAGTCCCAGCAGGGAGGCTAAGAACTGATTGGTCCATGGAGGATAAACTACCCACTTTCTGCTATGGGTAATTCATCTGTCTCAGCCATAGAGGTGCAATTGCTGCTGCGTGGGTCATACGTACCTGTTCTGTGTGTTCAAATAGGCACAAAACACAAAATTGATCTGAATTTTTTTCCAAAAACAAAGGTCCCAGCCCTAAGATTCAGGAGCTGGAAGAGCTCAGCCCCTGGCAGGATCAGGCCCAAACCTCATTGTGATGAAAGCAGCATTTAATTTCTTCAGCTATTTCTCCAGGGCTCAGTTGTTTTTATTTCACTTATGATGCTATATAGAAATAAAAGGCATTTAAAACCCAGACTTTCACCCTGATGCCAGCTCTAGAGATCTTGGCTGTTGGTGTTTTCTCAGGTTATTTTACAAAGGCCGGCAGCAGGAAAGCCTATCAAAGGATGTAGAGCCATGAGATTCAGGAAGAAACCTTCAGAAGAAGTGGGCCAATTTTTTGTGAGTGTAAAAGGGCACAATTCCATTGCTTTCAAGGGAATTTTGTCCTTTCACATAAACAGAGAATGTGGCCGATTATTGGCATCACGATGCTATTTTTAGTGGGAGACACACAGACATAAGAGGTTTTGTACAAGAGGTCTGGTTATAGGAATTGCCTCAGTTGTTGTCTTTAAGCAGATCCTGTGATGATGTACAGCTATGCATCTGAAAGGATGCTCTGTTAAATTAAGTTTCCCTATAAGGTGTTGATTTTTATAAGGTTGGTTCATGGGGAACCCCCCCCCCCAAACTATTTGATAATTAACACCAGCACTAAAAATGTGTTGTTCAAAATATTGCTGGTCAGACCCCAAATCCTGTTTTGTTTATTTAGATCCCAATCCCACAGACACTTTCACAGGCTTTAATCTCACTGCTAGGACTACTCACATGATAAAGTTACATACAAGGGTGTGTGTTACAGGATTTAGGCTTTATTCCTTGCTTAGGCAAAATTCCTGTTAGTGAGATTTCTCTGATGAGAGACTGAGTAAGGACTGCAGGATTTTGCTTAGAATCTATTAATTGCTTTCAGTATGCATTGGCGATCAAGAGTAGTTTGATTGAGTGACAGTGCAGTATGTGAGGAAATTATAAAAACAGAGCAGACCAGATTTAACCCCATTGACTTTTCTAGAGGCAGCATGGGGAGTAACTTGCCCCATATTCTTGGGTTGTTTTTTAATTTTGGTTTGTTTTAAATTGAGACACAAATCAGGCATCAAACAAATTACCAAGCCAACTTTCGTAGATTTATTGCAATATGTACACATTTAAATACATTTACAGTTTATAAGGTTACATTGTTTACAAACAAAAGTTGCGAAGATGAAATACAGAATATTTCACTCTTGTACCAAAATCACATATTATACCACAGTAACATTATTGTAGCTATGAAGACACTGACAGTTTCAGAACTGCGCCTCTTTACAGAGGAAACAGTTCCACCTTTATGGTGTTTGCTTAATTATCACATAGGCTCAGATCCTGCAAACATGCATATGTTTAAGCATGAAATTTTATCCTCCCTGGGACTAATTCTGTGCTAACCACCACACACATAAGTGTTTGCAGGGTCAAGGTCCTAGTCTTTCTTAAGCCTCTATGTATTGACACCACCACTTTTCTGTGTTTACTAGAAAAGGTAAGAACAATAAGGATGAAGCCCTCTTGCAAAACTACAGATCCAGTTAAATCACAAGCCTCAGCAAATATTCAGAGTTGACAATACACATGGATCGGTTGGGTGTGCAATGTAGCGTGTGTTTGTGAGGGAACCAGGAGGTTGTAATTAAGGTTTAGTGATATACTGGGGTGGGGTGGTGGGGAGAGTAATGTATTGTTCGGATGATGTGGAATCCGTCAGGGTCAGTAGAAATGTGCTGGGTTGGTATATGGGTACATCTAAGACATGACCTAGAACTCCTTTTCAGGGTTTGGATTAGGAACCGTCACATTTACTCAGTCGAGTTACTTATCCCTTTCTAAAATAAGCTTGTTTCACCCATGTCAGAGTCAGGAAATCCAACATGAGGCTTGCACAGAGCAAAAATTAGTCACTCTCTCTCCCCTGTGATAAAATGAAGGTGGCTGTGGGAGTCATGACTTTGGATTTCTTAATTATTGCATGAAAAGTCTCAGCCACGATAACAGGTGAAGAGGTGGTTTTTTCTTTGGTTGGTTTTGCATTTCCTTGTTTGTTTTTAAAAGAAAGAACGGTGTTGGTGAATGTACTGACTGTTGCACTCAAACAATTGCATATTCACGTTCAATTTAGCGTCCCCTGCCAAGAACACATTTGATATTGGCAGCAGCATTGACTTGGCAAGAAGGCAACCAGCATCTTGCTGAGTCCTTTATATTACATATAAAATGACACCAGAAGGAGCCGTCTTGGCCCACATTCTCTACAGCATTCATGCTTCCAATTTCAAATTGTGCCTGCAGAGCCTGTCAGAGCAAATGTACAGAGCAGGCTGTAATTATTTCATATTCAAGTAAACAAACTAGGAGTGGATTAAGGAGGTGGGCTGGTTGGCTGGGTTGAGGGTACAGAACCATGGAGGTTAAAACTGATCTCTTTTATCCTCAGCTGATCCATTGTCACCACCTTCACTGCATCTGAATGTGCAGGATTTCAGGTGTCATGAACCAATGCTTATATCTGACAGACTGTCCCAGTTGGTGGAAAACTGAGGATCCCGGTCCATGATTTTTCTAAACCAATGTTCTTCACACATAGCCCGACTGAGGTTAATTAAACTGAGGAATTAAGACCAAGGTTAGTTTGAAGTTTTCAAAAAAACCCTCATTTTATTTATCCAAGCTCAAAAAGATTCAAATAATGAAACAAAACACAAAACAAAAACCTGTTACAATGAGCCAGATGCAGTTTTTTTAAAACAAGAAAATAAATAAGAGAAATTAAAAAAGACCAAAGGGGCTTTTTCTTTAAAAGAAAACGTGAAATAATTTATAACAACTGAAAATTAGTGTAATAGCCACACAATTCATTATGGTTGCACCGAGGCCTGATCTGTTGAGACAATGTATAAAAATTTGAAGTCTTGTAAAAGAATCTGTTTTAAAAGCCAAACCGCTCCTGTAAAGTTCAAATCTGAGGGGGATAGACACAAAGTTCCCCTGAGGAATGTGCAGGGCACCCTCCCCTAGGAAAAGATGTTGGATAAAACAAGCCACCAGGTGTACTAGCCTCGAACTCTGCTCTTGTTTTTGATGCAGACACAGATCTATAAAACTCCTATTCCCTAGGGATTGTTGCCATCGACACAAAATGGGAGAACAAGCGGCTGAGACAGAGATGCCCCAAAGTGCCCCGCCTCCTCCCAAATACCAGACTGCGCTTGTGACTCTAGTGTTTGTCGCCTGTGTCTGCCCCCTCTGCCCAGCTCCCCTAACGAGCCGGGATTTTAAATTAAACATCGAACCTAGCATTCCCTGAAGCAAACGGGGTGGGGGGGGGGAGGGATGGATTAATATACAAATAAGCACAAAGCCGCAGCCCGGAGTAGAAGGAAATGGGTCTGGCCCTGGAAACGGAATAACATAGCCGCAGCCTGAACCGGAGCAAGATCCGATTCAAACAGCAACAGGGACTCTTTCCCAACCGGGCCAGGAACGCACCGGATCAAACTCTTTACTTCAGGAGCAAGTAGCTCCGACCCCTTCCTCATAACAAAGCGTGCCGCCGGCATAGAAAAATCTCTCTCTCGCATATAGATCTTTTCCTTTGAGCCAGGGTTAGCACAGTTCCCGACTCCTGGCCCGGACTGGCCCGGCCGGCCAGCGGGGTTGCCCGGCGGAGTTTTTTAGTCAATTTCACTCGCCATGTGTGCGCTCGGCGCTAAGGCGCTGCGTTCACACCGCACCGGTCGGCTTTGTTCAGACGGAGGAAAACTCAGCGAGGGGAGGCGGCTGCGGCGGCTGCTGGAGCTAGGGAGAGAAACTCGCCGCTGAAGAGGCTGGGCTTCGTTGCTCCAAGGGGAGAAAGCAACTTGATCTTCCGACCTAACGCGAAGCGAATCCCTCCGGCCAGCCGGAACACGGGGGCGGCTCTGTAGCCTGTCCTGAGGCTGTTTGACACCCGCTCAGCGTCTGTCCACATTCCCGCAAGGAGAGGCGCCGTCCCCGCCTTCCAACGCGAGCCGCACGCTGCCCGTGCCCGGCGGCTGGATGGACCACCGACCCGGGCGGGGGGAGGAGGCGGCAGAACCGGGCCTTTTTAGCCCTTTGCTGGGATCAGGCCGGCGATCAAGGCGCTTGTGGTTCCCCTCTGCGGTCCCTGCGCCCAGCCCGGCGAGCTCCCCTGCCGCCTGCAGCCCCGGGCGGTGCGGGAGTCCCGTCGGGGCTCTCCCCCAGCTGGGCGCGCTCAGGCTGCGGGGAGCCGCCGGCGGGGCCCCTCAGACGTAGTTCTTCTTGTCGTACTCCCCGTTGGAGGTGGGCCGGCGGGAGGAGGCCGAGTACTTGACCGGGAAGGCGTTTTCCTCCCCGCGGGAGCAGGTGCAGCAGCAGATGAGGCTGCCCCCGAAGAGCAGCAGCGCCGTGGCCGCCCAGCCGATGTAGAGGGCCGACCCCATCTCCCGCTTCTTGGAGTTGGGCACGTTGGGGTCGTAGAAGCCGCTGATGATGATGTTGGCGAACCAGCAGACGGGGATGAGGACCAGCAACCCGCAGAAGATGTAGAGGGCCCCGCCGGCCACCACGATCCAGGATTTGACTTTGCCCGGCCGGACGCAGGTGGTGCATTGGGCCCCCACCACCGTCACCATCAAAGCCACCAGCCCCAGCAGCGCCACCAGCACCGTCAGCGCCCGGCCCGCCTGCACCTCGGGGCTCAGCGCCAGGATGGAGTCGTAGACTTTGCACTGCATCTGGCCCGTGCTCTGCACCACGCAGTTCATCCACAGGCCCTCCCAGGTAGTCTGCGCCACCACGATGTGGCTGTCGATGAAGGCGGACACCTGCCACATGGGCAGCCCGCAGGCCAGGATGACCCCGACCCAGCCCAGGACGCACAGCCCCAGGCCCAGGATCTCCAACGCGGTAGAGGCCATTTCTCTCCTTCGGGACGCACGAGGAGACTAGACGGCTTGCTTCGGAGTCGCTCTGCCTCTGCCCTCGGAGCTTTTTCCCGCTGGGGCCCGAGGGGCTCTATTTGAAGCCGGCCTGGCCCCTCCCACTGCCGGGGAGGGGAGCCAGAGCCGGCGGGGGGTTGCCGGGGACGGGGGAGGAAGCAGCAGCACGTGGGAATGACGAAGGCTTGGAAGAAGTGGGGTGGGAGCAGGAAAGGGGCCAGCTGCAGACGGAGCCCCTCCCGGGGGCTGCTCCGCCCGCAGCGTGTGTGTGCTGGAAGGGAAGGATTGGGACACTCGACCCAGCTCTCTTGCGTTGTCACACAGGGTGACACAGACACACGATGGGGACAGATGGCCCCGCTTTCTTCCTGTGCCTGGGCGATGAAGGGAAATGAGTTGGCCACCCTGGAGGATGAAGTCACGAAATCAGCCCTTCTGTGGGTCACTTTTCTGGCCTGGGGGGTGCACTTTGTCCTTGCCTGGGAGCCTGGACTTCACCCTCAGTTTTTATTGTGATCTGTCACTTTACAGGGCAAGGTGCTTGTGTGGAAGGGGTTCTGCAGGCTATAGAGGACACTGGAGGATCTCTGTGTTTGGGTTTGGCTGGGAGTCAGGGATAAAATACTTCTAAATCTTCTCTGTCACAAATGACTGTTCCTTAAGGCACTGCTGGTATCTCAGATGGAGGGTCCATGAAGCACAGAAGTGCTGTCCTAACTGTTTCAGAGAGGTAGCCATGTTAGTCTATTTCAGCAAAACACATTTTACTTGTAGCTTTTGTGGGCACTATCCCACTTCATCAGCAAAATCTGGTGAAGAGGAATTGTGCTCACAAAAGCACGTGTGATAAATAAATTTGTTAGTCTTTAAAAGTGCTACCAGACTCCTTGTTTGTCCTAACTGCTGTGGCTTATGGACAAAATGTTGAAGGTAGTGGTGTTATAGCCCTGTGGGCCCCAGGACAGGAGAGAGACAAGGTGAATTATCTATTTTTTCCAGGATTAGCTGGTGAGAGAGACAAGCTTTGGAATTTACACAGAGCTCTTCTTCAGGTCCCTGGACAAAATGTTATTCATGTTTGGATCCTTCTAACCCCCCCTGGAAGCTTAGACCTCCCTAAATAAATTACCAAAGGTCGTAGTTGTTCAATATGATAATAACATTAGCAAGCTCTATGAAAGAATGTTTGACTTAGAAAAGTCTGAGGTTGTCGGGAACAGAAAAAATTATGAAGAGGGCTGAGAGAAATAATGAGGGGGTGGGAGACGGGATGGGTTGTGTTGGCAAAAGCTATGGCGGAAGATTCAAAGAGAGTGTATTGAGACCTTGCTGTGCAGAAGCACAATACCCTGTGCTACTTGACTAACAGTGCACAATTGCTCACTTCCTCAGTCAAAGAACTAAACCCTTTTGTTAAAAAGGCATAACATCAGATGCACATTGTGTACAGCACATAAGTTTAAACCAATTCCATGCCGGCATGAAGTTCGGAGAAAGTTTCTCCAAGAATAATGAACTATACTTTTATAGTTTCTCATCCTGTTTCTTTACCAAATGATGACTTCAATATTTGAGCTAAAACACAGAAGAAAAGACTTCTTCACTGATGAAAATTGAATGCCAGGGAGGGCAACAGCAAAGAGGAGATGCAGAAGGTCTTGTGATGACTTATGGGTTTGAAGGAGACACATTCAACTGATTATTCACTTGATTATTTTTATTATGTGAGTGTCAACAGTGAGCTCAGGGCAGGAAAAGAGTTTGGCTGGGTTAAACCAGGGATATTCATAGGAGATTTCACCAGCAATGCAGCCATTAATCAAATGGACAAGAACTTTGTGTTTTAGCTTGAATGCATTAATTAAAACCAGTAATATAATTTCTGATTTATCCATACACCCTTTAGTTTATATGCTGAGAGAATAGTAAGCTGATTGGAAGGAATCTATCTAGGTATATGATTTTATGATTTGTGGTTGTCATTTTGATTTATATGACATTAGATGGAACCCAATGTCAAACGCCTAAATGCAGGGGTAGATTGATTTATCTCATGAATTTTCTGTTTTAAGAGTTACTTGGGGAAGCATGCTATAGCACAGGACTCCTTGAATTATCTTCCATTTGTAATATGGACTATTATTATTATGGAATATTAGTGTGATTAAATTGTTAGGGATAGAAATGGAATCAAAGTGGCTCAGATACAGGTGAGAGATGTAATGTCTTTGAAGAGTTGGATTACACATCTTTTGACTATCTAAATCAAAGGGTATGGGACTAAAACAGAAGTTGGACTCTTTTGACAACCAAGACTATGATTGTCGAAATGAAATTCTCTTGTATCATCCCTGAAGTCACTAGGTACATGTATTGGTTCAGACTTCCTTTGTAAAACTGCCTGCAAAATCCCTTTGAGGGGAACTCAAATGCAGCGAATGCCAGCAGCTGCTATAAATATTGGTACACATGGAACTAGGTGAAAAGCCGCATGGATGTTTTTATTTTGATTCAAACCAGGATTATTTTGGCTTAATGCAAATCGATTGCGGATTGAATTAAATAAAACCAAAATCAAGTATTCACACTGGGGTTTGCATGAGTTTATCTAAGCTGGTTTTTAAAGAAATGGTATAAATTAAAAAGGGGCAATTTTCTTGTGTAGAGAAGACTAGTCTATAGAGGGTCCCAGGCTACAGTCACTCCCTCTCAGCCTGCAACCCAGCCTGATCACTTAGGCCCAGATCCACAAAAGTATTTGGAATCAATGGAAGTTAGGACCTTCCTGTTTTCCCCTCACAATTCCTGACCCAAGCACTCTAGGGACTCAGAAACTGAGGGTTCTGCATCCCTCCAAGCCAGCAGGCAGTCTGTCTAGCAGTCTTCTTCTGCCCTGCTTGGCCACGCCTCTCTCTTGGTTTCCGGTGCTGGCCTCTTTATCTCCTCTTGCCAGACCACCAAATGTTCCCCTTTTCCTGGTTAGGCCAGGGCTCTAATTCAGCCTAATCGGTAGAGCAGCTCTTACGTGCACTGCCTTAGCCGCCTGGGCTGGTCTGACGGAGGCAGCTGACGGGTTTAATCACCCTGCTCTGTCACAACCTTTGAGGACTTGGGCCTCATGTGGCGTCAGCAATCCTGCTGCGCTCTAGTTCTTTCTTTTTGCCATATAAGCACATCCCTTTGTCGTGCAGTTACGTAGTGCCGATGGACCAACTGCGAATGGGGCCCTGTGATCTCAGCGCTGGGCAAGCCCACAGAACTAGGCAGTTCTTGCCCAAGTGCAGCAACGCCTGCTGTGCGATTTACATATTCCTAATATTAAACATCTCTGCCCTACCTATCTGGAGCAGTCTAGTGGGGGACTCCTGCATCCCACTAGTCGCTGTTGGGTCGACATTCAAAGCACTGAACCATGGGTAGCTATCCCAGGCTATGTCTACACTTGTAAATTTAGGTCGACTTTAGCTAAGTCGACTTAGTGCGTCTACATCTAAAATTAAAGTCGACTTTGGGGTGAACTTACAAAGTTGACTTAGAGCCTCCACACTGGATGCCTAGGTCGACTTCTAGGGGCTAGGGGGACCTAGGGCAGGTCCACGGGGTGGGGGGGCACCCCTTGCCCAGTGCCGGGGGCTCAGCC
>ML685868.1:1641258-1706703 GCA_007922175.1 Pelusios castaneus
GGCTACTCCAGGTCTGTACTGGCTTAAGTTGACTTTAGGAAGTCGATTTAAGCCTAAAGTCGAATTAAAAATAGGTTTAATAAAGTCGACTTAATTTTCATTAAGTCGCCTTTATTTTCCTTAAGTCAACTTAGGCAGCTTGCTTAAGTCGATTTAAGGAAAGTGTGTAGACGTGGATTAAATTAAGTCGATTTAAGCAAGCTTAAGTCGACTTAATTTCTAAGTGTAGATGCACCCAACGAGTGGTCAACAATGATAGTCGTTAATCACTCTCTCATCACCTGTCCACCAGGTTTCGATCTGCCAAGGCACCTGTGGTCATCTCTGAATTGGTTTTGAACAGTACAGGGCACTGTGCAGCCAGTCTCTTTAAATGGGTTTTTTTTAATGACCCCTGATGCAGCTGTGATCAACTTCAGGCTGTGTTGAAATATCCTTGATGAATGCCTAGTGACTTATTTTGATGGTGGGCTATTGGCTGTCCACCTGGCTGATGATGATGCCATCAAACGGCTGGGCACATGGCACAGACTCTGCAAGAGTGTAAAGTTTATACCTAAAGCCCCAATATACTCTCCTGAATCACAGAAACTGAAGATGTGACGCCTGTGCAAAGCCCACTGACTTCAATGGGAGACTTTCCTCTGACTTCAGTGTGTTCTGGATCAGGTGCTAAAAGAAGCTAGTGGTTATGAGTTTAGCACCCATTTCAGGTGGATTATGTGCAATTTTCTTCTAATTAGTGCTTAACTGGGTGTGCATTAGGAATACTGAAAAACTACGTAAGAACTGGTTTTTTATTTAGAGATCCTGACGGTTCTCAATCAGAATTACTTCCTTTGATACAGCTGTTAAGATTCCATCTTTTTTTTTTCAGGAAAAGAGTTTTAATGGGTTCCTACTTTGGCTTGAATATAACTGTACCAATGGGTTCTGCATCCTGCATACAAAACACTACAAAACACTGCCCTGGTGGATCCTGTGTGCAACCAGTGAAGAGAGTAGTGTGGTCAGGGAAAAAGAAGCAGGTAAACTAATCTAATCTATGTTTCCCAAGTGAGAAGTGGATAAACTGCAGTCACGTTGAGGACGTGCAGGAATGAGCAACTCATTACAAAACGGACTGACAATGTATCTAATCACAGGATTCAGCCCAGGGTTCTTTTTGCTCGCTGCTCGGGTGAGTGAGTTTGCACGAAGAGTTTAGTTGCATTTCCTCTGTCACGTCATCTTTCAGCTTCTCCAAACATGTGAAAGAGTGTCAAGATTTTGTAACGTTGCTTAATTAAGCTCTAATTACTTCATATCCTCTTTTACAAAGCCAGTACACCTGTAACCAACCAACCTCAGGGAGCAGGGAAGGGTCACCGGGTTTACTTTTTCTGCTCCGTGCTGATGCTTCCAGGGAGAAGGGGATGTCAGAGCAGTTCAGGAGAGTGCTGGGAGGGAAGAGGTCTGAGCTTTGCAAGGGCAGATGTAGTATAGGGGCTTCAACTCTGACCCTCTACTCACTCCATAATCATCCACCTCATTTTTGTCCCCCATTCAAAACCTGTGCACTGGCTCTGTGTAAGCCCTTGATTGTTCTTGCATTTTCTGCTGAGTTCCTTAACTGTGGGGTCCCATCAATGCCTGCCCCTCCTTGGGGAGGAGGGCTGGGGATGGAGGATAGGGTTGTGCTGGACAGGCTGAGAGATGGGAGACAAGGGACTAACATTGTCTTGTGGCTGGTTTTAATCTTTGCCAAGGAGCCAGAGGCAGAGGAGGGATAAAGCTGGGCTATGGAACATGCCCGAGAGATCTTATAACCTGATTTCCATGGGGCAAATGCTGAAGCACTTAGTTGCGGCTAATCATCCCACACACCAAGGATCCACTCTCGGTGCATATCTCTGGATCCCACGACATGGAAGGTCTTTCAACTGTTTCCTGGACACTGTTATCCCTTGCCACAAATCCTGAAGAGACTTCACAACAGGGTACTGGATTGCAGGGAAGGGGGTGGGCCGGAGTACACAGGGGGAAGGGCAAATTGTCCCTCTAAAGCCCTGTAGGGAATATGGAAAAAGGATAACATAGGTTGTATTAGTTTAGCATGGAGCTTACCCTACATCTAGCTGCCAGATGGGAGATCCCTTTGAGCTCTTTTTGACTTCTGTCCTGTTTGAAACTCAATCTCCTGCTCCAGACTGCTCTGTATTATTACATTACCTCTGTCCTACTTCAGATTTGGAAAATCATATAAAATGCCATTTGTAATTAATAGTCTGTCTGGCTATGTCTACACTTGTGAATTTAAGTCGACTTAGCATGTCCACACCTAAATTTTAAGTTGACTTTGAGGGGACCCTACAAAGTCATAGAATCATAGAATAATAGGGATGGAAGGGACCTCACGAGGTCATCTAGTCCAACCCCCTGCTAAAAAGCAGGACCACACTGGACGCCTAGGTCGACTTGTAGGGGCTAGGTGGACCTGGGACTGGTCCAGAGTGGCAGGGGGGACACCCCTTGCCAAGTGCCAGGGGGCTCAGCCTTTGCCCCATTGTACATGAGTACAATGGGGCAAAGGGGGACAGGGACCCTGGCAGGGCATAGGGGCAGGGTGGGCAGGGCTCTCTTAAGCAGCTGCTTAAGTCGATTTAAGGAAAGTGTAGTGTAGACGCAGAGTAAATTAAGTCGACTTAATTTACAAGTGTAGACGCACCCTCTGAGAACTCATGAGATCCTGTGTAGTGTTCATTGCAGACATTAGAACAACCGAGGAAAGGACCTGACCACTAAGTTAACTGCAGATCCTGTAAGGGCCATGACTCCCAAAACCAAATTTCTTTACAAAAAAAGCCTAGAGGCTTGAAACTTGTGCACTGGTTGTTACACTGATTAATTCTCAGCAATGTTCTCTCTATGGTTAGCAGGATCACAGCACAAAGAGGTTCAGAAAGACTGACAGACGTCATCTGTTTTGTCAGTCCTAATTACCCTCCCTAAAAGTGAGCTTAATTGAAAAAGTAGGGGAGGAAAATTTCTCTTTCTACTCAGACATGCCATTTCAATAAAAACCAGAATGCAGCAAAGGCTTCCCTTTGTGGAGAAACCGAGAGGAAAACATCTCTGAGACCACAAACAACTATAAATGAACAAAGGTGAAAGTGCTCAGCAAGTAACCAATGCCAATTCCCTTAATGATTTTTATTACAATGCAAAACGTTGCTGTTCCTGGAAGAGGAGTACAAATAAACCCTATTTCTGAGGCATTTGGTAGGTAGAAGGTTAAGGAAATCCGCTGATTCTTCTCCATTGTCATAATCAGAGCCTTTAAAAGGTGGGTGTTTGTGTGCTGGTGTATGGAAAAGTAACCATCTCATATATTCCAGCCTGTCGTGATATACATGAAATCTGTTCATCTGGGAGTTTTGGTACATCATTAAAAATTACCCAAGTTTCTCTTCTTCCAGCCAGCTAGCGAGACAGGGAATGTATTTATTACTTGTAGAAAGATTTTCCTATATGGGTTGCTAAATAGATGTTGATTTTGTAGGAGCTTGTGGTAATAAATCAAGGTACATTCAGGGGTGCTGGCTTAATGCTCTTATATTAATAGAGCTCCGGCAGTCTAAAGGCTTGTGCAATCGATCAACCTCCAGCGGTACTGGAGTTCTCGGTTTACAATACAATGGCCTGAGAGGCACGCCTCATTACATCTATTTGCCTGTCTGAAACTCTGAGATCTTTCTATGGCTTACCTCCACTAGAGATTTCACAAATAAATCTCTGCTTGGGAGAGGTACACAGTTCACTATGGTCAAATCATTAACTTACTAAATGCTGGGAGAGGACAGATGGAAAGAGAAGTCCCCATGTGAAGTATTTTATCAATGAAGCTCTAACCATCACCTCACTCAAGTGTCCAGAACATGCCTAATGACTATCTAATCTAATCTATATTATTTTCATGTTGTTATTGTCCCATATAGAGGATTTACCCGCAATCCCTTAATGGACGATTTGCCCACAGAATGACGCTTCTATATATTGACTGATAAAGGATTTGTTTTCACAGCCTTAGATTCTGATTCAGCAAAACACCTAAGCACATGCTTGAGTCTCATTGAAGTGAATGGGATTTAAGCAGATGCTCAAGAGTGCTTTGTTAATTTGGGTCTGTAGGATTTAGTACAGCCTTATTTCTCACCCCTCCCATTGACTTCAGTAAATACTTTAGGGTTATGTCTACACTTACTAAAGTTAGTTCGAATTAGTTAATTCGAACTAACTAATTCGAACTAATTTTAGTTAGTTTGAATTAACTTAATTCGAACTAGCATGGCCCCACTGGAATGCTAGTTCAAACTGGCACTTGCTTAGTTTGAATTAGTCAATTGCATTAAGGTCAATGGGCCGGTTAGTTCGAACTAAGCACTTCATTCGACCTAACATGGCCACATTGGGTTAATTCGAACCAACTAGTTCAAATTAAGGGTTAGTTCGAAAAGTATAATCAAATTTATTAGTTTGAATTAAGGAAGCCCTTAATTTGAACTAATAAAAGCCTAGTGTGGCCAAGGCTTAAATTAGTTTGAATTAATCTTCCTTAATTCGAACTAACTTGCCAGTGTAGACATATACTCAGCATCTTGCAGTATTGGTGCTGTATCTCCAGGGGCAGTTCCTGTGACGTAAGACAGCTGCTGCTAATTCAGCCATTGCAGACATGATATGTTATAACCAGAATATTTACACACATGGGGAACAGGCTTACAGCCAAATGGGGAATCAAGTCAAACAGATTCCCACTAGCTGAACAAAGAGAGTTTTATTTCATCTCAGGCATCCGTCAATGTTGCTGGTGTCTGACCTTATATTCTATACTATATTCATGTAATGGAAAGGATGCTAAGCAACGTGATTTAGTTCCACAATCGCAATTTATGTTTCCATTGAATCATTTTTTAAAAATCAGTTTTCATATTGTTGGCTTCCCGAAACCAACAACCAGTGATACAACATGGGGTTTTTTGGACACATAAATTACTTCCATCTTGACAAGATCTGACTCCAGACACAATGCAAGACTGGGATGAAAGGAAGAGCTCCAATTGTAGTTTGGACAATAAAAGCTTAGATCTGCCTGTGGCTTTTACAAAAGGCATTAGGAATACTTTGATGGAAGAACAGAATCAACAGTCACTCAAAAATCATGATCATAGTAGTGTGTGATCCAGAAGTAAGTAAGACTGCCAGTCGATATGGCAAGCTCTCGTTTACCCACTATAGGATGTACTGAAATAGAGGACTCAGTTCGGGATACCCATTCAGGATGTTAGTTACCATATGCTCAAGTCCCATTGGTGTCAATGGAGTTTAAGTACATGCTTAAATATTCGCTGAAGTGCTGTCCTGAATAGGTCTGGATCGAAGCCCTTGTTTAAGTATTTCCCTGAATGAGTGCCTGAGGACAGAATTTGACTCACTCTGGGTGGGTCTACACTTCTAAATTAAGTCGACTTAAGCTTGCTTAAGTCGACTTAATTTACTCTGTGTCTACACTACACTTTCCTTAAGTCGACTTAAGCAGCTGCTTAAGTCAACTTAAGGAAAATTTAAGTCGACTTTATAAAACCTCATTTTAAGTCAACTTTCTGCTTAAGTCGACTTTCTAAAGTTGACTTAAGCCAGTGTAGACATGGAGTACCCCTAAGTCGACTCTAAGTCGACTTAGGGTTCTCCAGGACTTCCCCACTGCCCTCCCTGCCAGGATGGCTGGCACAGGGAGAGCCTGCATTGCCCCCCCCCACAGGGCAGGGCAGAGCGCTGCCCACCCTGCCCCTATGCCCTGCCAGGGTCCCTGTCCCCCTTTGCCCCATTGTACCCAGGTACAATAGGGCAAAGGCTGAGCGCCCTGGCACTTGGCAAGGGGTGCCCCCCCCTGCCACCGTGGACCAGTCCCAGGTCCACCTAGCCCCTAGAAGTCGACCTAGGCGTCCAGTGTGGATGCTCTAGGTCGACTTTGTAGGGTCCCCTCAAAGTCGACTTAAAATTTAACTGTGGACATGCTAAGTTGACTTAAATTAACAAGTGTAGACACAGCCTCTGACCTTACGTTATGGAGTAGTCAGATGTATGGGAGATACAGACTATCGTATGGCACAATGGAGCGCCTTTAAGAAGATGCAACAGACCTCACTCTGCATTCCCTTGCCTTTGTCAGTAAATACTGAACCTTTAATTTATTTGAATGTTATGTATAATCTTTTATAGTTGATAGTCAATTACCTTAACCAGAAGGCAGTTTAAGCAGGAGATAAATAGATCACCTCTGTTCACTTCCAGAATGAAACCACATAGTTTCCCCATCACCTAGTTCCATTGCATATTTTGAATGAACGTCTGCTGTCCAAGAAAAACCATAGTCATGTCCTGAGGGGAAATTTTCTGCCTCAGAAGGATTTTCACTTCACAGAGAAGAAAGGAAGACTTTATCCTAGACAAAACAAGTTATCTGCTTCAGACTGTTCATATAATCTCATGTCAGCTGACCTAGTCATAGACAGAACTGACATACATGCAAATGTAACAAATTGAGTATAAGAATAGTCTAAAGCACATATATGGGGTGTGGGAGAAGAGCCTGAAAAAAGGATCCACTCCTGCACTCCTTACTTACCCAGGATTTCTACTGGAGTGATGTAAGTAAGATTGTCATCCGAGCAGGATCATGGATCAGTATCAGTCAGTTATAAAAACAACCCTTCTATCACAAAATGCAAAGCTGCAAACAGACTAATACGGGGCATTCAAAACACGTCCTGCTGATGTATAGCTTGCTAGGAGCTCAAGGATTCACTTTGTTTGCTAAAAATGAAGAAAGCTGTCACCCTTATCTTTAACACGGAAGTGTGACATAGCGACCATGAGACTGATTTACCATGCTTCTGTGCCCCTCTGCCCACACAACAGGGCTGATAACCTATGATATCAGGACAGCTGGCAGGTTTTGGGTGGTATGGAGTCTCCACATCCCAACATCGATGTGGCCAGGAGAAAGTGGAAGATAGAAAAGATTATTACTGGCTGCTGTAATGGCTTCTTGGCAGGAGTGTTGGGAAATATAGCTACCCTAAGGCTGCTCTAATTTACGCTGGAGATCAGAGTAATCCCTGGCCAATCTCAGGCTTGAGTAGCCACAAAGGTTGTATAAAACCTCTTAGCACTCTTTTGGGTTCTGTGCTATGTTCAGTATATGTGGTTGCCAGCTTTCAATGTGATTTAAAATGGTTGAGTTGAAAACTCGAAAAATGAAGTTCTAGAGGGCTCGGAGGCGTCTCAAGGATTGTGTGGCTGGGGAACGTTTCTCTCTAGGTCACTAGATTAAAGTCAACCTTAACATAGTAAATGAAGTTTGTTACCAACTGATGTCTGTGTTGGTCTATTTGAAAGGAGTTAATGAGCTCTGACCAGATATAGTACACAGATATCGCCATCTCTATTTGTATTTAGCTGACAGTCCAAACACAAAGTCCAAGGAAATGAATTGGCCATGAAGATTCACCTACCCTTTCATCCCTTAAAGGTGATATATACATCTCAAATCTGATCATCTGGCGCAGGCACACTGGTAAATGAGGGTGGAGCCGTGGAGGTAACTTGAACAACTACTTGCCTCTTATGCTATTCCCTCTCTGGGGTGGCTAAATGGACTTCATTTTCCATTGTTGTTGGTATGGTGGCACCTTTCATCAATGCAACGGGGTAAATTATGCTCTGATTCATGCTGGTGTCAGGGTGTGAGATGTATATTGCGTGGGAGCATGAAAAATACAGCTCTATGCTTGTTAAAAATTTAAAAAAGAAAAATCATTAAAAATTAAAAAGAGTGATGGTGAAAGTGGAAACAGACTGCTTTAGTGCTATTGGTACCACCAAGAGTGGCTACAGAACATAGAGTTGGATCGCCCCTACACATGTGTAATTTGAAAGCCCCAATATATTTGGATGAGAAATATGACTCAAACAATCTGGTGAGGGGATATTGGAAGTGGAACTAGCTCCGCCTGCACTGCATCGTTCACGATTAGTTTGTATGTGCAGAGATGTACAGCAAGGCTGTTTGCACAAGTCAGAAACCAAATTGCTGGGCTTGCAGAATGTAAAGTCAGTGGAGCAGAAGCGATTTGTGCATTTTCTGAAGTTACTTAACCTAAGTCAGGCTGTCACTTCATTTAAACTAGATTTAGGCAGCCACTGAAGAAGAGCTGAGCAAACTCAAAGGCTTGTCTCTCTCACACTGTCACTGGGAGGGGTGACATTTTGGTACTTAGGCCCGTAGGCTATGTCTACACTTGTAAATTTAGGTCAACTTTACCTAAGTCGACAAGTCGACTTATTGCATCTACACCTAAATTTAAAGTCGACTTTGGGGGGAACTTACAAAGTCGACCTAGAGCATCCACACTGGATGCCTAGGTCGACTTCTAGGGGCTAGGGGGAGCTAGGGCAGGTCCACGGGGGCGGGGGGGCACCCCTTGCCCAGTGCCAGGGGGCTCAGCCTTTGCCCCATTGTACATGGGTACAATGGGGCAAAGGGGACAGGGACCCTGGCAGGGCATAGGGGCAGGATGGGCAGGGCTCTGCCCTGCCCTGTGGGGGGACATGCCAGGCTCCCCCTGAATCCCCCCCCCCAGCAGGGAGGGCACTGGTGGAGTCCTGCAGTAGCCCTAAGTCGACTTAGGGCTACTCCAGGTCTACACTGGCTTAAGTCGACTTGAAAAAGTCGATTTAAGCCTTAGGTCTAATTAAAATGAGGTTTTATAAAGTCGACTTAATTTTCATTGTCGACTTTATTTTCCTTGAGTCGACTTAAGCAACTTGCTTAAGTCGACTTAAGGAAACTGTAGTGTAGACGCAGGGTAAATTAAGTCGACTTAAGCAAGCTTAAGTGGACTTAATTTACAAGTGTAGATGCAGCCTATGTGATATGTATTTAATCTGATGCTGAGTATGCTCTGTTTTCACTAACATGAAAGGGAGTTGAGAATGCTGAGCATTTACCATTGACAAAAAGGAGCTAGTAGTTCACCCCTGATGAAGAGGACTCATGATGCAGTTTGCATCTGTTGTTTCACTATTATCAAGAATTTTAGTGATGCTTTCCTAAGAGTAAAGATTATAGTGACAAGCAGCAAAGACACTATTCTGTCCTTGGCAGATGAAGAGTTAATAACTTGGGCTCACATAGATGCTGCAAAAACCATAAAGGCATCTGTGCGAGGCACTAGGCTAGACTGGGAGAAGGCAGGCCTCTGTATCAAGGGGTATATCTGGGTTAGGTTCCCCAGACTGAGGTTTCTTATTTATTCTCTTTCCGATCTTTTATTGTTGACCAGGGGCTGAGATATCAAGTTCTCCCACTGAAAAAGACTTGATTACTGGGTGTTGTGAGTTTACTCACTTTGCCAACCGGCCATGTCGATAACAAAACTGCTATTTTCCCTTTTAACTACTGTTTTGAAAATATGCATCAATTCATCCTTTCCCATAACAAAGATTATACTCCGCACAAAAAATCCTGACCACATTGTATAGTGGGGAAGTTTAAAACAAATGAATGATGTAAGATGTAGACAGCAAAAATATAACAGAGAAAGTTCACGTTAACTTGTAAACAAAGATATAACTGTTCTTTGAACAGAAAAAGGGAGGCATGTCTGTAAGTTGCAAATGGAGTAAGATCTTTATTTATCAGATCCTGAAAATAAAATCAGCCATAATAGTGTGCCCCATAGCTGCACAATATTTTTCCTTTTAAATTATGGGGATTTAGGTATTTGGAAATGCCAGCTTTATAGCTCCAAACACTTTCATTATGCTGCAGGAGCACACCCACTTCTCTTCCCATAAGATATGAATAATGATAATTAAAATGGATGTTGAATTAGTCACATCCTGCAGAGGAGAATTGTGCCTTTGGACCATGAAATAGGAAATTACATTGCCCCCATCAAGTTATGATTGGGAAGGTTTGCAAAGTCAGGACAAAATTCTGCCCTTATTGCTTTAACCCGTGCAAGTGAGGACTTGATTGGTCTTGGCTATTTGGTGTGTATCCCAGCATCACTCAGGCAGCGTAGGACAGTGGTTTGCAAACCACAGGTCGGGACCCAGAACTGGGTCACAGATCCTCAGGCACTGGGTCACAGCGCCCGTTTCCACTGCTAAAAGACTGGAATGCATTGCTCAAAGATGTAGTAGTTGGGTCACGGCCATAAATGAATTTTTTCAACTGGGTCCTGAGGAAAAAAGTTTGAAAACCATTGGCATAGGACATGATGGCACAGCGTACGGGTGAAAACACAATGTTAATGCTTCTCTGAAAAGGAGTAGTATGTGCCCCAGCTCTCCATACTCACACGTCTTTGCAGTATTGGAGCCATAGAAAATAACATTTCATAGCCACTGAATGTCTGCCTCATAGTAATTAGTAATATAGGCCAGATTGTTCCAGTACACAGAAAGCTAAGAGGAAATGAAAATTTCAGGAAGATTTCCTCAAGGACTCCCCACACCCTTTTTCTTCAAGCTGGAGTTTACCTCTTTGCAGAACAAGCTGTGTTTCTCCATCAAAGCCCATGCACTGGCTCCATGGCTGAGGTCCAAGGGGCATCATCTGGCAAACATGGTGTTAAGATTGCAATGTAACTATTTGGGCTTTATATTGAGCCTGATCCTGTATTAGTTGAGAACCACAGTAGGAACATTAAAGCTTGTTGTAAATATTGTATGCAGGTTGAGTACTAGATTTACAACTCCACCACTATACCAACTCAGATAGGCACATGTATTCCCGATGATACAAAAAAACCTGTCAAATACTCTCTTTCTAGTCAAAACTTGCAGGATTATTGTTTGTATTTTCTAATAAATTGAATGTCAGCCATATAATATACACTCTGAACATTAGTGTTTAACTGGTAAATTAAATTAGACTGCAGAGTAAACACCTCATGAATAGAGGACCTTCATACTTTTTTAAGGCTATTGTTTCAATAGTCTGGCTGCATGCAGACACCAAAGGACAATACAGCAAAAGTTTACATTTTGAAGGTTATCTCTACAACCAGAAGGGTTGGAAACTTAATTGTAAAACATGAAAGCATCATATTGTTACAATCCCATTAACACTGAAAAATAGAATGGGTCAAAACAGGAAAAAGAAATCAGATATTTTGCAGTAATTTTCATTTCATTTTTGGAAAATTTTTGCAACACTTTGTACTTTTTCAAATAAAAATTAGTTATAGAAATATTTCATTTATCAATTATAGCTTTCCATTTCTGAAATAAGGCTTTCTTTCTAATTAGCTTTTGACTCAACTTAATTATGTGATGGGATTTTTATTTAAATTTTAAAAATATTCAGACTTTCGGGGGTGCTGGAAAAACATAAATGTGGATGAGATGCTAACAGCCATTTAAGCAAACTGCAAACCATGTACCACTCCAAGCCAGGGGCTGCTGCAATACCTCTAGGCAGTGGCATAGCGATCGTGTCTGGTGCCTGCCAGCGCTCGGGAACCAAGTCCACGTTTATGCTCCCCTGGATGCCACACACCACCCTACACCTTGCAGCCCCCCCTCCCAGCACCCCTCTGCAGCCTGGTGCCCAAAAGCTTGGCCCCCATCAGCCCCTCCTCCCTGTTGCTACATTGCTGCCTCTAGGACGCCTACTTCTACCACCTATACAAACATGTTATGTTTTGACAATAGAAAATAATTTTTTTAAAAAAATGTACAAAGTCCTAAACGGCCACTTTTCGACAAATCACATTTTTAATTTGAAATGTTTTCACCAGCTCTGCTACAAAGCCAACACTGCCGAGGATCCTAATTACAACACCCTTCAATCTTGTTTGCATGTCGTAGCGCAGCCCTGAGCTGACTGGGACTCAATCAAGGCCTGGGGCAGTAAGTTCTTCGGGGCAGGGAGTGTCTTTGTTGTGTCTGTACAGCGCCTAGCACAGCGGGGCCCGGTCTGACTAGGTGCTCCGGTAACACAAAGAGGAGCGGAGGCTTTTAAAATAGTTTGCCAAAGCCAACGTCACTGCCGTGGGCAATGACGTCGTGCGATGCGGGCAATGACGTCATGCATGTCACCACCATGGCGATGATGCTGTCTTCGCACGGGCCTGCATGACGTGTCACGCCAGGTTTGGCCCACAGCAGTGCCCCGAGGGGCACAACCCCCCCCCCCCCGCAGCTGCTGGCGCCATCCCCTGAAGGCCCCCGGCGCCTATGGGGCGGTGACCGAAAGAAGGAGACACTCTAGCCCCCCTTCTCTACTGTCCCCGGCACCGCTGCGGCTCCTATGCCGGAGAACCATAGAGACGGGCGCGTGGCCGCGGTGCCTTGTGGGATGGCGGAGGAGCGGGGGCGGGGTTCCGGTCGGGGCGGATTGCGGCCTGGTTGGCAGCTGAGGAGACGCGGCTCTCGGGGCGGGGGCTGGGCCAGGTGAGCGCGGGGCAGGAGGGGAGCCCACCCCCGGGTGACGGTCCCTCAGGGAAGGGGGCGTCGCGTCTCCGCAGCCCGGTTCACCCAGCCCGGGGCTGGAGTCGGCGTCCTCGCTCCCCCCGCGCCTGGGGCTGGGCTGGCGGCGCCCGCGGGGTCCCGGCGGCAGGAGGGCGGCCTGCTCGGGGGGGGGGCCCTCTCCAGTAGCCTTTTTCTCCCTGCCACCCCCACAGCTCCCGCCCAGCCTCTAGGGCTGGCCGTGTGGGGCACTCCTGCTGGGAGGCCTTGCTCTGGTCCAGCAGAACCGGCTCCTGGTTCAGTCTCCCCATAGCAAAGCGTGGCGGGACGCCTGGGGAAGGGAGCGGGTCTGGGAGGGGCAGGACTTCTCTCCTCATTGTGTGCGGAAAGCTGCTTTCCAGATTCACAACATGCTTTAAAAGGAAGGGGTCGCGCTTTTTAGAAGGGGTCTGCAGCGCGTCTGTGCTGCTGGGCTCTGCACTGCCTGGGTGTGCTGCTGGGTGTGGATGGAGCCAGGAAGTTCCAAATCCATGTGGCATTCCTCAAATACTTTAAGAATTGCAGCCCCAAGCATCATCCGAGTTTAAGGACAAAGGAAAAATGGGGATGTGGGTGTTGAAATTGCAGATCCCACAGTCGGACAGTGAAACAGTACAGAACAATTAACTGGCCAACCACAAACCTCATTTGGAACCAGATGTAATCAGGCAGAAGCAGATGCCCCCGAGAAAAGCCAGAGGCAGTACACTACTGTGTTAAATGTAGACTGTTAGAAAAAGGGAAAGTTTAAATAAAAAGGTTTGACAAAGGAAGGAAAGTGTGTTTAGTGCGTGTTCTATTTAAATTAAGATGGTTACAGCATTGCATAGTAAAGTTTCAGAGGTGTACTAAGTTGAAATTCATTTGTAAACTTTTGAAAGAACAGCAGTGTTTTTGTTCAGAGTTATGAACATTTCAGAGATATGAACAACCTCCATTCCCAAGGCCAAGGTATTTGTACCTCTGAGGTTCTGCTGTACTTGATTTGGTTCATGTTTTTAAGTTATTTTGCAGGTTTTTAGATTGCCTGCTACATTCTGAGAAATAATCTAAACAGTATCATGGCATTTAAATTAATATTTGCAATCCTTTTCATACCATGTTTATTTTGTGACTGCAGATTATATTTTAGGTAGGTTCTCTTGCATGGAATAACACAATATAGTTTTGCCATATTTTTTACACTTTTAAAATTGTCTTGATAAATTATCACTAAACTTTGTGTTCAGGCACAGTATCTGCTCACCTGCCCTGTATTATGGTACTTACCATGAATAAATACAATTTGAATTAATTTTTTCCATCAAAAACTATTTGCCTTTGACAGGTGGGTGATCAAACTTCTACAATTTTTTTAAAGATATGTTTTCATAATACAGTAACTCTTTGAAAATGTTTCCAACCATTTGCATAAGAAACAAACACATGAACATTACATTGAATGACTAACATGCGTTATTCCAAAGGGGTAGCCGTGTTAGTCTATTGTAGAAAGACAACAGAGTCCTGTGGCACTTTTAAAGACTAACAGATTTATGCGATAAATAAATCTGTTAGTCTTTAAAAGTGCCACAGGACTCTGTTGTCTAACATGAGTTATGTCTTTGAGTTAGATAACCAGCTCTGTTAGACTTTTTATTTTGAACACTTTATGTTGAAATGATGGCAAGAAAATGCCCTAGAGTACTGTTGGTACTGTACTAATAGTAAGAGAAGATAAAGCTGGATTTAAAATTAAAAAAAAAAAATTGAGTGGGGTCAGAACTTTAAATTTGTTCATACATTATTCATAGATGCAGTTGTAAAAACTAGAGCCTTTTTAATATAAAGGAATTGCTTATTGTAAAACCTTATAGAGAAAGTGCTAAATATTGACTATATAAATGAATGGGTCTTGGTAGTGGAAATGCCTGCTGTTAGGTGTAGTACTTAATACTGCATGTTATATTGTTGACTTCAGTGAAATGCCTACTTGTAAGTGATATGGCCAATATTAAATTGGTAGGATCAGATCCATGCTATTTTAGTGTAGCCCAGGTCAAGATTGTTTCCTGGTATCAATAATCAATGTAAATACTATAGTAACAATACTGTTTGTTAAAAATTCAATTTTCTGTTAATTTTTAACTTTCTGGTGGTTGTAACTTACAGTACTTTTCAGAGGATTTTAGTGTTCTTCATTGAAATGAAATTACTAAAAAAATTAGCACTTTCTAAGATGTACTTTAATTATATTTGCCTGTTAAATAGTAAAAAAATCTAAGCTTTCTTCATTATCTTTTCCAGTCACTGATGTTTAAAGATGCACAGATTTTAGTTACTAAATTTGTGTTAAAGATAAATAGAATTGTTGACTTAGACTTTTTTTCAATAAGTAATGAGGGTGATAAGTATAAAATATAAGGGACTAGAACCGCAATGAGGCATTATGAATTGAAATCACAATATGTATATATTTTTATAAATTATATCAGAGTTTTTAAATCTCTTCATCCTATTTGGCTCACCTTTCCTTATTTCTTATAATACAGTACCTCTGAGATCTTGAACTAATTAATATTTTATTTAAACTGGTCTGCATCTAAAGTGTCTTTACACAAATCTTTCTATCACAGAAAATAAAGTTAAGGACATTTAATTTCTTCTATTAAATAATAGAAGTCATTAAATTACACCAGAAAGTTTGCATGAATGCAAGGTATACATTTTTTGATGGTGTTAATTTTTCTTGACATAGGCCTGCCTGTCAATGCTGTAGCAGGTTTGTTGTTGGAAACAGGAGTTAAATCCCTACATTCTAGGTTGGAGGAAGTGTCCTGCTTAGTTTCCTGAGGGAAGGATGTTAAGGCACGTCTGCATTATTCTGAGCCAGGGACATGTAAAATAACATTTTTCAATCAGTGACGATTCTGTTCTGAAGAAATCAGCAGCATAGCCAGCCAGCCTTTTGTTATGGATTTAGTTATTGCCATCCCTTACTAGGACAGGCCTACAATAAATTGCTATGTACTTTGGTACTACCTCACTTTATCCATCTTAGAGTATGCCTGGAGCAAAATATAATCCTCCTCTTTTACACCAAACTCCAAATACCAAGAAGTATTCTAACTTTTAGCTAATCTTCCTCATGCCATACTTTAGTAGCTGGATTAGACTTCATTTGTCACAGATTATTATGATAACAGAGAAATCATTCTGCGGTATTTAGTTCGATGACTCTTATTGGCTTGCTGGTGGTCCACACTCTTGAAGACTGAGAGCATATGTGATCACATACTGCTTGTAAGACCAATTCCAGTACACACAACCTTACTGCACTTTTCATTTTTTCTGTGGTTCCTTCTGAAATTGCCAAGGGACCTCAAATATTTTTAAGTATTGATTTCAGAAAAGAGAAATCCGTGGACAGTTTCCTGGATCTGTTTTAAAGAGTTGATTATTGCTGTCACTCAAGAATTATTTAAAAATATTATTTAAAACCTGTGTAGATGTGTTCCTTGTAAATTTCCCATAGCATTTGCTGCTTCTAGTTAAATCCCATGCTGCCTATTGCTAACAGTTTACTTTTTACATCCTGAAAGGAACAAAGGAAATGACCTGGTTTCCTTCCTCCCTGCCTCACTGGATGGTATTTTCTTGGTAGAAGATGGTAGGGTAATACATTTGTATGGTCTTTGTTTGCCTAAGTACAGGCTGTAACTGAAATGGGTTTTTATCGGCTCCTTGGACTCTAGTGCAGAGAACTGTTTAAGATGAGACTCCCATGAGATCGGAAATATGTGTTAGTACAGTACATGCAGTGCAGAAATCCTACTTGCTGAGCTAAAGTACACTTGTTTATGTAATATAGTTCAATATACCTGTATACAGAGGAAATTACTTTAAAAAAGCCATCTTGCTTTTGTAAAATGAAACCTTGTAAATAAAAATCAGTTGTATTAAATGTCAGTTGTACTAGAAGTGCAAAAAAAAAAAAAGTAAAAGTGGGAATTAGACTGTTTAGTGTCTAATTCAAATGTACAGTACTTATCTTTATAATTTCCTTCATTCCGTGAAACATTTTGTACATGTTGCTTTGCTTGCCTTCTGCCACTTGAGAGGTATCTTTGCATGGCTGTTCCATAATATGATCTGTTTGCTTTGAATTGAAATTGTTTTCACTAATTTTATTACCAAGTGTTGGCAAAAGTTCATACAGTAGTGTTTCAATAAGTGGTATGGTTTCACACCTGGTCGAACTGATTTCTTTTAGTCAGATTTTATTGCGTGACTCAGATGAATGCATGCTGATAGTAAGTTTGTTAGTAATTATTATTTACTATAGTTTGTACCATCTTTATCACTAATCTACTCTCACACAATACTTCATTATTAGTGCTGTAAAAAAATGCAAGAGACTCTCTCCTACTCCATTCTTCTCTCTAGTTTTCATTGCTACTAAGTTATCAACATTCATAAGTTTAAAACTGTGTTTCTTTCTGGTTTTGCTTTGCAGTAATGCAGCAAAGGGACCAATAATATTTCTGAAAGACTGTTAATTGAGTCATTGGATTGAATGAATTTCTAGATGACCATATCATTCAGGCAGTGTTATGAACCACAAGGTCAAAAGCTGAAATTATTTTTACTGTGGTAGAGTAATAATTTCCTAGAAATGTCTGGAGTGATTTTTTTTTTTTAATACCGGTAAAATCATCTTTTAAATGACAAATACCTCAGTGGCATCATGTTCTCTTTAACTCATTGCATGTCTGTCTGAATTCAGAATTTTAAAGCCATTTAATTATCAAATGACAGAGTTCTAGATATAAATGGAGACTATTAACCTGGTTATTAGGTGGATATCAACATAAAGTTTGACTTTTAACCCCATCCTCCAAAGTCTGTCTTATAAACAGGACAATGTGTTTTAGAGAGTGTTGAAGTCACTTGACCTCCAGCCTTGTTACAACATTCAAGCATGCTTTCAGTAATTGGAAATGCACCTCATGTCATGATCTGCTGTTGATGAAATACTTAATGAATTAAATTGTGACTTTTCTTAAGATTCTGATGTTCATAACTCCACCCTGTCTTCATGCAAATGCATTTAATAATAAAGGAACAAAAGAAGAAATATATATAGTATACAGTGGTAGTATACAATATACTACATTTGTAAGATTGTATCTAAACTGAAAATTGATCAAAAGTTTTCATGAGGTATTAGTGTCTCTTTACAGTAGAGGTGCCTTGCACTTGCTTTAAATGATTTTAATGTTAGATCATATGGAAAGAAAGGAACTTTTAAAGTTAACTTGTTTCTAATCATTAACATTAAAATTGTTTACTTTTGGGTGTTTTCTACCGTTATTAAGGGAGTCTTTTAAATCATTGGCTTTGCTAAGTTTAGCAAAGTCATTGGTTTATAAAAGGAACCCAAATTGTTCATGAAACATTTTTCATTGCCAAAGTGTTCATCTTGGGTTGCATACTATAAACAGTTATAAACTATTGTTGAAGAATTACACGTATGGTAAGGAATAGAACTTGTTTATTATTACTCCTTTCAGCAAAGTGCTAGATGAAGTAACTAGCTACTAGTGTTACAGAGACTGTTAAGCAAACACTTTGATGTGCTCAGCAATTGCTGTCTCACAGCCTTGGATAGTATGATCTTTTGGTTAGAATAGGGTGCATGGCAAATGCTACTTCTGTCATACGGTCTAACTAACGGAAAGGACAGTGTATCAATCATTTGAATGGCCAAGGTAGCTTTGCTTCAAAATTGCAGCACTTCTTTTGGGAAACTGCTTACTCAGTATTACAAGAATTTCCCTCCATATAAGAGGAAACAAAAAATTGTAGGATATAGGAATATTCACTCAGAAGTATGCAATGTACTGTTCTGAATTGCAGTGACTGAAATGGGTATCCCCAGATTAAAACTTAAAAAGTAATTAAGGGAATTTTAGTGCTCATGAAAGGTTCTGCCCAGTCAACAGCCCTGGAGACTTTTTTTTTGTATGCAACAGGAAGGGAATAGGCTTCGATGGCAGTTGCCAGTTTGGAGAGATCATTTCAGAGTGGAGGGTATTCAGTCTCCATTCCTCTTGAGCTCTGAAGTCTCTGCTTAGCCTGCTAGTAAGCTATCTTTTGAGACATGGGTGTTTGTTCCCTAAGAAGTAAACTGAAAACACCAACTCATTTCATGTAGTCTCATTCTTCATGGGCCTTTCAGTCACTACAAAGTTAGGTTGGGTTTGAACTGACAAGGGAAATGCTTAATATCCTGCTACCAAGATCCAAAGGGGTAGATGTGTTGGTCTATTGCAGAGAAACAAACGAAGTCCTGTGACACTTTTAAAGACTAACAGATTTAAATTAAAAGAGCCACAGGACTCTGTGTGCTTATCCTACTATCAGTCCCTGGAGACATCCAAACTCCCTGTTGAGAAAGTGACTCAGAGGCACAGGGAAAGGCAAGAAAAGAAAAATACCACATGCTCTGTTTTTTAGGAAGGTTACTATTTATGGTAAAGCTTGTTCTGTGGGAGGCCATGAACTAGTTTCTGTGAGCCAGATGTAGACATGCAGTGGAGTTTAATAATTTTGGTTAATTTATTTTCCAAACTAATAACTTTGGCTAGTACTAAAATGTCACTTATAACCATGGTGTTCAAGTACTATTTAATTATGAATTATGTTGATAATTTCTAGGGAAAGGTAACAACAGAAGTTTCCAAATATAGAAACAGAACTTGGGCAAACGTTGTTTCATTCATAGGTTAAGTTGTGACTAGGGAGTTAAATCTTCATCTAAGCCATTTTTGCAGATCCATAATATTGGTTGGCTGGCTCGAGACCCAAACTGACTCTTACTGTGTTAGGTCATTAAAAACAAATTCCACCGTTACAAAATCATACTTAACACAACTTGGAAATACACTTTGGGGAATGCCTAATTAGTGACACTACGTCGCAGAAGCAAGACTGATATTTCTTAACCAATGACTATTCCAGACAAAGGATATCTGGATATATAAGAAGGTTGGGGTAGGAAGACGCTGACCTGACCTTGCTTACAGACTAGTTTTTCCAAATTCCTTGCTGGCTATGTAGACTACATGTTCCTCTAAACTCCCAAATTGCAATTATTGTTAATCTGGGGTTTGCCTGCTTTGTATTTGCAGAGTTTTTATACTAGGTTTTGGCTGAGCAGTTGTATTTAATGAGTTGTGCCACGTCCTGCTGGCTACAGTGATAACAGGGAAGCATCTGTTTTCTGAGTGCACAGGTGTCTGTATAGGTCACTTCCGCCCTTTCTCAGCCAAGAGCTGTGTTGTCAACAAGTCAAGCTGTGAAGTATTCCTTCACCCTCTCCATTTCCTTTTATGTAGTTTCTCTGAATAAAACGGACCATTAAGCTGTACAGTATAGCTAGTATTTTTCAAATGTGGAGATGTGTGAGATTACCAAAATATATAGCTCTCCCAGATGGCTAGTTGGAGTTGAAGTGCACATACTTTTGACATACGCGTTAACTTGGTAGTTAATTTTCATTTCCTGTGGGTATGAGCCAAATGCCAAGTTTCTCCCACATTCAGTATGATGGTAATGTTTAGAGATAACATTTTCATGTAGAATACTATGTTCAGTCACTTAACTGTCACCACCAAAGTCTGCGTATTTTGGTTTTCTGGAGAAATTTCTCATGTGTGCTCTCAGATGAGAAGTTTGGGGATTATTTTTTGTGGAAGATGAATTAAAATCCATTTGACTGTGAGTAAATTTCCCCATGTGAGGTGGGAAAGGCATTTTTCGGCTGTGAGAGGTTAGAGAGACAGACAGGAGTAAGGGGAGGAAATGATGCAGGATGGGATAAGGAGGGAAAGTGTATAGGAGTGTCAAGTTTTATTAGCAAACAGTTGAACCAAAGCAAACTAAAAATTGTTTAATTACATCAGCGGCACTGTATATACTCAACTTCAGTAAGATACATCTGTCCCCTACTTGAAGCATGTCAGAGCTTCAGATAAGGCTATGGGGTTCTGATAATCTAGGCTAAAATCTTAATTTACAATTGTTTATTTGTAGCAATTAAAGTGAAGGATTTAGTTTTGTGTTAACTATTTTAATCCTGTTATTTGAACAGCTTCACTTGGTACACTCTGAATTATCCTGATTACAGCTACTAAATCTACAGATTGAAATGCAGAATAATTTGTTGCTGGACTGCTCCCTGTATGTTGATGAAAACCATATTAATTTTTTGGCATAGTACAATAAAAATGTGGTTGTTATCGGCTCTTGATCATGGGTTTAAACTTGTGTGATGAATCTAATCTATATTACTACTAACAGGTCTTGTTTTCTAGGTTCTGAAGCTTGCAGTGACAGAACATGTCTCAGTCAGGTGAAAAAGTAAAGGTAAAGAGATGCTTACATAATACAAATGTGGTATATAATTCTTTTGAACTTGAGAAAATACTCATGATTTCACTGAAGTAGTTAAACTTTCCAACTAAATTTGTTGGCTCAAATATATTTCTTAAATAAGACTTTTACTGAAAAATGAATTTGTATGTAATTCCAGTAATATAGCTTTCACAGGTTAGCCACACTTCCGTTATCTGATCTACTTGTATGTATACACAGAGATTGATTCCTGAGCTTCATGGAAAATGCTTAATTGGGTACAGGTTATAATTTAAGGTTTTCCAATCTGGGTGAGTTGTAAAAGGGTCAAGTAAAATAACTGCCCTTTGGGAGTAATTTTAGCTCAGGAGTATTTACAATGTGTCATTCTACTATAAATCTGTCTTTCATGTTAAACTCCTGTGTCTGTCTTGAACAAAAATAGCTTCTTACCAGTAAATTCACAGGGCGCAGAGTTCAAGTAGCTGCAGTTTTGTTTAGGCCTATGATAGATATTGGTCTGTTTATAACCTGGTGGGCTGCTATTTTTATGGCCCAAATCTATCACTGTGTTTTCAGGTACATTTCTAGTTCTTCCTTTTGTGTCAGAGGTTTAGCTGTGAACTTCCGAGCGTCATGTTACTGACTTTTTCATTTACATGACTGTAGTTTTATCTTGTGAGGTGATAGTAAGCTGATACTCTGCCTTATTACTGAATGTGCTTGTGTTTCTGCATATATTTACAGAGGTGTTTTTCCTCTGCGTGTGTACACAGGCATTCTTAGGTGCTGAAATTCACTGTGTTTAGCCTATATCAGGAGAACCTATTTCTAATACCTTTTCAAATTGTAAATGTCAGTGAGTTTGATTGCTTGTGATTTAGATCTTTCCTTAACTTTTTAATATACATCACTGACAAGTCCAACTTTAACTCTGTCACTACCACCTAAATAAATCTGTTAGTCTTTAAAAGTGCCACAGGATTCTTTTGGGTTTTTAAGGTGGCCCTGAGTGAAGGGGAAACTGAAGCAGGCCTTAGCAGAGTCATGCTTGGCCAGTAGGAGTGCCTGAAGGCAGGTGGCCCATTTACAGTCACAAACAGGGTCTTGTGTTAATGGCATGTTTTCTTGTGGGCGTGCTGCCCTGTTGCGCAAGGAAAGTTTCTTGCTCAAGAATGTCCTATGGAATCTTTACTTTTCTCAAAGACTGCTTGGGGAAGAAGGGGTTGTTCCAAGGTCTGCTTTGCTATGCTACCAGATAACTGGCTGATTCTCGATCTTCCTTTATGCAATGTACGTATGTATGTACTCTGTGATGCAGAAACACATGAACTTCATTTCAGCTACATTGTTTCTTAACTTTTATTGATCTTTGTTTTTCTTTCCAGTTTTCTGACTCAGCAGGCTATGTGGGATTTGCTAATCTGCCCAACCAGGTCCATAGGAAGTCAGTAAAGAAGGGCTTTGAATTCACCTTAATGGTGGTTGGTAGGTGGTTTTTTTTAATTGCTTAAATATTAAAATATTTTTGCTTGCACATTCAGGGCTTGTCAGCAGGAACATCCAGTTTGGATTAGCCACCTGAATATGCAAAGATCAGGGCAAGCTGTAAAAAGGAGAGCAGATTCTCTCAGCACTGGTATGTTACATGGAGCGAAACTCCCCAACCAGTCACAAACAATGCTTCTGATATGCACACTGGATATCAAGAAGTCATCACAAAATATACTCAGCCCCCTTTTACTGCATTTCAGCCACTGATCTCTGATACGGCCACTTGGTCTGGTAAAGAGAGAAGTTGCTTAAAACTCCAAACTCCTTACGTAGAAAGGCTTCTCCTGACCCCAAGGGTCAGCCACATTACACAGAACAGTACAGATTTGGCTCTTACCCAAAATACCACGCTGCCTGCCAATCCTTTAGTAACTAAAACTAAAGGCAACAGAGTCTTGTGGCACTTTTAAAGACTAACAGATTTATTAATCACATGAGCTCTCCCACGAAAGCTCATGCGATTAATAAATCTGTTAGTCTTTAAAAGTGCCACAAGACTCTGTTGCCTTTCTACAATAGACTAACACGGCTACCCCTTTGGAATAAAACTAAAGGTTTATTGTACAAGGAAAGAAACAGACTATGAGAGTACTGTTAAAGGGATCACATACATACAATGATTTGAAAGTCCAGTACATCAGGTTTCCAGTAGAATTTGAAGTCTGCAGATCTTAGGGGCACATCCAATGCCTGGGTGAGTTTAAGTCCTTGTTTCACAGCTTCAGTTGTTAGAAATCCAGTTCAAAGGAACATAGACCAAATAGTCCAAGTGTAAAGTTTGCTCTAATTCTCCCATGAGAATTAGCAGGGTGATTCCAAGCCAGTGCTGGCTGGGATCTCAATCCTGCGGCCCAAACTTTCCCTGAGAAGCTTGGACAGATGTGAGACAAAGGGATTATGTTCCCAATTTCCTTTTATAGCTGTGGCAGGGGGGCATTTGCAGGTAATTTCTTCATGTGGGCTTTGATGACAGTTCACAGATATTTCCTTAAGTGTAGAGTAGTAATGTATGTTGTCCTTTGAAGTGAAAGCTTCACCTCTTGGGCACCACAGGTGATTAGCTGCATTAGCGCCCTTAATAGACAGTTAACATTGGTCCATCGAAGCTCCATCTAGATCAGGGGTCGGCAACCTTTGCTGGCCCCTGTGCCAGCCCCGCCCCCCCACACCCTCAGAAGGGGCCAGGGGTGGGGCCAAAAGGGGGCGGGGCCAGGGGCTTGGTGTGGCTGGGTTCCCAGGTCAGCCCGCGCTGGCCCCTGAGCCCCAAGCCGGACTGGCCAGGACCCCGCGCCGGGCCGCACGGCCTCTCCCCCACCCCGAGCCCAAAGCCAGGCTGGGCTGGCCAGGCCCCCCGAACTGGCCCCAGAATGGGGCCACATCAGCCCCCCCCGAACCCCGCGCCAGCCCCTGTGCTGGGCTGACTAGGCTAGAGCTGGCCCGAAAGCCGGCCCACGCGAGCCTCAGAGCCGGGCCGTCCTGGCCCCCCAAGCCCCGAGCCGGGATGCGCCGGCCCCCTGAATCCCGCGCCAGCTGGCCCCATGCCGGGCTGGCCAGGCCCCTGAGCCAGCCCCAGAGCCGGGCCGCGCTGGCCCCCCCCCTCCCCCGAGCGCCGCACTGGCTCCCCCCACCCCCTCCCCGAGCCCTGCACCAGGCCACGCCGGCGTCCCGGAGCTCGGCTTGTCCGGCCCCCAAGCTGGCCCCAGCACTGGGCCGCACCGGCCTCCGCGCCCGGCACCACGCCGCACTGGCCCCTGAGCCTGTGCCGGCCCCCGAGCCAGTCCCCGGATCGCCGCCGAGCCGAGCTCCTGACCAGAGGCTCCAGCCCTGCCCCACAGCACTTGCGTTGGTGTGGAGTCAGGGTCCTGGGGACTGGAGCCTCCACCCCGGACAGGGCAGAGCGGGGAAATGCGGCCAGGAAACCTGAAGCCGCAGCATGCGGCTCTTGTGGCCCCAGGCCATGTGGGGGGGCGGGGCCAGCAGGGGGAGCCTGAGCGGGGCTGCGTGCTGCTCAGGATTGGCCCGCCTGCCGGGGGTTGCCGACCCCTGATCTAGATGTTAATGTTCCCTTTGACCTCTTCTACTAGAACAATAGTAACAGATAGGGAAGCAGTCCATTTACCTTGCTAACCTCTAACAATATAGATGTAAAGATCATCAAGTAACTACTAAAACCCACATGCATATCAAAGCCCTAGCCTACCTGTAACACTACAATATACTTTTGAAGGTTAGATTTGGGTCATATATTTCACAAGATGGCTTGTTCTATTCCTAGCTTGTCTGTGGCCTCTGTGCTGACTCACAGTGTGACGTTAAGGCGTCTCTGATTACATTTTTCCATCTGCAAATGATGTCTGATTGGAAGGAACTTCAAGTGCAAAGGCATTAAAAAATGGCTCATTGAATTGTATAGATATTTTCACCTTTTAATTAAGCAAAAATCCTGCAATTGCTTTTATAAAACCACATTTCTTTCCTTTTGTCTAGAGGCTTTTTGAGACATTTGCCATAATATTATGCATTATGGAGAAACGAGAAGGAGAAAGAAAGCCACATCTTTATCACAAAGCACCATATGTAACGTCTTACACAGCCTAAATTTGTGTGCTGACAAGCTATAGCACTGACCAAAGTTTGTGCCAGTAATTAGTTCAGCAGTTGTCTTCTACTTGTGGTTGTTGATCACCGTAGAACTTATGTCTCGTAGTTCTTTATGGCCAATATAAGATTTACCCATCTAAGATTCGGTTAGTAACATCAACAGTAACTCAGACAGTTAAATTAGGGTTTTCTTTTTCTTAAAGGTCAAATGTTTACTGACATATGATATAAATGACCATTACAGATCACGTCACAAAAGTAGCTTCCTGAAACAATTTATGTAGTAAAGATGAAATTGTAAAGTCCTCATGCTGGTTTCAGGGAGTTTCTAAAACTTTACAATAACATTACGTTACCTGAATTATAAAATGATGCAAAGATTCTCTAAGGCTTTCGTTAGTTCTTGGTACTTAGAATATGTGGAGCAAGGGTGCTCTTGTTGCCAGCTGTGCTTAACCTGGGCCTGGTTTATACGAAACAATTAGGTTGACGTTGCTATGTTGCTCCAGGGTGTGAAAAATTTCTCTTCTTTCCCCGAATGGTGTAGTTAAACCAAGCTAACAGTGCTAGGGTGATTCCATCAGTTTAGTTACCATCTCTCTGGGAGGTGGATTACCTGCATTGATGGAAGAACCATTCACATCAGCATAGTGTAGTGTCTGCACTGAAGTGCATAAAGTGTTTAAAACAGAAAGTTCCAATTTGTATTTCTAGCTTAGGAAAACCTCAGAATTTCCAGCAATGGGAACTGGAATGGTAGAGCATAAATTTCATAAAAGATAAAGAGAAAAGGTTTGAATATTTTGTGATACTTTGCTACTGTTTAATTCAAGGCTTGGAAGTGCTGTGGTGTTACGTGGGTATTTGTATATGTGTGAGCACTGCAGTTGTGACCTTTTTGGTTGCATTGTTTAAATCGAATAGATTACGTTTTGAATTTTCATGCAACATAACTGTTTGCAAACACCGAAGATTTGTGTTTTCTGTTCTCTTTAGCTCTGCTTAGCAGAGCCTTTAATGTCTTTATTTTGAAAGTGAGCGTGGACCCTTATTGAACACTACATAGGTTTGTAGTGGTAGGGTTACAGGAAGGCTGCTGAGAAAGATGAATGTATTTAATAACTTGAATGATTTTGTTTGCAGGTGAATCTGGTTTGGGAAAATCCACTTTAATTAACAGTCTGTTCCTGACTGATCTTTATCCAGAACGTTACATTCCTGGAGCTGCAGGTAAATTTGACTGTGTTCTGACTTTAAGCCCACAACTCCAATGAGGGGGGTTGGAACAATTTTTATAGTAGGGGTGCTGAGAGTCATTGAATCAAACTGTAAATCAGTGCCTTCCCCCCACCAACTGAATGTGCCTGCACCCCATCCCTGGGCTTGGGGCTGAGTTGTATCTGGGAGTGGAGCTGGGGCAAGGGCAGAGTGGTGCTTCTTCCCTGCCGCACCACACTTGATGCACCTTCACCCCCCCAATGGGGGTGTGCCATACAGTATGGGGACTCCTAGTGTAAATCCCGTATATCAGTGGTTTCAACCTTTTGTGGGTCGCAACACACTTGTGGCATATTGTGACTCTACAGGACTCACCAGCCCATCCACCCCAGGCCAAATCCAGCCATCTCCTTGGCTCTCCGTGACGCACTTATCACTGTGTGGTGACACGGTAGTGTGTCCCAACACCGTGGTTGAGAACCACTGCTGTATGTAATGGAAACGGCTTTAAGCTAGTGCGTGCAAGGACACCACCCATGCCTGTAGTTCCAGCGCCTATGTTTCCAGCCGTGTTCCCTTTCACATTCTCCCCACCACTGTTCTTCCAATCTGACAATGATTTCAGCTGTCAGACCCCCTTCATTTTAATTCCCTGCCACGGATGCAGGGAACAGCACTCCCTGTCACCATTGGGTAAGCCACTCTAGTCTCCTAATTTACGGTTACACGTTTTCCTCCTACAAACTCACTTCTGCTGTTTCTCCAACAAGTATTATTTAAAAAAAACCTCACCATAAAATCATATGCCTAAACTGACTTTGTGATTCCGCTGTAATCTCTGCTTCTTCCAGTTTACCTTGCAGTTGTCAAGTCTAAAATCTAGATGATAGACTCTTTAGGACAGTGGTTTTCAAACTTTTTTTCTCAGGACCCAGCTGAAGAAAATCATTTATGCCTGCAACCCAACAAGTGCAACTTTGAGCAATGCATTCCATTCTTGCAGTGGTGGCAGCGGGGGATGCCTAGTACTGGGTCCCGACCCATAGTTTAAAAACCATTGCTCTAGGATAAGGAATTCCCTGTCTGCAAAGAATCTAGCACACTTCTGAAAGTTGTTTTAAAAAAAAAAAAAAAAAAAAAAAATCATCACAGCATCATTTTATGTGGCATACCACTGTTCTCAACTCATTATATTCTGGGTGTTTCAGTTAACCTGAGATTGTTTTACGTGTTTATTAATTTATTTGGCATGTTTTTCTGAAGGAGTCTGCATTACATAGTGGTTGAAGTATAACTTATTTAAAGTGTGTTCTCACCAGTCTGCTATATGGGTATCTGTAGGGTTGGACAAGAGAAATCCTGATGTTTAAAATACTATTTTATTACAGAGAAAATAGAGAGAACAGTTCAAATTGAAGCTTCTACAGTAGAGATTGAGGAGCGAGGAGTGAAACTCCGTTTAACAGTAGTTGACACACCAGGATATGGAGATGCCATTAACAGCCAGGACTGGTATGTTTGTTTTGACCACTAGGATGAATCTTTAAATCTCTCTCTGCTTATAATGTTATATGTAGATATTCATCCTAATATTTTGTGTTCTCCTTTTTATATGTACCTTGGTGAGTCAGCGGATGGGAGTGGTCTTTGGAGAACAGTGTGTATTGTTCTTGTATTTTTGTGACATGCAAAAGGGGAAGCAACCACTTCATTATTTTTTTTTTTTTAAATAGCAATGTATTGTTATCTTGGGATCACAGTAGAGAGTGTCTTCCTACCCCTGTCCATTTTTATTTGGAAAGAAAACACTTTAAAAAAAAACAGTCTGTGAAGTTCTCACGTTTTATATAATTTTTTTTTATAGTAACCTACTTCCAAATAATTTCTCTGATGTTTAGCAAATACGGACTCTGAATAGTGTGGGAATGAAGGGGTTGGGGGAAAGGTGCTGAAGACTGGTGGATGGGGAAAGATGACAAATGTGGGGAAGTTGCAGAGGAGAGTCAACAGTTCCCTGTACTGAGAGAAGTGCGGGAAGAGAGCTGTAGCCGTGTAGTGTAAACTGGTTTATTAATCAGCATATAGCTTAGTTTTGGATTCTTATTTACCCAAATAACTTCAGTAACACTGGATTCATGTACAAATCAAATTGGAGTAGAATATTCATCACATCCGTAATCCTTTAATTGCTTCCTCTCCACTGCAAAAACACCCCATAATAAAGTATAAAGCCTCTGAATTACAGACTTAATTCTTTCCTGATGTAACTTCAGATGACGTTTGTTGGAATTATATAGTTAATTTCATCTTTAGGATGTCTTTACCATCCTTTTGTAGTGATCAAAATCTTTCTGTGCAGGTTGCTAATTCAGGCTTATCCATCCTTTCTTAATCAAAATGCATATCTCTGAACTATTTTTAAATAAGATAAACTACTATAGCTGGGTTTTAAATGAAAATGCAATATACATGCACCGGTGAGAGTGATGTCATCTGGGAGGATTAGATGACTTATAAACCCAGTAAATTTGGAGGCTAACACCACCTGATAAAATGCATTTCTCTCAGCTATACATTTTTATTGCAATGTTTCGTCTAAAAACAAAACAAAAAAATCCCTATGAAGCAGCATTGTACAGAGAAAAGGAACACAAAATAATCAAGTTCCAGAGGGGTAGCTTTGTTAGTCTAGTTCAGCAAAACTAACAAGGAGTCCTGTGACACTTTTAAACATTACCAAATATATTTATTGCACGAGCTTTCGTAGATAAAATCCCACTTCATCTGATGCATAAAATGGAAACTATATTTGGAAGAGGATATATAAATGCAGAGAAGGGTAAATCATAAGGTCAGTTCAGATTTTTTCAGCAGACCAAGCAAGTTGTTTTGATTCAAACAGTAGAACAACATAAGAAGTTGGGAAGGTTAAAAGAAGGGAAAATCACCCTTTGTAGTGAGAGCGCCAGCCCAAATCTCTATTCAGACCTAATTTAATGTGTGTCAGATTTGCATATGAATTCTAACTCTGCAGTTTCCCTTTGGAGTCTCATTTTAAAGTGTTTCTGTTGAAGCACTGTAACTGTCATGTCTTTCACAGAATGTGCAGGGAGGTTGAATTGTTCCCCTATTGGTTTTTGAATGTTACCATTCTTGATATCTGATTTATGTCCATTTATTCTTTTGTGCAGAGACAGCCCAGATTGGCCAATGTATAAGGCAGAGGAGCATAGTTGGCACATGATGGCATATATCACATTGGTGCATAAGCAGGTGAAGGAGCCCCTGATGGAGTAGCCTGTTTGGCTAGGTCCTACGATGGTGTAATTCAGGGGTTAGCAACCCCCAGCACACGTGCCAAACTTGGCATGTGGGCCGATCCTGAGTGGTGCATGGTGCCGCTCAGGCTTCCTCCACTGGCCCCGCCACCCAGTGTGGCCTTGGGCCACAAGAGCTGCGTACCATGGTTCCAGGCCTCTGCTGGCCACACTTTCCCGCTGGGGAGCGTGGCCAGCAGGGAAATTGTGCCGTTGTGTGCAGGGCTCCTGTCCCATGCTGGCCCTGCCCCCCCGGCTGGGTAGCGTGGCCAGCAGGGGACAGGAGCCCCATGCATGGGAGCAGGTCCAGCAGGGAGGAGGAGTCCTGGCCCTGCCCCGGCACTTTTTGGCCCCGCCCCCGGCACCTGCTGAGGGTGTGGTGGGCGGGGCTGGCAAAGGTTGCTGACCCCTGGTGTAATTTGAGTAGATATGTGGGCAGAGTTGGCAACGGGGTTTGTTGCCTGGATAGATGTCTGCCCTAGTGTTTCCGTTGTGTGGCATGTGGTTGCTGGTGAGTATTTGCTTACGGTTGAGGGTTGTCTGTAAGTGAGGAGAAGCCTTCCTCCCAAGGCTTGAGAGAGTGAGGGATTGTCCCACAGGAGAGGTTGTAGATCCTTATTGATATGCTGCAAAGGTTTGACTAGGTGGCTGGAGGTGATGCTGTTTTTCTTGTTGGGCATTCTGTTTGTGCCCTTCTCCAGGAGGGTACTGTGGTTTTAAGAGTGCTTGACAGAGATCCTGAAGCTGTCTGTCTCTGTCTGTCTGAGGGATCGGAGCAAATGCAATTATATCTTGGGGCTTGGCTGTAGACAGTGGATCATGTGGTGTGTCCTGGATGAAAGCTGGAGGGATGTAAGTAACTATAGTGGTCACTAGGTTTCCGGTACAGGGTGCTGTTTGTGTCCATCATTTAGATGCCTTATTTATTACAGATTATGCCACCGTAAATAAACTCTCAGTTACAAAAGCTTGATTATATGTCTGAAAGCTGATATAACTACAATTGACAAATAGCACATTGCAAAAACTTGTGGTGGTGCACATCTGACAAAAATGAGATAATGATGAAGAATATATTTGGCAAACTGGTGTATTTTTTCCTGTCTATGGAGTGCGTTGCAAGAAGACCATTTTTAAATGTTCAGTTTTGGACCCTTCACTTCAGAAAGGATGTGGACAAACTGGAGAGAGTCCAGCACAGGGCAACAAAATTATTAGTGTACTGGAGCATATGAGTTAGGAGGAGAGGGGGGGGGGACTAGGCTTGTTTAGTCTGCAAACCCGCCCCGCCCGGGGCGGCGGGGGTGGGGGAACTTGATAGCAGCCTTCAACTATCTGAAGGGGGATTCCAAGGAAGATGGAGCTAGGCTGTTCTCAGTGGTGCCTGATGACAGAACAAGGAGCTGTGGTCTCAAGTTGCAGTGGGGGAGTTCTGTGTTGGTTATCAGGAGAAGCTTTTTCACTAGGAGGTTGATGAAGCACTGAATTGGATTATCTAGGGGTGGTGGTGGAATCTCCATCCTAAGAGATTTTTAAATCTCAGCTTGACAAATCCCTGGCTGGAATGATTTAGTTGGGATTGGTTTTTGCTTTGAGCAGAGGGTTGGGCTAGATGACTTCCTGAGGTCCCTTCCAACCCTAATCTTCTCTGATTAGCTTATTTTAGCATGTCTCTGACAGGATCTTGAAATGCACTGGATGAAGGGTCAGAAGTGTGATGGTAGTGGCAATTATATTTTCAGCTTCCTTGCCCTTAGCCTATGTCAAATTAATTAAAGCTGAGACTTCTAAATAAAATCTCTTTCTGGTCTGCAATGCTCTCTTGCTCTTTATCAGTAACGTTGATTTGAGCTTCCTTCCTCTGGAACGAAGAGCTGTTAAATCAGTGTATTGTGTTACAATGAGACCTTCCTGTTGATTGTGTTCTAATGCCCTTTGTTTATTCTATTCAGATATTTCTTAGAGATTTACATGTTTAGACCCACCCGCTGCCCCTCTGCACAGGACAGGCTTTCCAAGTAAGGTTGTCTCATGGTGGCTGATCCTATGACTTACACGTCCCTGCATTTATTTTCCTCCTTTTCTTCAAGTTCCCCATCTTCAAAGCATCCAACCCAGTGGGATTTTCTCCCACAATAGCTCATGCCATAAATAAATTAGTTAGTCTTTAAAAGTGCCACATGTCTCCTTGTTTGTTTTGCTGCCAGCAAATGTCTGCAAAGCCGCTGGTAAAGCATGTATCTCACCCGTATCTAGTTACTGGTCTCCACAGAGGATGGCACTACCAGCCGTTACTCCATTAACTCAAGTGACAGAGGTCTGTATTATGGATCTAAAAACTCCAACTCTGGCGATGATACATGTGTGTCAGTATGATTCTGTATGATAGTTTATTTTCTTCAGTTTGCTGGTTTAGAAACTTAGGAGGATATGTACAAAAAACTTGGTAAAAGAACAATAAGGTTGGAAAGTCAAACTCGAAATCAGGATTAACATTGCCTGTGGAACCGTAATCTAACTCCATTGTACGAATGCATTATGTTGGTCAGAATGATCACATTCTGCTTGAATTATGTGAACTGTAAGGATATATGCACACCAAATGAAGGTAAAACAAACTACTGACCAGCTGCTCATTTAGAGAAGTGAGCACAATCCATACTGTTCACTGTGTGGCAGGGTGGGTGGGTGGAAACCAGTGATAATGCACATGCTCAGGGGAGGTGAATGAAGGTTGTATGCACATCCTTAATTCTGGCACTTAACTTTTGAATGCTTCACTTTGAAACCTTAATATTCTTTTACCATTGTTTTGTGTATGGAATCTATAAATATATTCTTAATATGAAGTGTAACAGCGGGTGGTTCTTGGTGGTTTCAAAACCCTGACAAGACAAGGGCGCTCTAGTTTCCAGAAATAACTAAACATAGCCAGTGCTGCTTATTCTACTGTGCGCAGCCTCTCTCAATCTTGGCGTGGACTAGACAGTCATCAAAGGGGCTGCTGGCGACAATACAGCTACCAGACTGACTGGTTGATACAGGTGTTCCGTACATTTTCTGTGTTTCGCCTTCATTCCAGTATAGCAGGTCCCTCTTCAATAGCTTTCTGGTTTGCTGATAGTTATCAGTTCTGTTGTTCTTGTCTTTTGTTAGGCAGAATCTGTATTTTTTGGCAGCTCAGCTTTATTTTTCATTTTCCCCAATGAACTCTTCAACGTAATGAAGAGTTCTTTGCCGTTATGGTACATAATACAGGATATGCTGTCTTCTTGTAATGAAGGGCAGGTGTTTCCCGGAAATCAGAAGGTACTATACACTAATGCCACGTATTTAGGAAAAATTATAACAGTTGGGACTATAAAACTGCACGTAAACTAATTATGTTGCCAGACATGTAACCAGGGGTGTTTTCCCATTGTTTGTACATGGTTTCTGTTCTACTGTTCTGTCTCTTCAATCTCACTGTCTTTTACCATCTAGAGGGAGTTTTGTTTAAAGAACAACAGCAATGTGTAAATATGTCTGGGTACTACAAATGCTAGCTCTTAAAAAGGAGTTTTAGCAAGAAAATACTGAAGTGTTGGGAAAGTAACTTTTTAAAAGACAATCCTTTTCTCTGCGCTTTCTTTCTCTATAGTAAAATTTACAACCAGCAAAGTACAAATGAGAGACCGTAGAAATATGCATGTTAATTCTATTACTAATATTGCTGATTTCAAGGAAGTATCAGTTTACAAATGAGTTCTCTGTGGATTGTGCCAGAAAGCAGACACCTGCCTCTTCCATGTATTTTAGTCACTGTTGTTTCACTTTTAAAGGCTTACCAGACTGGAGGCTTCTTTTCTCATTGCATTTCAATACAAACCTTAAACTCCTGTCATAACCTAGGTTTCACAATGATAATACATGCAAGAAATGCCAGCTAGACAGATACGTGTGAGTGTTAACCAGTAAATCAAAAAGCTAAAAACCTGCTAATCATTCTATTTCTGTGTGTATAAAGACATGACTGAACTGGGGGAGAGAGAATGCCCTCAATGGAGAAGTGTGTCAGGTCCTGGTTACTTCCAGAAGCCAGGCTCAGTCCTTTGTCATGTTCTAGATTGTTGTTATGCTATTTTCAGACTTAAGGCTTGATTCCTTCCTCCAATAGTTCAGTAAACTTCTTTTCTGTATGTTAATTATATCATTTATGCTTGTCTGTTATATTTAAAATATGTAGACTGAGATGTTGAGGCAATAGCTGAAGAAGGCACCACCTTAACAGTATCCTTCTTCCCCTCTTTCTCCTAAGCCAGAGCTTAAGTTCCGAGGAGGGAGACAGTAAAAGGGGATTGGAGCTGGCTGCCCTGTGCATGTTCTTGTGGATGACCTGAATGGAGTTAGTGCTGCTGAATCACTTTGTAATGCTACCTGCACAGCTGTAACCGATGTAGCAGTGGCATCAAGGTGTCCTACCAAGAGCGGAAGGGCTAATAAGGCAGTGTACAAGGGCCAGCCCTCACCATAGATCTTGTGCCTTCAGGCTGATCAGATGCTCAGGATTGAAAGCAAGAAAACCTCCCTGTTCCAGTCTACATTTGCAACAGGCAATTATTGTGTAACCCTGTCTTTTTGCCCTCCTCCAACTTGTGGCTCGCCTTCATTTTCCTGATCCTTGACTTCTCTCTCTCTGTCTCTCCCAGAGTCCCTGTTAACTCACTGTCGTCTTCCTTTCTAAACTCCTCTAACCCTGCCTCCACTAAGCCTTCATCAATAGAAAAACAACATTTACAGTTAACCTAAGAAGTGGGGGGGGGGGGGGAAGTGAATGGTAAATTTAAGATGTACCCATGACGTTAAGTATCTGCTTAATCTTATGTTTGTATGCTCTGGGCTTCCTTGCCTCTCTTTCCTCCCTTCATTGTTGCTGTCACAACAAACTTATTTAAATTGGTAACATTTCAGAGCAAGGAACATGTCTTTTATTTGTTTATTTATTTTGTGAGGCATCTAATGCAGTGTCTCTGTATCCCTTTCAGGTGTCTGACTTGTGAGACCTCACTTAAAAACTACTTGCTTTTAAGATCAGACATAAAAATATAAAAGTGTCACAGCATACTGTTACTGAAAAATTGCTTACTTCCTCATTTTCACCATATCATTATAAAGTAAATCAATTGGAATATCTATATTGTACTTACGGGTCTGGATAGTATATAGAGCAGTATAAACAAGTCATTGTGTGAAATTTTGTTTGTACCGACTTTGCTAGTGCTTTTCAGGTAGCCCGTTACTAAAGTAGGCAGTCATCTAGATGAATTGATGTATCTCCTGGAAGACCTCTCTGTACCCCGTGGATACACGTTTCCCTGGTTGAGAACTACTAATCTAGTAGTATATCTTGGGGTGCTCAAAAAAACAACAAATCTGCTCAGTGGTACATAATTCCTTTTTAAAAAAACCTTTTATTTTTCACTTGCCACTGATGGTGTTATCATTTAACGTACCAGACATAAGCTGACATTTCATTGTTTCCTTCTAGTGCATGTTTTAAATTGCCTTGAGATAGGTAAGAATTTAACAGAAAAAGGTCCTGGAGGCTGGCAAAAATGGCTTAATAAATCACATGATGTTTGCGCGCAATTCTTTCAAATATATTTAGAATTAATTCAAACAGGCTAAAATACCCGAATCTTTATAGATAACTGTAGAAATCTGGTTCTAAGGTCAGGGTTCCCAAGCTGCAAATCTAGAGGATATCCTGGCTATGCCATTTGTCAGCTGGTTTCAAACAAAAAACCCCACTCTGTGTTCCTGTCTTTGTCTTGTCTCACCATTGAGTTTGTCTCTGAACTTGCAGTTAACCTTTTCACCCAACAGAAGTGAATTTAAAGTGGCTTTAGGGAGAAGGAGAAGTAGCTCTTATGGGGGAGGCAGTTGTGTATCACATGCTGAACAGCTTTGCTAAATTCATCATATAAAAAAAAAGTGCTGCACAAAAGACACTATTAGGAAACTGATTTTTTTTTACTTAGAAGTGTTAATCAGAATACACGTTCCTCCTTTGTTCTTTCCTTCCTCATCACAAATAATTAAAAACAAAAAAACCTGTATAAGATGTCTCTGTTTCTTCATACCACAGCTTCAAAACAATCATCCACTACATTGACAATCAGTTTGAAAGATACCTTCATGACGAGAGTGGTCTGAACAGGCGCCACATTATAGACAACAGAGTCCACTGCTGTTTTTACTTCATATCACCCTTTGGACATGGGTAAGGAAAAAAAAGACTTGTATTTTAGGGTGTTCTGTCCTGAGCACGAGTTTGGTAACTTCCCTAATTAGGAGACGACTTTCATATTAAGGGAGTTACTTGCCAGCTTGTCAGTTAGCTAACTCAATTAAAACAGGCTTTGGGATTAATGACCTCCTTCTGCTTTGTCTCTGTTCTGGTAGGAATTTAATTTGGAGGAGTAAATATTAAATTATTTATCACCTAGAAACATAAAAGCTGGTAATATTCATCTTCTGGAGACAGAAACTTTAATTACAATTTAACCCTTACATGCACAGCATAGTAGATAAGTGCTCTAAGTCATTTAAATTGACAGCACAGATTGTTTACCTAGATACCTGGAATTAAGGGCTACTAATATATTGTTAGTGCAATAATCTTGATATTTGTCACTTAATAGGTATGTTTAATAGAGCCTTTGGTTTAACTGGTTTTTTTTTTTTTGGTTTTTTCCGTACTTGTAGGCTGAAGCCTTTAGATGTAGAGTTCATGAAAGCTCTTCATGGCAAAGTCAACATTGTCCCTGTGATTGCCAAGGCTGACACTCTGACACTGAAGGAGAGAGAGAGACTGAAGAGAAGGGTAAATATAACGCCCGAGTGTCAAAATAATGTGGTTCAACATAGCACTTGAGTCACATAAAAATAAAAAGTTGAATGGGGATGAACACTATTAGCTGAATCATGGAGCATTTCAGACGTAGGGTCGTGTAAATCAATATCACTCCAAGGACGTCGTTGGCACTACACTGAATTACCCCAGATGAGTATCTGACTGATAGGCCAGACATGATCGAGGGGATGTGTGTATGTCCCCAAAGGTTTGTTGCAGCACTTCTTTGTGACTTTTAAGTATGTTATCAAGATGTGTTCTATAATTACTATTAAAAGAAGTATGTCTCCCTGCCTCAGGTTCTTGTAGGACCCTTATTTGTTTGCATGAAGTAGCAGGGTGTACTTAGTGCTGCAGTGGATAAGGAAGCTTTCCATACAGAGCTGGCAATGTAAATCCTTCAGTGCTGAAAGATTTTACTTGCCTTCTTTAATTCTTGTTTGCCAGGCCTTTCCAAGAGTAGACTTTTCCTGTCAATATGCTGGTAGTATGGGTTTTACAGTGGTATTGTGTTTGTTTATGGCTTTAATACTCTTTATTCTTCTTTCTTATTACGTTTTAAATTTTAGCGTGTATGACATAATTTAGACAGTGAATGAGAAAATTTAATCCTTGCCAATTCATTTTTATTCACGGATTCTATAAAAGTGTGTGTGGAGTCAAGGAGGGGTATACGTAGGTGCCTGATTTGGTAGGAGATGATATTCAGATATTAATTCTGGTTGTGAGTTTGTATAGCAATGTTACTATTCCACAGAATACTTCAATTAAAATCTTGGTGTTGGGGTCAACCTGATGTTGTCTAGTTTGTAAGTTTCTTAACCTCTCTGAACCAACGCAAATCTAATTGGCAATAATTTTACCCTTGGAAAAAACAAGGATTATGGTGGTGAAATGACATTAGACCCATGGGAAGTTCTGTATAAGGGGCACCAATATATAGTGGGTAATAAATGCGGGTACCCATAGCTGTGCCACTAACTTGAAGGTAATCTATACCGCATGGCCCCACAGTATGCCAGCATTTTTATGGCTAACCTAGAACATCGCTTCCTCAAATCTCGTCCACAAGTACTTCTCCTTTACCTACACTACATCGATGACATTTTCATCATCTGGATCCATGGGAAAGAGTCCCTTGAAGAATTCCATCGGGACTTCAACAACTTCCACCCCACCATCAACCTCAGCCTGGACCTGTCCACACAAGAAATCCACTTCTTGGACACCACAGTACTAATAAGGGATGGGCATATTAACAGCACTCTAGACCGAAAACCAACTGACTGCAATACATACCTACATGCCTCCAGCTTCCACCCTGGACATATTACACGATCCATTGTCTACAGCCAAGCCTTGCGATACAACCGGATTTGCTCTGATCCCTCAGACACAGACAAACACCTGCAGGACCTTTACCAAACATTCCTAAAGCTACAGTACCCATCTGGGGAAGTGAGAAAACAGACCAACTGAGCCAGACGGGTACTCAGAAGTCACCTTCTACAGGACAGACCCAACAAAGAAAACTGGCCACCACCTACAGCCCCCAGCTGAAATCCCTCCAACACATCATCAAAGATCTACAACCTGTTCTGGAAGATGATCCCACACTCTCCCAAGCCTTGGGAGGCAGGCCTCTTCTTGCTTACAGACAGCTCCCCAACCTGAAGCAAATACTTAGCAGCAACCGGACTCCATACTAGAAGAACACTAACCCGGGTACCTATCCCTGCAACAAACCCCATTGCCAACTCTGCCCTCACATCGGCTCTAGTGATACCATCACAGGTCCTGACCACATCAGCTACACAATCAGGAACTCATTCACCGGCACATCTACTAATGTTGTATATGCCATTACGTGCCAGCAATGCCCCTCTGCCATGTACATCGGCCAAACAGGACTCTCCTTACGCAAGAGAATAAATGAACACAAATGGGACATAAAAAATGGAAACATCCATAAACCGGTAAGAGAACACTTCAATCTCCCCGGACACTCAGTAGCAGTCTTGAAAGTTGCTGTACTCCTGCAATAAAACTTCAAAAGCAGACGCCAGCGTGAATCTGCAGAGCTGGAGCTCATTTGCAACCTTGACACAGTCAGACTGGGTCTGAACAGGGACTTGGAATGGTTCTCACACTACAAAAAGTGCCTGTCGGTCTTCACACATTCTCACCTTCTATTCAGCTAGTGTGAATGAGCCGCCCCTGCCCCACTGAATTGACTTTGTCAGCACTTGCCATTACTACGCTCCTCCTCCTGGCACGTGTATATACACCTCTCAGCTGTTGTTCCCATTTCATGCATCTAACGAAGTGGGTTGGAGCCTGCGAAGGCTTATGCCCGAAGAAATTTGCTAGTCTTTAAGGTGCCACAGGACTCTCGTTTTTTTCATAGCACTGTACGCTTCATAAATCGAGAGATCAGATTTGCTTTTAATTAGAATAAAAAGGCAACTATAAATCTTGTCAGGAGAACTTTTGTCTAAGCCTTTGGACTTTTAAATACTTTTTGAAATGGACAAGCATGACAGCCCCGCAGCCAGTATAAGGAGACGCTGTCAACAAAAGCCCCACACCTCTGTGGAGGTGCTTTTATTTTATCAAAAAACAAACAAACCCAACAGGGCAGTTTTGTTGGCAGGAGGTTGATGGCACTGTGTACACCACCTCCTGTTTTCTCAGCCAAAGCTGACTTTGGTTGACAAAGTGTCTAGTGCAGACCTGGTCTTATAAAAGAACTTTGATTTATGTTGCAGGACATTGTTATTGCAATAATGAGTTGCCTCACCATAAAAACGTAAGTGGCACCGAAATTGTTGCCAGGTGTGGTGGAGTGATTAAGAAGCAGACAAACAACTTAATCTTCATTACTTTTGACCTGCTGGCAGAGGTCAGGACAAATGGTTTAACTAAGGAAAATGTGTAATGTGGTTCCAAAGCTTTGAAAGTCTAGCTACTGTATATTGTTCTAACTCAAAGCGTCTCAGTTACAAAATCTCTAATCAGGAATAAGCATCAAAATCTGCCTTTGCTGGAACAGCTTTGATTTTTTTTTTTTCAGATGTCTCTGCCATTTGGCGATGAATCTAAGATAGTGTTTTTGTTTTGCTTCTTTGGACTAAGCAAAAAGATCACTCTCGATGCTTGTGAAGGAAACCCAGCTTGGAGTCATTCCTGTTTTGTCTTGTTGGAATTAAAAAAAAAAAAAAAAAAAAAAAAAAACCCAACAAAAAGCCAAAACTCGTGAGTGGGAAGAACTGCAAGGCGGTTTCACAAGCTCTGCCATGCTATGCCACTAAGGAAACCTGCTCAAAAGAATGACTTCATGAGAGGGAACGAGTATTTTGACTTTTCTGAATTTCCCATGGGAAGGCTAATCTGTAAGAACACAGAAGCCCTTGAGGCCAATAAAACTGAGATTTCAAGAAGCAAAATGCTAGTTTATTGTTGAGACCATAAAATACAGTTTGTTTTTATTGCAGTTCTTTTTCCTCTCAGGAAAGCACTAGGTTTAACAACTGTAATATATTCTAGCACCCCTTCTTGTTGGCTTTCCCTCTATTGTTTCAGTTGCATTTTTATCTCCAAGATCTGAGTCAGGATAAATGTGGGTTTTTTTGTTCCATGCGTCTACATAGGAGCAACACACTGCAGTTCTGCTTCCCCTTACCAGCTGCACGTCTCATCTTTAAGCCCCAGAGTGATCACCAATCAATTGTCATGTTGCATTCTGCAAAACCATAATAAGCTATAAATTACATGGCTTCAAGCTAATAGCTGCTGTTCTATGTTTTGCCTTCAGTTTAAGTAGGGTTAATGTTTCCCCTATACAAATTTTTTTCATTTTAACTCGCTGCTGCACTGTTGTGGACTTGAGCTTCTGTTTTTCATTCTTAAAACAAAGTTTATTTAAAATCCCCCTTTCTAATAAAAATAATTGAAAGCTGTACTTCCATTTGTTTAAACTAACATTACTTCCAAATTTGAAACCCAACGCATAAGCCTTTAGATATTCATATTCCACTATTAAAATGTGCTATGTAGCTTATTTGGCATATTTTTTCCCTAAAAGTTAGCAAGGTTGAACGTATGGGAACCTCTATGTATGTACAGCTATTGTGGCTTCAGATTTGTTATATTTTACCTTGAAAACAATTGTTGACACTTTCATAGGAAGAAAAAAATAATAGGAATAGGAGTGGTAAATATATATAAGGGTCACGTGTTCCTCCAGCTTCCACCCCGGATTAACAAAAGGCTTAGAAGTCATTTAAACTGAATCATACAAGCAGAAGACTGAAAGAGCTTTTCCTATAGTGGATTTACTGAGTGTCGCTATAACAGAGAACTCAAGGGGACCTGGAGCTGCCTCTGTACTAGCTAACTTACTATCTGTTTTTCAACAATGGTGCAGTTATAGAAGTCCTAATAACAGTATAAACACTTGCGTGGGCAGGACTTGAGTGTCTTTGAAAACTTGTTTTCCTGACATTGTGGAGGCCTGTGTCTTATCTATTCTACGGCTTTAACCGTTGAAATTTTACTGCTGTTTTAAGCAAACGCTAACTTGCTAGAGTAGATGCAGCCTTAGGAATACCAAATTGGGTGGTTTCTACAGTTATAATTCCTGGGTTATCTAGAACATCCAAAATCACTTGGAAGATGGAGCTTAATGCTCTTTTCATTGATGCTAAGAACAGTCATGATTTCTTTTATCTGAACAGAATCTCCTCAGTGTTATAGAAGGAAATTCTCATTTCAGGCCTTTTTAGAGTTTATAGGATCATTTTCTGTTTTGAAGGGCAAATTAAATAGTACACCTTTTCAAACTGCTAGAGGTCTAGAGTTAAGCTAGCTGCTTACCCCTGCAGTGATTTCATTAGGAAAAGAATGTATACAGAAGTTCAGATTAGTGTTTATATCAATCCCAGACATTAGTTACAATAAGGAGAATTGTGTGTGGATATCTTTCACTGGTAGAGGATTTTGAATAGCTTTCTCCATTTTCAGTGGGAAATGGATTTAACTGTAATTAAAGATTAGGTCATATAAACCTTTAATTTAGCATTTGTTCAGTTTTCCAGTATATAGTATATAAAATGCATAATGTGTGCACATATGATCTATGCTCACTGTTTTTTGAAGCTGTAAGTAACTAATCCCTCCTTAAAATCCACTTCTTGTTTTGCACCATGAACTGTTACATGTGTGTTTTCTGCTCTCCTTCTCAGACAGAGGCAGGGCGGTACATATACATTCCAACTATGTTAATGATTTGCTTGCTAGTATTATTTGTAGCTCTTCCTATCTCATTAATATCTGTGTTCTTTGTTGGTCTTGAAGCCCCATGCTTATCTTCAGGTACAAACTCTTTGGGGCAGGTTCCCTGTTTTTAATTTCTGTAAAACTCTGTGCAAGAATATAGTGTTATATATTTTGTTATTAAGTTTACTATCCAGAGTGAGTGATGTGTTCCAACTTTAACATGTTAATATACTGAATTCTGCGCAGTTAGAAATTCAAATCCATTGTCTAAGGGGGGTCTGGGTACAGCAGCATGGTATTTTTAAAAATTAAAACTTTGAATTCAGTGAACTGTCACCATAGAAAGTACTGAATTCAGAAGAATATGCTGTTTGAATCAGCATGTTCACATTTAATTATTTCAGGGTGTCAATCATGATATAAACACAGTAAGATGTGCTTGAGAATATTTCACCATGTGCTTTGATGTCCCAAATCTAGATCTCATTGAGTAATGGGGACATAGGTGGTAGAGCTGTCATTCAGATTTAACCCTTTGTAATTTTGTACCCCTGGCTTTTTAAACTTGTAAATAATGAGTTTAGTGAAAATTATTCTCAGAAAATCTTTCACTTTTAAAAAGAAATCTGTATCCAAGTGTTTGTTTCCTACCCTGCTCAAAAAGAGAACCTACATTAATTCACAAAAGCACTGCTGTGCTTTCAGGTATGGAGATGTAATTTCATTTCCTCGGGTTACAATGAAATTTGAATGAGAGAGTCCTACAAAGCCTGATATGGATTTCCTCCAGTCCTCTCAAGATCACGTAATCACTTTCCAATTATTAGTGTCTCAAACCTACAGCAAAGTGGACACATACCTGTTTCGTGCCATCTATCTTAAGATATTTGGGGACTGAAGATTTAGTGATTGGAGATAAAATACTGTGAAAATACTGTTTTAAGCCTCTTTCTCTCTTTCCCCTGCACAGCCCCCTCCCCCCCAAATATCCTGGGATCAACACGGCTACAATAATATTGCATCACAATGGAAGTTTTAAGGTAGAGGCAGATTCCTAGTGAAGCTAAATCAATTTCAGGCAATCTCCAGGTAGGCAAGTATACAAAACCAAAGAGAGAGCTAAACATAAGTTGTTTTAACAATTTCCTTTGTTGCTTGGTTCGACTATTTAACATTAGGAAACATCCCCAGGCTAGGAAATGCAGTGTGTAAAATGATTTGGATGGCAGACTTGTAGATCAGATATATCTACTTAGAACCTATAGTGGATCTTTAGCCAGACAGGAACTTGCTCATTATTTTTCTCCGTCCCGCCAACGCTTCAGGTTCTGGATGAGATTTCTGAGCATGGCATTAGGATTTACCAGTTGCCTGATGCAGACTCTGATGAAGATGAGGAGTTCAAAGAACAGACCAGGGTTCTGAAGGTTAGTTCTTCACTTGATACTTAAAAAGACTGATCACTTTATTTTAACTGGTTTTTATAAAGCTAAAGGGTTCTTACAGCTATTGTGTTCAATTATAATGTATTTGTTCAAAATTGGAGACTTGCGCACGTCAAACTTAATGGTGGTCCTACTTAGAACTACTTCCCTGCAGATATAGTAAAACACTTCAGTCTTGACCTTGCGAGTACTCCCTTTGATTCCAGCCCTGGATTCCTTCAAAATCCAATTGAACATGATTGTGACTCTTTCAAATGTAAGGAGATGTCCGCTAGAAGCTAGAGAGAGAGAGACCACTCTTCTTTTTGACCTAATCCAGAATTTGAAATAAGATCAGAGGAAAGAGAGGCTGGGGTACCTAACTGACTGAGACACTTAACTTCTAGCCTGTCACAAAACTAAATCAGTAATGAAGATTTTAATTGATTTCAGTCACTCATGTCTGTGCTACAGGTATCGCTGCATCAACACTTTACAGTGTATCTTAAACCAGAATTCTCAAACTTTTTCTTTCTGAGGCCCTCCTCCCCCAGTGCTATAAAAACTCCACAGCCCACTTGTGCCACAGCAGCTGTTTTCTGCACATCCGATAGATTAAAAACCAGGGCCGCTGTTGGGAGGTGGCAAGCAGGGCAGTTGCCATGGCCCCATACCACAGGGGATCCTGCAGAGCTGAGTTGCACAGGCTTTGGCTTTAGTTCTGGACACCAGGGTTGAGGTTCGACTTTCTACCCCGGGCCCCAATGAGACTTACAGCGGGGCGGCTCTCTGGTTTATTTGGGTGGACCCCCTGAAACCTGTTTGTAGCCTCCCAGGGGACTGCCTTAAACTGGGAATATCCCTAAGTATTTGTTATCTGTCGTCTGAACTCTCTCTTGCTGTCTTTGATTTAGAACTGTAGTTGGCAGTTTCCCTGGGTGATTTATGTCAGATGACAGGCCACATGTGACGTGTGCTTCAACAAAAGCAAAAATGTCCTAAAACAGTAAGAGTTGCAACTGAAAACAAGCCCCCCCCCCACTGTAAGTAATTTTCCTTTGCACAGGTGTTAAGACAAAACTGATCACAATGCAAGGACAGTTGTTAATGCTGAGGAGCTGCTGTGTAAAGCACAGGGAATAGAGTTAGTCAGTGGTCTGTTTCCTAATGTAAAGGGATTTAGTCAGGTTGATTTGATAACATATATGTTTTTTGTCTTTCTCCTTCCCTGCTGAAGCGTGTCTGTTCCTCTTTAAGATTTGTTGCTTTTGCTTGGTTGTCTCCCCTAGGCTAGCATTCCCTTTGCTGTTATTGGCTCCAACCAACTTATTGAGGTGAAAGGAAAAAAAATCCGAGGTCGCCTTTACCCCTGGGGAGTGGTTGAGGTTGAGAATCCAGAGCACAATGACTTCCTTAAATTGCGCACAATGCTGGTGTAAGTAAAAGCATGTGTTTAATCGTTGGCGTTAGGTGTCGGTTGAATCATGAGGTGCCCTTGACTTGATTCTTGAATGTCTTCAGTATGTACACAGACCTCATTTCTTTCCAGTCTTACTACTTTTGCTCTCTTTTTTTTGGACTCATTTGCCCATGGCAAGGAAAAATGATGGACAAAAACGAAGCGTATATGTTTACCTTTGTAATTATTACAGGTAAATAAATGTGGTGACTTCTTTGCAGCATACGCACTGTGGGTTTTAAAAAAATGGTGTTTATATTAACATTAAGACTGGATCAGTTGTCGGTAGCATCTTTGCTTGGGCCTAGCTAAACTACTAATAAAATTTAGGGGTATAAATACAATTTTCCACAGGTCAAGAAGATTTGTAGTATACTGTGAAGTTTAAGCCTCCTTAGGCTGAAGTTTCACTTTTTGGCTTCTTTCCTTACAGTCTAGTTTAAGGATGTTTTAAGATGTTCAGTGGCATCTTCATGATAGCTAAAGATTCCTGTAGTAGACTTGGGCCACTATCCTGGACATGACTGCTTGGGTGTGCAAGTATCTATCCACGCAGAGCTAGTGGGATTGAGGCCTGTACAAATTACAAATAATATTAATAGCCCACGATGGCGCGTTTCGATGGATATGTTTCATCTTTTTAATCCAAGTAACATAACAGTATAAGCACCCTCTCAACTCAGCCCATGAATTTTATGTCACCCAATGCTTTTTCACAAAGTCTCTTGGCATAAGAAACCCACTCTACTCGATCATATTGTAACCATCTTAGATGGGCACTTAAGGAGCTAAGATCAGTCGAAGCACATACTGGACAATATTAGTCTTTTCTCAGTGGAGGTCGAGTAATGAAACAATGCAGAGCTATTGAAGATATGGAATAAGTTGCCTTGGCCTAGATGTCTATGTGCTTGGATATCTACACTAGATATGGCTGAAGCCAGTGTTAGTTTTTCCTTGCTTTCAGTGCTAAATTTGGTCAGAAAGTTAGAAGTATTTATTGCCTTCAGTGAAAGAGTGGTCCACAGTCTGATTTACAGTAAGCTGACAGCTGTGGCAATTATGACAACGGCTCATTCAGAATGAGACGTTCTTCGAACTTTGTGCTGAATGATGCAGAGTGCTTAAAAACCTGTTCCAATTCCTGTCTTGTTTGGCAGCACTTACCTAAGGATTCTACTTGCGGAGTGTCATTCTCTTCTTTTTTCTAGTTCACTGGTCTGTACTGTTGCGCTCAGTTTCCTTCCACGCTCCTAAAAAAGCCACCCTTCTTTGCTTTGATTCACATTGTATTGTGTACCCGTGTACGGGTTTATCTTTTATATTCCTCATGCACTGATTGGTTAGTGTAACTTGCAAGTTTGATGGTTTCTTCTGAGAGGGAAGAGTTGCAGCAGAGAGACTAAATTTCCTCATTGTTTTATATTTTTAAAATCTGCTAGAGAGAGAGGTCAAGATAAACTAATTCTTAAGTCCTGACAAACTAGAAAGTGCCACTTACTCACTTAGATTACATTTATTGCAGTTATCTTGTGTGTATATATTTTAATATATGTAACTTTTTAAAATGAGAGGTGGTTATGGTAACTTTCTGTTACTGGAAATTGTTTCATTGTAGATTTCTGGGGTGGAGCCATTTTTGGTCAAAGACCACCCTCTGCCGGTCAGCTCCTGAGATATGTTCTTTAGGAAGTTGAGAGTTGTTGGAGGTTGAAAAGATTTGTAACACTGGCTGAGGAGGTCCAGATAGTCTGAAATTTTAAACTGTATTTAGGACATAGTTTCTAAAATATCTCTTGAATACAAAATACAGTACAAAAGCCAGGGTTAGTACAACTTGTAGATTACTGCAAAATGGCAAACACCTTCTCTGAATTCCAAAGGGGGAGCCGTGTTAGTCTGTTGTAGAAAAACAACAGAGTCCTGTGGCACTTTTAAAGACTAACAGCAGAATTTTACTTCTTTTGAAGTAAAGTCCTGAAAATTTTGTAATTTTCAGAAAGAGAGGAACTTCAGCATCTTAGTGTTGTAGATGTTAATGTTCCAGTTCACTCTGTGGGTGGAGGACATGGCTTTTGTTTCTGGCTAGGATTTAGTCCCAAATAAACACAGTGATGTGTGTAATAGAAACAGTGCATTGAAGAGGGTAACTAACCTTGCAGCAAAAAAAGTAAAATATTAATCCTTTACCATTCCAGAACGCACATGCAGGACCTGCAAGAAGTGACCCAAGATTTGCACTATGAGAGCTTCCGATCGGAGAGATTAAAACGCACTGGCAAGTAAGTGCGAGATCCTTCGGATTCTGCTTCAGTTGATTGTCATTTTACACTTGCGCCATATGACAGAATCTCTTTCCCTGCCATCCTCTTCCATTAGCTCGCCATTTCTTCTCTGAGATGCGGCTGTGAAATGCACCATTGAGAGAATTTCTATAGATAACTTCAACAGGGAATATTTAATAAGGCTGGGTGAATACCACACCTACAAACTACAGGCTTGGTTGTTCCTGTTTTCATTACTGCTCTCCTTCCCTCATATTTTTTAAATCTAAAAATGCATAGAAAGCAGTGGAATGTAAATATGGTGGAATTCCCCCCCCCCCACACTTTTATTGCCCCTACAACAATAAGAAGCCTAAAGAAGCGGGGTATTTAAAGGACAGCCAGCCCGTGTAGCTATGGATAGAGGGTGTTTCACTTTTCCATACAAGTCTGACACACAGCTGAGGGTTTTGTGGAATATATTTTAAGTTTTCTATTTTACTTAGACTTATTCGGTAATAATTGGCTACAGCTAGATAGCCATGCTTAGTTTGAACTCCATGTTTCCCTGTTTCCTTATTTCAGTTTATGGTGTTTCATTAGCATTCTAAAATTAAACCCATTTAATATCCCTTTCTTTATTCTTCATAAATGTTTGTGCCCTTGACACACTAGTATGAGGAACACATCTGTTAGTGTTGCATCTTCCTGATGACAACCTATTCCTCTCTTTGCTTTACTTTGAAATGCTTATAAATCACCCAAACATCTGTTTTCAGAAGGAAAGGAAATAGGCATCGTTGTCTCTGTCCCACAGCTTTGTTTTGTTACTGCAGTGGTACTGTGGAGGAATGGCAAAGAAAATGTCTCAATTTCAGTAAATGACAGAACAAGGCATGATAGTGCAGGAAACATCTTGTATGAAACAATAGGAGAAAGAGAAGGTGGGAGTGACAAACCTAGTGGGGAAGACATTCGAAGGAGTTAGACAGTACAGTATAATATATTTAGTAAGCAACAAGTTTCCTAATCCGCTCCCTTGTGAGAAAGCAAGCAGTCAATCTTGTTCTCTCTGTATTGCCCAAACTGTAAGTCTTGACGCTCTTCTCAGAGGCGGGGTGTACTTTTCCTTTTCCATGCCTTATGCTGTATAATGTGTGTTTGTGTCTGGTAGGCCTGTTGAAGAAGAAGTTGTAGACAAGGATAGGATCCTCCAACAGAAAGAGGCTGAGGTAAGGATTCATTGTAACAAGTTTCTCTTTCTGATTCATTACAAAACCTGTAATTAAATGATACATGTATCCATGTCTGTATGATATATCTGTAAAGATCTCTTAATGAATATTTTCTTTCCTACTCTAAGAAAAATTAGCATTTGTGTAGAACTTCCTGTGTTCAGTAGAACAGTGCCATAAAATGAATGAATATTTACACATGCTACACAATAGTTCCCTCTCCTGATTTCTGCGCTTTAGGTCACCTAAAAAGACTTTTAGGGTTGAGTTTTGGAGAATGGGGACTTAAATTGTACCTGCAAATTAAGTACGTTTTGCGAATTTACTTGTATATTGTGTGCGTTGCGAGCACAAATCCTTCCTTGCAGGCACGTATCTTGCATAAGGTGATCGAAGCTTTTATTATCCATAAACACTATCTGTCCTTTAGGGCTAAGCCAGGCTAAGCACTTGATGATCTCTTGCTTATGATTAGGAAAAACCTTGCCCCAGGAGTGCAGGCAGAGTAGAGATAGCATGTTCCCGTTGTTTGGGTTTTTTATCTCTCTCTTGCCATGTACTCTGATCTACAAACTCAGCTGATGGGAAGAATTCACTGGCATCATTCACCTTCAGAATGACGGGGATGGGGAGTGTGGGCAGAACAACAAAGGAGCAGTTTTTTATTTGCTTCAGTGTCCCCAATAGTCTGTCTGGTGCCGATGGATCTTTCCTGTTGAGAAGGATGTAGCACCTTCTGGTGAAGAATGCCCTTCACGCTAGTTAACGTGTCTCTTCTCTCTGGTGATTTACAGTCAGAGTCTCACAATACAACTGCTCAAATATTACCGTACAGCAGTGGTTTTCAAACTTTTTTTCTTGGAACCCAGTTGAAAAAAACCATTTATGCCTGCGGCCCAACAATGACATCTTTGAGCAACGCTTTCCAGTCTTTCAGTGGTGACAGCAGCAGGGGGCGCCGTGACCCAATCCTGAGTCTCGTCCTGCGGTTTGAAAACCGCTGCCTTAGAGTATGTGTGTGACAGAGTCCCCAGGACCAGTGTTCTGGATGCTGTAAGTCAGGACTCTAGTGCTTCATAGTCGGCAACCTCGGGCTCCACACACCAGTGCAGCTGCCTCCTGTATCTGGCCTCCTGTTCTACCTGGACCCCCTTGTAGGACCCCTTGGACTGGACCCTGCTGGGGAGTCCTTCCGTGCCCCAAAAGTCCAGGCACGCCCACCTTGCAGAAAGAAGTGATTCACAACCAGCATGAAGTAAAAAGGATTTATTAGTTCTCAGGATCACAGTGTAGAAAGACTTTGCTAGCAGATTAATTAGTAGCTCCAGCTTAGAGCAGCGACCAGCTGTGCTTGGAGCACTGTGGTTGGGCCTCACTTTCCTTGGCCCCTCACGGGCCACTCCCCTTCCCCCCAGCTCCCAGACAGACCCTCCTCTTTACCACCACCCCCACACCCCCAAGTCCTGAGTCTCTTTCCCAGGTCAGATGTTACAAATGGTTGTAGCTGGTTTGACCCAGGAGGGCAGAAGGATCTGCACCCTGCTTACGTTTGGTTGGGGAGGGCCTAGCTGCCCTCTAGTGTCTCTGGGATGGTTATGCACCCTGCTCCCATCATCAAAATACATGAGTGACCTGTGGGGAAATATATGAATAGCATATGGGGGAAACTGAAGTGCACACACAGCACTCAGAGAAAACATTAGGGGCATCTCCAACTTGGTCACATCCGAATACAGATGTTCTAAGTGAGATTAACGCCCGAAGCAATTTGCAAGCAGTCAGTAAAGTTTAAACACTATAATTATATTTCTGATGCCTGTTGTAACAATACAGCCACAGGTGAGCCAGATTGATTCCAGCAGCTCTGTATTTGTCTGTGCTCAGTTGTCACTGGACATGTAAGTGTGTATTTGCATATATAGGGACCGTGGCATGAGCTAGCACCTGGTCTGACAGCATTACGCCTTGGAGTACACAGAAGATTACTGGCTTAGATCTTACATTATAATATAAAAATAGTTTCTGAAAGAGACGGAGGGAGAAAAGATCTACTAAGGTTTAGCAGCTCTGAGTCTAGATTGAGGTACCTACTTTACCGGAGCACAGCTGGGTGAGTCAGGGAAAGAGATATATAGGCTGTAACCATCAGTTTCCATGCTCCTAATTTGGTGTCTAATCCCTTGTTTGTATGCAACCACAATGTCTTCCATTTTTACGCTTCTTACTCTTGACCTAAAAATTCACTTATCCACCTATATTTTTTGGTTATTTTCTTTTGTTCCAGTACTCTAGGGAATGAAAGTGTCTAATCAGTAATTTTTATTTTGGTGTGAAATTGATATTTTTTCAGGTCTTAAAATTTCCAGCATATAGGTGCAGAACTTTTGACATCATAGGTTGTTGGCACAGTATTGAAATTCAAGATGCATATTTCCGAGACCAAAGCAGTCTCAAGATTCTCGCATCAGGCCGGAAGGCCATGAAATCTTAACATTTCTGTCTCCATGTTATTCTTTTGCCTTGTAGCACATCTGTTAAGACTGAATCATGTTACCTGCTTTGCTGTTATCTCTAGCTGCTTAAAAACTTCCTTTTTGGAGAAATCCCCTGTGGTTTCAATTCCATTAGTGGCGGTAATAGCAGGACCACTCCTGGAGATGGGACACCAGTGTTCTCCCCCATTCTTCCCTTGTTTCAGTATGGTGGTAAAAACACCACTCTAAGCTCATGTTCTATCAGTGCCCTAACACTCTCTCTGGTGGAGCTTCATTGGTGATGGTGAAACATCTCCACATACAGCATGACAAACCAACTGCATCCTGTTCACTGATTACTAAACTCAGGAACAATTGGCTAACACTAACTGCTTTAAAAGTGTCAGGACCATCATTTGACAGTGTTTTTCCTAGTTCCAAAGGGGTAGGGGTAGCTGGTGTTAGTTTAGTTCAGCAAAACAAACAAGAAGTCTGGTGGCAACAAATTTATTCATCACTTGAGCTTTCATGGGAGAAAACCCCACTCTGTCAGATGCTTGAAGACCTATTACATTTAGAGGTTAAGTGATTGGTATTTCTGCTTGTTTGTGCATGTATGTGTATTTGCTTGTATATGTGGAGATGAAGAAGACTTTGAAGTTCTTGGAGGACAATCTCTGAAAGTTCTTAGTGGGACTGATAAACTCTAAATAACTACTGTTAAGGTTGCGAAGGATTAGGTTGAAACTTGAAAAAACAAATAGATTAAACTTCTGCTGTCTGCGTTAAAAGATCAAGAGGCTTTGCTGAGCCTTCTGTAGATAAAGTGGTTTGAAATCTCTTCATTGCCAAGGCAGTCTGTTGAGGTTCAGGTTGGGGAGGACTGTGTGAGGAAAGAGGCACAGAGGAAATGGGCTTACATTCCTTGGCCTTTGCTGAGAAAACAAACAGCCATTTCCCCTTCTCTTTTGCATTCCGATCAGTAACGGTGCTTGAAGTTCTATTTACAGTTCTGAAAGGTTTATATAACCCCAGAGGGAATGAAGGTTTGGGGATGTGCCAGGTTCATCATTATCAAGGCATCACTTCTGCTAAATAATGATCCTTTATTATATCAAAGAACACGTTCCTCAGCCAGTCAGAATCATTAATCTCTAACACAGATTCTTTAATCAAATTACAAGACCATTTTCGACATGTATAGATTTAATTTTGCTTTTCTGCAGACAGCTGGGTAGGTTTTTTTTTTTTTAGTTTCCAAGTGTAAAAATGATCTGGTGTTTATGAGACAAGGGAATAGAGAGAAGAAAGTAATGGTGTCTTTACTATAAATATATTAAAAGTACAAATTATTTGTGACTTTTTGCTACTAACAGCCCTAGTAGTTTTTCCAGTAAAAGCGTGGTAGACACTTTGAGCAACTTACCATGTTATGTTACATTCTGAAATGCTTCCCTTGTTAGTGAGAATGAAAAGTATAAAGGATAAAACTTTCCAAAGTGTCTGTGGCTCTTTTGAAACTGACATGTAAGCCCTGAAGTCAGCAAGGCCTCAGGGAATATGGATTCTATCTCCAATTCTGCAACTAACTCATCATGAGACTGTAGACAATTCATTTTGCTTCTCTCTGCCTTAGTTTTCCCACCTGTCAAATGGTAGACAGTTTTATTTCCAAAGGTTTTTAAAATCCTATTGTAAATGACTTATTCTAAATTATGCTGGCCTGCAATACAGTGAACACCCTGTAATACTTAACACTCCCAACTGGATTAGTTCTTCTTTGCTCTTCCCTCTTTGCCTCTCCTTGCTTTCTGTGTTCCTTGATTTCCCACTATGTCATCAGATTATAGGGTTACAATGTGAGAAATATACCACAATGGACAGTCTTCTCCATTTGCTTGGCCCCATTCTGACTGACATTCAGTGCCTAGTAACTCTAGGTTACTAATTTTGTTGTATTTAAATATTCAGTAAGTTGCAAGTATTTTGGGAAGTATTTAATATTTGCATGAAAAGGCTCGACCTTCATCAACTGTCCTGTTAAAGACTATAGATAAAAGTATCCTTCAAGTGTGGTGTCTTTTTCTTTAGCACGCTGTTTTCCTTCTACAGTGGTCAGAGGATATATATTAAATTCAGGCGTGCACTTTCCTTCACTTATCCTTGGAGAACAGGAAAAAAAAATCTGATTAGCAGTCCTGTGGAGAATACAATGATGATGATATCTTTCAAGAATATATTTTACCTTTTTAAGTTACTTATTGAAACCAAGCAAGGAATCCTGTGGCACTTTTAAAAGACTAACAAATGTATTTATTGTATGCGCTTTCATGGGAGAAAAATCCCACTTCGTCAGATAGGAAAGCTCATGTGATAAATACATTTGTTAGTGTTTGAAAGTGCCACAGGACTCCTTGTTTGTTTTGCTGAACCAGACTAACACGACTACCCCTCTGGAACTTGTTGAAACCAGTTTAATGTGTTTTACAGTCTTTAGTCCTAGTTCCAGGCAAGAAATGATGCGCTCTGCCTATAAAGTGTAGTGGCTGTAAACACACTGATTTGTCTTGTTATAAATGTAGTATTTATAAGGCCAGAGAGTCCCATAAAGCAACATGTTTCTTGATGCAAATGTTTCTTTGCAATATAATCGTTAGACTAGAGCATATTTTTCTTGGCTTTAATTAACAGGATTAGTTGCACCCTTTGGTATTGAAGGTATTTTTAACAAACAGTGAATATCGTGGGAACATCTTGACGTTACTGGAAAGCCCACAGCCTCAAGTTCTATTTCTTTATATCGTTTTCTTCCTACAGCCCTCTTCTCATCTGAATTTTATTATTAACCAGGACCTGGCCATTTCTATTCATTATTTCATTTGTTTAAAAAATGAATTCTCTTACTGGAAAATGAACATTGTTGAGTTCTTGCCATTCCTTTGTCCCTTCCATCTGGGTGGCTGTGCCTAAGTATTACTCCAGCAGAAGTCTGCAGTGTGCAAGGCTCTGGCTGGTTTTGTGTTCTAGCCAAAACATGCGGTAATGAGATTAATTAAACATGTAAGAGAAAGTTGTATCGATGTGTGTGCTGCACTGATGTGGTTTATTAGAATTTCCTTCTATTGCATGTTTAATCTTTAATCCTGTCCTCTCGAACTCTCTTGTGAAATGCCTGATTCCTCTCCATGTTGTTGCCCTGCCATGAGGAGTAATGTGACACTTGGAGCTAAATTCAGTCCCAGTGCAGGCAGCTCTGTCTCCAGTAAAGTAGATGGAATTTTTACAGTAAGGTTAAGTTTGGCCCTTTAACGTCTGCTTTTGGGGCTTGTCAGGAATTGTGTTCCTAGAGGATTTCCAAACATGTTCCCCACTCCCAACCCCGACTTGCTTCACCTCTTGAGGTTCGGTGTTACAGCAAACTTTTTTCTTCTTTTGGGGGTGAATGTGTGCAAAGTGGAGTGACGTGTCATCTAAATCAGCAAAAGGCTTGCTGCAGAGTCAAATGAGATCACATTATGCTGTCTCCATGATGCTTCCAGTCCCTGCCAAGACAGGAAGCAGCAGACCAGATACGAAGCTTGAACTGTGATGTTTTGAGTGCTCTCACCTCGAAGCTGTAGGCGGAAGATTGTGTCTGTATACACAATACACTGGTTGCTCTTTTTTTCCACTCTTGTGAGGAGAGGGAAGGTAAATCTACTTCATACTGTAACATGCAGTAGTTCTTTCATTCTCTCCTCTTGTAAAGATAAATGGCATAAGAGATGGAGCATTGATTCTTTGCATATAATATAGGTCAGCTCATTCTCCCTGTATCTTGTGTGCTGTCATCGCTAAATTAATGGACCAAAATGATCTTGTCAGCTTCCAGACAATGATGCAGATAGATCCCACTCCCTCCAGTGACTGGAACCTGCTGGAAAGGGTACATGTAATGCGTTGGAGGTCATTCTTCCTCATTTAGCTAAGGCAGGCGGCTATTTTCCTCTATTTTGTAATATCTGTGTGCTAATTTGCAAGTCTGCAAATGTGCTTCGAAAGATCTTCATTTCCACAGTCTGGTCAGGATTCTTGTGCAGATTGCTGACTTGCAACGTGTATGTCTGATGTGATCCTGCCTTAACACTCGGTGTCAATAGGAACTCCAACAGGGACACATCAGTGAAAAATAGACCATGTAATTAAACACTAAATTGAAACTATAGGGTGGAAAGAAAATGGGTCCCTTTCTACACCAAGGAAGGAGAAGGAGTCACAACTTCCTGTATATCTGAGTATTTTTCACATTGGATTCTGGGAGAGAGTGAGCTTGAGCTGTCCGAAGTCCACGTATGAAAAGGTGGTGTCTTTTCTTTTTCTTCACAGTTGCGTCGCATGCAGGAAATGATTGCACAGATGCAAGCCCAGATGAGGATGAAGCCTGGGGATGAGTGAGATACTGAACATGCGGCCGCACGAGGTACACTTCTTTTTGGTTTTACCCTGTTGTTAAAATCCGCTGCCATGCTCCATTGATCTTTTAGAGAGTGAAATCTTTGGTACCTTCCTCACAATGACTTCAGTAAACATGGCTCGTTGGATTTATCTTTACAAGGAATCAGCTTGTATAGCTCCTGGCATATTGTGGGTGCTGACAGAAACTAATAACCAAGCAGATCCTGCTACCAAACCGAAGAGAAGGTGGAACAGGCAGTTCGTGTTGATATAAATAATTTACATACTGGCTGTTCAGCTACTGTCGTTAATCTAGAGATCATTTACTTACTGCTTTGGGTTATTACTTGTAAGAGACTAAGTTGCATGCAGCCCCATTTTTTATTGTCCCTGTAAAGAGTAAGCCACGTCAGTCAGATCCCTCCACTGGACCGGAGTCATTTAGTGGAAGCCAGTTCCTGAATTTTTCTGGGACCCCTCCTCACTCCAACGGTGGCCTCTGACTCCGATAGTTGTCCCCTGCAACTCCAGTGCTCCTTTCAACAGTCGGCCTGAATGTTGTGCCGCCTCTGCCTTCAAATCAATAGTAAACATTAAATCATTTTTTAGGATGTGTCCGTAAAAGCAGAAAAGCATACTTGTCCAGATGAGTCACTTCTAGATTTGCTGTATGTTATACTGAAACCACCCATCAGTCAGAACAGAGAGCACGTGACCTATCCGGCAACTCGTTTGTTCGGAGGGGCTTTGCTGCTTGCTGTAGTAGCCGGTATGTAAATTAGTTTTGCTTCTTGGCTGACCGGATGCCTTCACCTGTTCAAACCCTTCATTGGAGTGCCTGTAATAACCAGTAGGGGAGCCTTTCCCTGCCCTACACCCGAGCATGAGTGTTTAGCCGTGTTCTCTTCAGATAGCTAAAACTCGGAGGCCACAGTTCCTAATTCTCTGCTCTCTTCGGGTGACATGTTTTCATCTTCAGCAGAAGTGGCCGGTTGGGCTTCAGTTTACACTCCATTCAGGTGGCTGTAGTTTTTAGGACATTTCTTCTGTCTAATCTCTATCTACAAATCTGATACTAGTTTGCCGTCTTGTAGCCACCTTGCCCCAGGTATGAGACACACAAAATAAGGGGTCAGAGGTTGGTCCAATAAAATGTATTACCTCAGCTACCTGGTCTCTCAAGTATTATAACGCAAGACTTCATTGAGGTAAAGTCAAGATTGGAGACACCGATCATTGTTTGAGTGGATATTACCTTGCAAGAACATTACTGGCCGATACTTCAACATCACTTTCTATAGCAAGCAGTGCTAATAACTGCGGTAAATTGCTTATATGGAAAAGTAAGAGTCGTCCTCATCCTGTGCAAGCAGCCTGCTTAATAAACTGGCACTTCTTGCAAAGTTCTAAAGGAAAATAGTGGCTTCATACTTTCTTGAGTCAGAATCTACCTCTGATATATTAATGCCTTGGGCCAGCATGCAAAACTTGCAAGTGCTCGGGGCGGGGATCGATTTTTGTTGAAAATCCCCGTTTTCTTCGGGATACAGAAAGCATAGTTTTTATTTTCTTAAATACAGGAATAAAAAACCAGAAACATGAGGTGCCTTGTGACTGTTTGATATTTCAGTTTAATACTCCAATTTTGATTTGCTGAACTGCAGGAATGTAAAGCCTGAATAAAATGGATTATATTATCCCTTCTGACCTTGCGACAGTTGCCAACATTCCAGGCCTAAAATAAGAAGATATTTGTTGCCTTTACTTGAACCTTCACTTTTCCTGTTTACATTTTTTAAAAAGCCACTCTAGAACTTTTTAAAATTTAGCCTCCTAAAGAAGGAAACTTGTTCACTGGCTAAGACAAAGTCGATGGTTCTGCTGGTATATACGACATATTCCCTGATGAAAGCCAATAAAAAACTAACCAAACCCAGGTCTTTTCCACCCTGTTACAATTCAATATTTCTATCAAATGGAGGAAACTTCCATGCCTCCTAACTTCCATGTTAAAATAGTCCCAGAATTGAAACTAAATTTCTTGTGGCTGATGATACTGTGTATACCGTGTCAGTGACTCACTGTTAGTCTTCTACTTACATAGACAGTAGCTGGTAACTTTGTGGATTTTTAAAAAATTTTGTAGTTTGAATCAGAGGTGCTTCAGAGGTCTTAGGAATTAATGGTAACCCTTTGGGTATGTTCAAACCCTTTGATTTTCTTATGAGACACCTATTATCATAGAAAATCTTGTTAAAATACCACTGTTCTTCTTCCAAAAGAGCCCAACCCTCTTTGGTAATCGCAAATTACATATTTACATAGTCCACTCTAAAATATCAGGCTATAGAAAACTGCTCTCAGAATCTAGCAAATTTCTTCCGTAATGGTTGCCTGCAAAGCACACATGAATGCTGTGTGCACACAAGAATCCTCAAGCATTTTACTTGGAGCTCAGCGCTTAGAAACTGACACAGCTGTGAAATTCGGTAGTTGAGAGTTGTCAGAATGCATTACTCTGAGTATTGGTTCTCTGATTAATGGCACCATATTCTCTCTCTGCTTCAGAAATCTCATGTCCACCTCTACCAAAAGTTGTTTTTTAAAAGTTGGAGCAGGATTGATTCTAGGTCAGATTTGCAGCCGTGGGCGAGCAAAAGTGTGAACATGTTGGTATGTATCTGCATAAAAAATTGTTTTGTGGCTGCTTTGCATTACACATTGAAGTACAACCTCCCCCAAGTCTCTGAGTTACTCACAGACCAAAGCACTAATGCTGTGAACTCTCATATCTTACATCATTTTTGTTTTGACGCTGAATAAAATCTTGAGAACTGGACCATTTCAATTTCCTTTTATAAATGTCATCCCAGCAATACTTGCACAATAGGCTACTTATAGCAAAGGAGATTTTCCAATGAAACATCTGTACAAACATGCTAGATCTAGCCTAAAATATTGGAAAACCATTTGTAGGTCGGCAATACTCAAATTGGAGAAATTTTGAGAAGCTGATTGGCTGAGAAACGCTGTGGCTATGAGATGCGTGTTATCTGCAAGTCTGTACAAACATGCTAGATCTAGCCTAAAATATTGGAAAACCATTTGTAGGTCGGCAATACTCAAATTGGAGAAATTTTGAGAAGCTGATTGGCTGAGAAACGCTGTGGCTACGAGATGCGTGTTATCTGCAAGTCTCACCGTTTCTTAAGTATCTGTCTAGATGGAGGACTTGTGAAAACCAGGTCATCGGTCAGACCATGTCCTGAAGAGAATTTTGAGGGTTCCTCAGTTTTTCCCTTCAAGCTGCTGACTGTCTTTCCGCATGAAACAGAGCCTCATCTGGTGGGAATTGCCACCAGAGCTATGACAGTCTGCCTAACCCAGGTCACTGACATGGGATCCTGTCATCACTGGGGAAGGGGCGTCTGAGCCTAGGCCTCGGATATTGACGATTCATATTCCTCAGGAGCGTTTGCAGTACTATCCCCCCAAACGGCCCCATATAGCTTAATGCAACAAAGCATATTCAAAACTGACAGAGAGAGAATAATTGGAAACAGAGGGACCATAAAGCTGTGTACCTAGGTATAAGGTCTCTTATCAGTTGGACAGAGCTGCTTGCGTCCTAGGTGAAGATGTTGCACCCCGAACTTAGCCACATCCTTTTCTCTGGTTTTACGAAGCTAATGAAATGCTGTAGAGCCAGGCTGATTTAAACAATGAGCATATCTACGGAATCAAATGCTCTCACGTTCCACATATATTTTACAAAATGCTTTCTGGGAAGAGGCAGCCCTCTGAATCTTACAGAAACTTCCTTTCACCTGCACTCCTGTTAAACATAATGCAAATAAAATCCTAAGGACTGAGTTGATTGCTTTCTGGCAAGTAATAAAAATTCAATTAGACTGCTCATTATATATGTTGGCCTCACCAAAGTTGGGAAAGATTGGACAATTTTCATCTAAATCATTGGCCAACGAGATTTTTACTACTTAAATACTAAACACAGTAAGCTTATTTCCTTTCTGGATAGATGGAATGTTATTTCATTCCACTCAGCATTCCAGTACAATTTTCCTCTTTTCTTTTAACAAGAGATTGCAAGAGGTGTGCGGATGTGGGGAGGGAAAGGCATACATATGTAGATTGCAGGAGCATTAAGAGATGAGTGTCAAATGGCAATAGCCTTCATAGAAATGAAATGTTCACTCCTTGGTTCTTGGACTTGTGTTAAGGGAAGAAGCTTATTTAATTTTGTGGACATGTATTGATGTAATACTTAATATATACATGACATCATGTAATGATTAAAATGTTCCTGCTCTAAAGGACTGGTCCGAAAGCACAAGTCTGTACAAGATGGAACATGCGAGACAGAATGAACAGTTGTGCATGAGGTCTTTGTAGCTGTTGTTCGTTGGAAACTTTATTGGTGAGGTGAGGAGGGCACTTAACACTAACTGAGAGACTTTTGAAAATACAAGGGGTAGCGTGGAATGAGGGGGACATGGAGTAGATGGAGATTATAGACAGGAAGGAAGGAACTGTGTAGAGCATTGGTTCCTGACCCATGGTCTGCAGCTCTCCTCTCGTTGGTGGCAGAAGGGAGCTATCATCTAAGGATCCAGGGGGAGTGTGTTGCTGCAGGGATGCGAGACCGGTGCAGGCTCCTTGCTGCAGCCAAGGGGATGGGAGTTCAGAGCTTTGCTCTCCCTGGGTGTAGTGAGGAGCAAGGCACAGCACTCTGCCTGGGTCCATAGGCACTGGGTCCTGGCTTAAGCCAGAAGGAGGGGAGCACTGATCTCCTGTCTCCCTGGTTGCAAAAGGGAGTGACTACCAAGAGACGCAGGTGGAGCGTGTGGGGCCACAGGACGCATGCAGCTAGGGGGAAGGATATGCTGAAATCCTTTCATCTGGTGGGGAGGGGATGGGGCCTTCAGGATTGTAAAAATGATATCTGTGGCCCTCGAGCCAAAGAGATTGGGAAACACTGGTGTAGAGCCTTGAAAGAGGGTGGGTGGATAGAACTTGATGTGGAAGAGTATCTGTGAAGGGATTGAAAAAGAGGTATGGGGATGGAGACATGATCAGCAACGAAAGAAGAAGATGATCTTGAAAACAGTGATAAACAATACATTTAAATTTCATTGTCTGATCCAAATCTGTGGAAACAGGTGTTTTCTGCTCCTCTGATGATGATTATAAGGGTCTTAGGGAGGGTTGCCTGCCAGATGTGCCTGGGCCAGTTTGGACACATGCCGGCCTGCTGCCTTTTCACTTGGGGCTTTCCTCTTCCAGCTAGATGACCTGCCTTCTTGCAGATCGAGGGGACATATGTGTATGGGCATTACTAAGTTCTTTCCCACCCACAGAATAGTGCCTAACTGGTGGTGTCATGATAATGGATGGCTCAGATGTTACTGACCATGAACAAAAGTTACCTCATGAAGCGTTGTTAAATATACAAAGTAAATAAACTGGAGAAGTATTTTCTCTTATTTTCTGTTATAGTTGGTGTTTGTATGTGAAGTGCGTACAAAATCTGCAGACAAAAACAATTTTCCCGTGTGTTCTCCTTCTAAAATACAGGCAAATGTGTCACTTTAAGGACAAAAGTTGTATGTGTTTTGTTGTTCTGAGGCTTTAAGCAAGGGATTTGGAGGATAGGAATAATTAACTAAAAACTAAGCCAGACTTAGCTTTCTTTGGCAGTTCAGTAGACACAATGGATGCATTTGCAAAGTTTCTTCTGACCTGTTAAATTATTAGGCATACTATCAGAGTTGGTGCCAGTCTCTGAATTTCCCTGTCTCAGATGAAAAACTGCTACAAGATGTTTGTTTTTTTTAAAGCTGAATGTTTGCTGTAGATGGTGGATTTTTTCCCCTGAAAGCAGAAGCTTAGCTTTCTGTCTGTTCCCCATTCTCAGTTCTGCAGATCTGGATTGCTGTTATCTTTCATTCCATTATCCTTGTCAGTTGTAGGGACAAAGACAATGTAAAATAAATATATAAAGATGGAAATCTGTTCAGTAACACTGACATCTAGTTTCTATAACATCTGTAGAGAACATGTTGAAAAATTATAAAGAAACAGAGTCCTGTGGCACTTTTAAAGACTAACAGATGTATTTATTGCATGAGCTTTTCTCCCATGAAAGCTCATGCGACAAATAAATCTGTTAGTCTTTAAAAGTGCCACAGGACTCTTTGTTTCTCTGCAATAGACTAATACGGCTCCCCCTTTGGATGTTGAAAAGTTCTGTTAGCATAGCTGGCCATTTCCACTAGTGCTTTGAGAGTTAACAAAGTTGCATTTTTTGTGTATACACTGTTCATGTTCCCGACAAGCACAGTACAGTACTAAAAACAGGAAGTAAGTAGCTAGTTCCCTCTCATAGTGGATGAACATGATGCATTTTTAAAGAAAAGCTTAGAGTGCCATAGCAACCAGCCTTAAAAAGTTGTATTGTCAGATGCCAAATCAATGTGATGATGAGAAATGTCATCTGAGGAAGAATGCATCATGCTGTGGTTTTTGGCAGCTGAAATGTAAAGCTTAAGGAAATTTTTAGGTTTTGGAACCAACCACCTGACCCAACTTGTGGATGTTTTTCTAGCTAGAATAGAGGGCCGCACCATTCTGCTTTCCTGCACTCTGTGGGTCAGGTCAGCTTCTAAGCAATACAACTTCTGTTTCTAGCCATTAGAAGAGCAAAGTTCTAGAACAGCCTTCCAAGGGGAGTTGTGGGGGCAAAAACCATAACTGCTTTCAAAACTGAGCTTGATAAATTTATGGAGGGGATGGTATGATTAGCCTGTTTTGGAAATTGACTGATATTTGGCTACGTGTGGTGGATTTACAAGTGGCCTAAGAGGGGAGAGTACATGGGGTGGGTTCTGAGTTATTACAGATAATTGTTTCTTGGGTAACTGGCTGTTGAGACTTGCCCACAAGCTCAGGGTTTAAGTGATCGCCATATTTGGGGTCGGGAAGGAATTTTCCCCCAGGGCTGATTGGCCTGGGCTCTGGGGGGGTTTTCGCCTTCCTCTGTAGCACCGGGCATGGTTCACCTACCGGTGAATTCTCTGTATCTTAAAGTTCTTAAATCATGATTTAAGGGGGTAAATAACTCAGTCATAGGTTGGTGGCCTATTGCTGGAGTGGGTGGGTTTGGTCTTGAGCTCTGCATTTTGCAGGAGGTCAGACTGGATCGGGGTAGGCAACCCCCGGCGCGCGGGCCAACAGTGGCACACAAGCCCATTCGGAGTGGCACTCGGCATCCTCGGTGGCACCACAGAAATTGCCACTCCTGCCACCAAAAGACATTCTAAGTGGCTTCTTTTGGGGGCAGCTGCAGTGCGGAGGTCCCTGCCACGTCCATGCCCCAGGATACCGTGTAAAGAAGCCACCCAGAGCGGCTCCTCTCTGTGGTGTGCCACCACGAAAAGGAGTGACTCCAGGTAACGGGAAAGGGGTCCCCAGGCACATTGCTGAGAGGAGCCCCTCCAGGTGGCTTCTTTCCATGAATGGGCTGTTGGCACCAGCTGAGGGTCGAGGAGGAGGGGCCAGCCCCTGGACTAGATGATCGTACTGGTCCCTTCTGACCTTAAAGTCTGTGAGTCTGAGTGTGTTGCAGTTTCTCTGGCAAAGGATAGGGTGCGGCTTAAAACTTTGGTGTTCTCCCCGGTCTGTAAGAGAAAAGCTGTCATTCCAAAACAACTGAACTTTGTGTTTGTGGATCACCTTTTCCTTAGAGACATGGTAGGGGGTGGGTGGACCTTGCATAGAAATATCGTCAGGGGTCTTAAAAAGTTCAGCGAGGGATTTTGAGGTGGTGTGCTCTCATTATTTATATTGCACAGTAACTCCTGCTTTGCAAATGAGAAAGTGTGATCAAGTGGCTAGAGCATGGCTGAGACAGGGGACTTTTGTTATTGCCTCGCTCTGATGTTGGGGAAATCATTTTACCTGCTGTGCCTACCTGGCAAGGCTGTTAATCTTGTGCAGAAGACACTCTATACGTCGAAAGTGCTGTAATTCTTGAAATAGTGCTTAGAAGATAGTGGGATTTGTTTTTATAAAGCTTTTAATCCTTGAGGTAAGGAATAATAAAACTGCTCACATTGGCTTGCTTAGCCGGGAAATGGATAGCGCCCCATAGTCCATTGTACCACATCAGGCATTCTGGCTGGATATTGTTTCTTGAATGTTGTTGGGAATATTGTCCGAGCACCACTTACCATGAGGGAGACTATGGAAGAGTGGGATGAGAATAAAAAGGGTATATCTACACAGCTAAGAAAATCCTGCAGCTGGCTGTGCCAACTGGCTCGGGCTGTGGCCATGGGACCGGTTCATTACTGTGCCAACTTCTGGGACTTCCCACCTGAGACTGGAAGCCAATGCAGCAATGAAACAGCCCTGCAGCCTGAGCCCTGTGAGTCCAAGTTGGTTGGCATAGGTCAACCGTGCTGTGTAAAGATACCCTTACTAGCTTGGGTGAATCACTTAGTTTCTGCCAATTTTCCCATGGGAGTAATGCAACACCTTGTAAAGATGGTGTTTTCAAAGCACTGTATAGAAAAACTGTTCTTTACTAAGTGCTAGGAAAGTCTTTTTTGACTGGCGTCTTTCCTCTGGCTCTGTAGAACTTCCGTTGGCTTTTATTCCATTTTTTTCTGTATGTTGCGTTCCAAGGAATTCCGTGCTCCTTCAGGACCTGTTTCTCTGGGGAATTCTGCTGCAGCGAAGGGCATGCTACCATTGCATACTCCACATTGTGTCTGAAAAGCTACGCAACTCCAGGTTCCCGCAGGCTTTGAAATTCCATTCCTGTCAAGTGTTAGCTGTCTGGGGAAACAGTAGGGATAGAAATGGAGAAACACAGGACATTACAACCCTAAATGTTCTCTGTGTAATGCAACGTTTGTTGTTGTTTTCTTTTTTCCTGAAAATAGAGGATTCAATGAATCATTTGGAAAACTTCTGTAGGCTGCCCAAAAAGGTTCCATACAAGTTGGTGGTATAACACAAAATGCCTATAACATCATCCTGCAAGGCAGGAGGTTTTGAAGTGGTAGGCTGTTCGTTTCTTTGAGTAAAAATAAGCTCAGCACGATGGGGGAAATGTCTGGAATGATAATGAAAAACAATTGGATAAATTCCCAGCAGTGCAGATAGATGCATTCCTATGTAATCATTTCATATAATGACATGCCCTGTATCTCAGCATCAGCTGTTCTGTCAGTTAACAAAGAAATGAAAGCTGTCTCAGTTCACTGCTTGATCCAACAGCAAAAAAACTATCGATTGCAACAGATCAATTTTTGCATGTTATTGACTCTGTGATCTTAAACTCTGTGTTTTTTTTATTAGGTCCCTGTGGGAAATGTTAACACTTTTTTATATGTGCAATATTATACACGTGAATTAAAAAAAAAAAAAAACCATCACAATTATTAAGCTCTATTTAAAGTGTGTGTTTAGGAATTTTAAGAGTTCCTAATGACGCTGCAGAACTCCCATTTAACAGGAGTAATGTTAGGAACATGGGGAAATGCGTTATTTGTATTACACTAACTTCCAGTGGCGTTGGTTGAAATCAGAGTTCCATTGTGCTAGGCACTGTACGTATACCCAGAAATAGACCTCTAAAAGGAGCAGTCACGTTCTTCCTAACTGAAGCAAGTAGAATGGTGTGTCCTGTTAACCGTCCTGCTTCTGAAATAAGAGGCTCAATTACTGTGGTGAAACATTGTAAACATAGTCTGGTATTACTTTTTCATCCAGCAGACAGCGCGGCTTGTAGCACAGCTGGTTAAATACCCCGGATATGGTAGAACAGAGAGAAGACAATTATTACTAAAACTCCATGAGTATCAAACAAGCCTGTGGAGTTATTTGTTAAGGCCTGTCATGTTTATAAAATCACACCTGGGAGCTGGGGCAAAATTATGGGTTCATAAATGCTTTTAAACAGCTTTTTGTTAAATAAGCCTTTGGGGGACATGGATTGTCGTTCCAGAGGTCATTGCTTCAATGGGTAGACCAGCTATAAACGAATTAGCTGAAAAAACATAATTAAAGAAGTTCAAAGGCATCTGGACCAGTTTTGTTACACAACATACACACCTGGCCAATGAAAATTAATAGGAAGAGGTAAAAGATGCTTCTTCAGATCAACAGAAGGGAAGATGAAATAAAACTGAGCTGAAGCAGTGAAGTCAGTTAAGAATGCCTGAAATAACAGGAGCATCCCCAAAATGTTTAGTGTGTGTGTGTGTGTGTGTGTGTGTGTGTGTGTGTGTGTGTGTGTGTGTGTGTGTG
>ML685868.1:1706713-1721355 GCA_007922175.1 Pelusios castaneus
GTGTGTGTGTGTGTGTGTGTGTGTGTGTGTGTGTGTGTGTGTGTGTGAGTGAGCGCATTCATTTGCAGAATTGAGTCAAAACTGGCTAGTGAAATGTCAAATATCAAAGTATTTTCAGAATTGCAGCAAAGTTTTCCTAATAAAGAGCATCCTAGTACAGTATGATTAAATTCTCATTCACAAGCCTTTCAGAAAAAGATGCATCTCTTTTTGTACTATTAGCTTGCTAATGACTGAATGAGGTGAACGCACTATTTACACCATAAAATGTGTGTAGATGTGAAGAAACCAGATTTGAAGAAGATCTAGTTTGTTGAGAGGGAAGGGGCTTTGCTTATAAAGCACGCTTCTCACCTTAGAAGTAAAAAGAGAAAAAAGAAAAATCAGCAACAAAGCCAGAAGCAAACTGTTATATGGAGAAGAATGCCCCCCATACTATCTACACTGTGGCTGTCCCTGAAAGGAATTGTGCGCAGAAATTCTTGATGAACCACATGATCTTAGTTTCTTTCTTTGTCATCAGTGAAATATTTCAGCTTGGTTTGTAGGAAATCTTTTTAAAGTTTGAACTTTTGTTAGGGCTGACATCCTGTGTGGGCTCTTGTGGTCATACATTTAGAAAATATCTTGGAGGCATGGCTGTAATCTTATCAATTCTGGCCCTATCGGCACTTGAATGGGTTAAAAGACTTTTGGCTGATTCCTCAAATCCCATCTTCCTAAACTGGCCATCTACGCTTGAGAAGCATCTAGTCAGAATCGTGCTGTGGTGCTAGGAGCCATTGCGTTGCTGGATGTGTGCTGTATTTTAGATCAGATGTAAAACCTGGTCCTTACAAATGGCCTGGAATGTCTGTGAAAGGAGAAGGGAAACCTTAGTGATGTGAATCCACATAAAGAGAGGACGGTGAATTTTGACTTTCTCTAAATGAGGTTTGTACTTATAACACTGAAAATTCAGCCTTTTTTATGAATCCAAAACTCCAGTTACTGTTTACTTTTGGGATCATTAATGGACTCGTTTCTCTTGTACCTGCAGGCAGTCATGCTGCAGAAGCTGTTAATTTATTTCCTAGTTGGAACAGTAATGTACCATAATGACCTGTATTTACAGTCAGCTGCCCATGGATTCAGAGCTATTTAGCGTATCAGTGATGGCTTGCTTATTTTGTTTGGTTGTTTTTTATGATGTGAAATGTGGGCTAGTTGAATATATTGCATGATCGTGTGCAGCACAGAACCTGCATTGTGAGAACCACAAAAAGCACAGGAGTGTGGCTACCTTCTAGTTTTGTTAAAGCTTTTTTTCCCCTAATGTAATTGTCCATGGGAACCTAATCTGGACAGTGATGTTGTACCATACTCTTGTATTTGTTTACTTGAGATGGTAATTTTGTGTTTCCTAGAATAATCCTTACTGTAAATTCAAATAAGTGATTGGATAAAACAAACGTGGCCTACTGAATTTAGGTGCTTCAATTTTTGAGGGTCCAGCTAGAGATATTTTTTAAAGGTTTTTCAGAAGGTGCTGAACACCCACTCTCTGAAAATCAGGCCCTTTTAATGTATTACCAGTTGGGTCGCCCAAAAATTACTAATTATTTTTGAAATTGTAGACCAGAATCTCTTGATTTAACCGTGAAAGTGTCTTTGGGTGAATCCTCAGAACAACCTAATCATTTTCCCGCTAAGTTTAGGCAATATTATAAGAGACAGTTTTGATAATAGAAAGTTCATTTCCATATAGCGGTAATTAAATGGAATCGCTGCATTTATTTTCCTTGTTAGGAATAAAACTGTACAAAGCTGTTTAACAGCCTGATTGGCCTTCGGGATAAGACAAATTTTACATTCAGCACTACTCAGCTGAGCCACACAAGGCTCCTTGCCTTCTTCCAGGCTGAAGGGAATGTGAGCATTTGAGAAAATGCATATAACAACTAAAAATTGTCTCCTTCCCCTGCTCTTGTTAGACATTTAGGGCCAAACTCACCCCCAAGATGCCCACTTAACTTCAGTGAGTTACTCTTGTTCACTCCAGTGCTGACTTAACTCCATGTAGTGTGGGAACATAAATGTTCTGGTCCCGGAGGTTATGTTGTGCTATTTACTGTGAAGAGTGATTCTAAAGAGCAAAACAGCATTGTCATTGATGAGTTATTCTTTTATAACTGCTCTCTCTCTCTCTCTCATCCGTAGGGATACACGGTTCTCTTTAAAATGGACCAGTGCTTCATTCTGTTTGATGAGGCTGTTAAACACCAGTAACAACACTCAAATTCGATGCTGGATACCCTACAGGTCAAGCAAGACCTTGGTGGAAAAGAGCCTTGAAGATCATGTTGCAAAACAACTTTTTTTTAATATATCCAACTTCAATCATGTTATATGTATCTTTCTTGATCCCCTTGGTAATTATGTTTTCCTGCTTATAATGTGGATTTATTATCTTTCCTATGTCTTTTTATACCAAACCCAACACACCACGCTGTTTTGCTTGTAATTGTGAGTTTAACACAATGTGTCACATTTCAGCTAGGTTATTCCTGACCATTTTGTGATAAATACTAAAAAGATTTTGTGAATGGTTTTTCTAGTAAATGTTGCACAGTATCTTAGCTTTCCTTTGCTTTCTCCTAGTGGAAACATTATATCACTTACTTTCTTTTCTCATGTATAATATTAAAAAAAGGCCTTCTCTTTAGGCTGTGCTTTTGTTTACTCTGGTGGTGGCAACACAGGTGGTTTATATTTGCATAATGAAAAACAAAAGGTACAAAACGCTAATGCTACACCAGAGATGCTAAAGATGCTGACTTTCCTAACCCATAGTGCCTTAAACCATGTATCCACCCTGCATGCCAAATATCTTTCCTGGATGGCCTATGAAGACATGTCTTCAGTTCTCAAGTATTACTTGCAAACATTTCTATCAAAGGCATTTTTATCCTTCAGCTAGTGAATAATGGCCTGGACTAAACTTTTTATATATCATGACACTAAGTTCCCTTGGAGTTTTGTAATAAATGGAATGAATATGGGAAAAAAAAGTTGTATGTGTTATCTTTTAATTTTACATCACCTTTGCATCACCAAATACATGTACGGTACTCTTTTAAAGGACTCGAGTGTATATCTCAGAGATGGAGCCCTTCTCATAAGGCTTATCTAAACACACACATTAAACCAATTTAGCTGCAATGAGTTTAAGGAACTGATTTCAATGGGAGTTCAGCATCTAATCTGCCTAGGTGCTTTTGAAAATCTCACTAGGCGCCTATCTGCATCTTTACAGGCCTAAATACCTTTGAAAATCTGCCCCCAGATCTTTTTATGAATAAATGAATGTTATGATTTCATTTAAGCATTTATTGAAAGGATAGTCTTCCCTTGCACTTCTTGTTATCCTGTGTGTGCTCACATCAAGTGTGTTTAGTGAATGTGGCTACTGACATGTAGACGGTTTAATACAGTAAGGCGTTATGTGCTTAACTGGAAGATCTCTTAGGACATTGATTTACCCTAATGCTAGTGAATGGCAATGACTGCTGGCTAATCGGGACGGTTTCCAGAGGGGTAGCCGTGTTAGTCTGTGTACAGCAAAAAACGAGAGTCCTGTGGCACCTTATAGACTAACAGATTTTCTTCAGCATAAGCTTTCATGGGCTATAACCCACTTCGTCAGATGCATGAAGTGATTTTCACTTCATGCATCTGACCAAGTGGGTTATAGCCCACGAAAGCTTATGCCAAAGAAAATCTGTTAGTCTGTAAGGTGCCACAGGACTCTCGTTGTTTTTAATCGGGACAGTGTTAGCAAACAACATGTTTCATGTGGATGCATGTTTTGGTTTTATTAAGTGGTTTTAAACTGGATGTTTAAAAATGCTAGAAATTGTAAGCTTCCGTGTTCACATAGAAGCTGTCAAAGTGAAGTTAAAAGGAGAAATGCTGGGAGTGCCGTTCCCATATTTATTCATAATTCTGTTTACTTCATCAAATCTTTTCAGAGGTTTAAAAACACTCTAATGGGAATTTTAAAACTGTCTACTGAGATCCCAACTTAGAGAGGGTTTAACTCACAAGTTGAGGGGATGAATAGTCTGTTAGAGCAAATGGAGACCAGATTTTCAAAATCATCTAGCGATTTTGGGGTTTCCAGATAGATACATTTTTAAAGGTTTGATTTTCCAGGAGGCGCCGAGCCACCCTCATTCTGAACAGTCAGGCCTCTTTTATGATTTCATTTGGTCAATCAGACATTGAGACATCCAAAATAATCAGCCACACACCTGTCTGTGCTTCAGGAGCAGGCACTCCAACTGAGCAAGTTTTATAAGCAAACAATTAGTGACTGGTGCTTCTGACTATTATTTTTATAGTTTCATCAGGGATACTTGAGTTTAAGCAATGGAACTACACTTCAATAAGGATCCAATGATGGTTCACCTCATACCTGATGACGTTTAATCGAATGCCTTTGGTGTTCAGATTCAAATAATTCAAATCATTGTTTAATTTTAGTATTTCCTTCTTCCCTAGCAACCTCTTGATTCTCCAGCATTTATACGTTTGCCTTTATTTAAAACCTCCCAGTTTATCAAGAGGAACATATATTAATTAAATCTGTTTTTGTTCTTGCAAGACGTCCGTCAGAGTGGCTCTCTGGAGATGCAGATTTTGATCCGCTTTTCCACTATGCTGACACTCCTGGCAGGGCAGCGGTTGTTTCAAGTGCCGATTAATGAGACTATTTTCCTTTGTGCGCTCCACCCAGCTGTTTTCAGAGCAGACATGAAGTTTTGTAGTATTGTGGGATAAAAAGCCTACATGGCTATCTTTAGCAGGAGCTGGGGACGCGTCTAATCTGCATTGGATTTAAAACTTCTGTGGCAGACAATTTATGAAGCTGATGATTGGATTGTTGGTGCCTTTTACTGTGTGGTGAAGACTAATGATTTGTGGTTGTCTCGCATCTCAAAATGAGCAAATCCGGAAAGAATTACTGTATTTTGAAAGATTTTTCTGATGTTTGAATCAAGTGAAAATGAATTTGGGATGATTTCATGGGCGTTTTTAAAAACACATGCCTGAGGTGGCAAACCTCCAACTTCACAAGTCTTTCTGTATTTTGATTTGAGGAGGTGGGGGAGACGTGACAGAATAGCTGAAGTAATGGCCACAGCAAGAACTTGAAAAGCCAACGTTAGAGAATTTGTGCCACTTTTGGGTCAACACATGGAACGTTATGTAATTATTTCAAGAACTGCCATCGCTTTGCAAAACTACTGTATTGTGCCAAAAGAGCATTTATTATGGAACACAAAGAGGAAGGCCACATATCTAAAGTTAGTCTCGTATGTAAACTCATCCCACCACCTATGCATCAATGGTTGGTGTGAACTCTCTACCCTGGGTGAAGGAGTTGATAATCGTAAAGCACCCCATAGGTAACAACTCTTGATTGCTAATAGATAGCAGGGGACTGATTTTGCAAAGGTATTGTGGCTTGAAAGCCAATGAGTGCTGCTTCCTTGAAATGAAGTCTCTGGAGGCTGTCATAGATAAATGGTAAGGGAGGGACACCTGCTGCATGGTAAGTCTCTTGTGGTGTTCGTAAATTACAGTCTGGTTCTACTTGCCTGTAAACAGTTTTGAATTCATCTAGGCTGGTGATATGACAGTCCTGTCTCCCTTTAAAACACCGTTTCAGTTGGCAAAGCTTTTTCAATTATACCACCTCTTAAACTAGAGTAATGGAAACATGACACATTGCTACTCTGTACATTGTATTTATATGGGGAAATCTTGACTCATATTGTACTTTGCGGTAATATGTTAAATCTCGGTACATGTATTTTCTAATTGAGCCAGTTAAAAAGACAGTCACCTCACTGGGTTTTCCTGCACTTGAATTTCTGTGGTTGCGCTCATTATTAGTAATTCTGCTTCCTGCAATGGGTTATTGACAACCGTACTGCATGTCATGGGCTCTGACCGTGCAAACACTTACACTGGTACATAGCTTGAGGCACATGAGTCCCAGTCACTTCTGTGGGGTAGAGATGTACCTTAAGTTAATCATGGGTGTAAGTGGTGGTTCAATATCATGGATCGTGCAAAGTTTTCATGGTAGAACACTTCCTTTACCAGTCCTTAATAGTACGCTTCAAAGATTGCCGTAACACAGTGCTATGGGTAAATTAAAATCACAGTCTGGAAATGTAAAAGTTAATATTCCAGCAACAAGCTAATTCATCGATGTTTACACGTGCTTTCTTCTCTTCCTTACCTTGCTAACTGAATGAAGTTATAAGACTCTGGGTGCTTTGCAGCAGGGACTGTTTTTATTTATGTCTGACAAGGTGTAGCACAATCGGGCTCTGCTCTGACTGGGAACTTTGTATAATATAAAATGTAATAATTTTTAGAGCATGTCCTTCAGAAAAATATCCAGTCTAGGTTTAAAAATTGGCAATGACACAGAATCCACCCATGACCCTTGGTGAATTGTTTGAACGGTTAATTACGTGGTTAAAATTTATGCTTCTTGTCTGAATTTGTCTAGCTTCAATTTTCAGCCATTGGATCATGGTCTACTTTTCTTTAAGGCTGCACAGTGGTACAATCTATGCGGAAAATTAAGTTATGTTAAAAGTATGTCAGAAAGCCAAAGGAAATTCCTTGTATGGGAAAGAATAGTCTTTCTAATCTAAATTGGTTCTTACACTGTGATTAACACCATAGTTTGCCCCAAAGAGGTTAGCATTGTAAACAAATAGATCTAATTTTGTTCCTTACTCAATATATGTTTCCATGGGCATGGGTTACACAGGACAAAAAGCTGACAAAAGTTTACGTCTAAATAAATTTTGAGAGTCTTTAAGGTGCCAGGGGACTTCTTGTTTATTTTACTGTTAAATTGTAACATCTGCAAGGTTAGTAGTTCTCAAATTACCTAACTCTATTAAATGTTGGCAATTGAAGAAATCTAGTTAAAGTCCTCCTTGAGGATGGTTTACTGTGGAAACTTGAAGGTGCCAAGAGCCGTCTTTGGATGCTTTTTGAGTCAGCCTGGGAAAGCTCACAAAAGTTGGAAGTAGCAAGCTCCCTTTTACCATAATTCACCAGCGATTTCTCTGACCCTTAAATTTTAATAGTTCCCCTGCAGGGAGCTGTCAGGCTTCAATAATTTCAGCTAACAATCTTTTTATTTGAAGGTAATGAGTATCTCAAGCTGTGCACTCTGCTAAAATAACCTTCCAGCTGCTAAGAAACCAGTGCCATGTGTCCAGGAAAATGGGAGTGGGGACTGATTGCAGGAAAGGGATGTCTGTAACTAATCCAAGCTTGCTGGTTGACAGTTAGGAGCCCTACTCCTAGTGTGACTAGGTAAGTGTCTTGATTTTTCACACTTGCTTTTTTTTGTATTTGTGCGTATAAGACAAAGCCCTTAATATCAGGCTGCCTGGTCAGAGTCTGGTGGTACTTATCAAGATGAACAAATTTATTTATTGCACGAGCTTCCCTGGGTGAAAAGCAGATGCTGGACAAAGTAGGACTTTTTTCTCCCACGAAAGCTCGTGCAATAAATAAATGTGTTCGTCTTTAAAAGTACCCCCCCCCCCCCCCCGCCTCCTTGTTCGTTTTGCTGAACTAGACTAACCCGGCTCCCTATCTGGGACTGGTTAGAGTTTGCTGCCAGCCGCGGCCGGTGCTTTAAAGCGAATTTGCAAAGATCAGCCCTGGGGCGAGTGGGTGCAACCCCCTCCCAGGGGTAGCTGCTGCTAGGGAAGGGAGGGGATAGGTGCCCGGATGCCTCCGTCCCCTGGGGCCACCTGCTGGTCCCAAGGATGCTTGGTGGAGGGGGATCAGCTGCGGCCTCGGGCCCTGCGGGCTGGCGTGCGCGGGGGGAGGATGGGGGAAATGGCCCAGCGCGGGGCGCTGATTGGCTGAGCGCTGTGGGCGGGGCCGGGCCGCACGAGCGCTCCCCGGGGCCGGCCCAGCTCAGTAATGCAGCAGCGGGTCTGGAGCAGCGCCGCTGACACGCGCACGCGGCGAGGGGCGCAGCGCTCCGCTCCCTCCCTTCCGCACAGCCGCCCCCGGCCGCGCCGCGCCGCGCAGGATGAGCACCGGCCTGCGCTACAAGAGCAAGCTGGTCAACCCAGGTGAGCGGCCGGCCGGCGGGAGGGGGGTGGGGGCTGCGGTCCAGGCTCTGCCTCTCTCGCTCACGCCGTCTCTTCTCGCTTTCTCCCCCGCCGCCTCCCCTGCCCGGCCGGGCTGCGCCACGGATCGCCCTGCAGAAGAAAAACAGGTAGGTGGGGCTCGGTCCTTAGCATCCGAAGCACGTGCCCTGCCGTCCCCCCTGCACCACTGTACCCTCCCCCCATCTGTCCCTCTGTACCCCGCCCCCTGCACCCCCCCCCTTTGTCCCATCCCTCGTTTTCCCATCTCACCTGGGACATCCCTGCTTTGGTTTGCAAATCATTCCCCAGGGAGGGGGTTTGGTCCCTCTCTGGCCTTTGAAGGGCCCGGGGTGGTTACACAGCGAGGGGGATTTCTTGGACACCCACCATCGCGGGGAGAGGGCCCTTGACGGGAGATGCAGGCAGGGCCTTCCTCCCTGCAGATGGGCTGAGCGGAGGGAGCTGGTCTGTGTTCCATGGGGCCAGGGAGAGGCACATGGAGAGCCTACTACATGTTCTGTGCCCCTGTTCACATCCCCTCCTCCTGGTTATTGCATTTTGGATGTTCCCTCTTGATTTGTCCTATTTGCCCTAGCAGATTTGAATTCCCTAGTCCTGTCTTTGCTCCCCTTTAGCTTTCTGCCTCCTGAAACCCTGTACTGCTGCACATCCTTGTGCTCCAGTACAGCAGCATGTTTCACAGCAGCCTATTGCAATGGACGGTTTATTTTTATGCGGCACAGTCAAGCACTGTCAACAAGCTCTAGTGCATTATTTTTAGTTGGTGGCTTGAAAGGGTGGGAGGGAAATTAAAAAAAAAAAAAAAAATCCAGTGTAGTGTGATGGACTCTTGATAAATGTGGATATTTTTGAAAACCTTGTGTATCACCAACATATTTCCCCTTCAGTTTTATTTTGAGACTACTTCCTGCGCGCCCCCCCCATCTTGAAACACACACGTTTTGCAATTGTAGTAAAGACAAATTAAACTGTAAATTGGAAAGAGAATTGTGACTCTTATAAGGGGAGAGAAATAAATTATGAAAAATGGTGTAGTTTTTTAAAAAAGAGGAACATTTCTATGGAAGCCTCTTGTCTGCTCACTCCCGGTGAAAGAAGTAAGGCAGGGATGATTATTAATTTGTGTTACTGCAGTGTGTAGAAGCCCCTGTCATGCTGCATAAACATAGTGAGAGAGAGTCCATGCCCCAAAGAGCCTAAATAGATAAGGCAGACAAGGCAAGTATCTATGGTGAGATGAGTGACTTGCCTGGCATTACGCAAGGGCCAAATAGTAGTGCCAATAATAGAAGGTGGGTGTCCTGACTCCCATGTCCTATCCACTAACTAGATCACGTTTTGTATTTCAACAATAGTCACCGCAGTAGAGAATGGTATTCTGCTGTAGAAAAGCTGTTATGACATCGTAAAGACACAGGTACTTGCATACATGTGCCTGTGTTTTTCTGTAGAATAGAGCATGGAAGAGCACACTTAATTATGAGTTTGTGCCAGCAGCATTACTCATGAGTTGTGGAGTGAAACCAAGTTTTGAAAACAAAGCAATCTGCTGAAATGAGGGTAAACAGCTAAATATGTATTAGTCATTAATATCCTTAGTTAACCAGGTTATAGTCTTCAAGAGCCAGTTTTAACTTACAGTGTGTGCCTGCTTGAGATAGAATCACAAGTGCCGGCAGAAAACCACAAAAAACGTACCCAGGCTGAACCCAGTTCCTCAAATCTAACACACAAATGCCAATTATATAAATACACATAGAAAACAATAATCTTTAGAGAAGGCAATAAGTGATCACATTAAAAATATGGTAGCAGTATTCAATAAAAAGCTTACACAAAAGGTATTTTAAAGCCCAGGTCAGGAACATCCCACAAGGGATCTAATGGATGTCTGAGAAATTGTCGTATGGTTTCGGAGAATATTGCGCTGTTTGGCTTCGGATCGTGGTCAAGGAAGTAGTTTGTATTTGTACAGTGTCTAGCACAGTGGGGCCTGGATGCATGAACTGAGTCCCTGAGCCCTACCATAACAATAATAGGATGTCTGTTCTGACTCTTTTCTTGGAGGGGGTCTGAATCCTTTCCAAGGAATCTCCTGTTAATTACTAGATTTCGGTTTGAGCTTGTGCCACTGAAGTCAACGAAGCTTGGCTGCTAACTTCAATGGGCACGCGGTCAAGTCCTTTGCGAGGAAGGCTGCTGGGTTAATGCCGTGGCTTGGGACTCAGGAAATCCAGATTCACTTTCCAGCCCTGCTGCACTTTACTGGATGACCGTGATCAAGTCACTTAATCTCTCTGGCTATGTCTACACTTGTTAATTTAGGTCGAGTTGACTTAATATGTCCACACCTAAATTTTAAGTCGACTTAGGGGGGACCCTACAAAGTCGACCTAGAGCGTCCACACTGGATGCCTAGGTCGACTTGTAGGGGGAACCTGGGAGAGGTCAGGGCCAGGGAGTTCAGCCTTTGCCCCATTGTACCTGGGTACAATGGGGCAAAGGGGGACAGGGACCCTGGCAGGGCATAGGGGCAGGGTGGGCAGGGCTCTGCCCTGCCCTGTGGGGGGGCATGCCAGGCTCTCCCTGTGCTACCCCCCTGGCAGGGAGGGCAGTGGGGGAGTCCTGGAGAGCCCTAAGTCGATTTAGAGTTGACTTAGGGCTACTCCATGTCTACACTGGCTTAAGTCAACTTTAGAAAGTCGACTCAAGCCTAAAGTTGACTTTAAACGAGGTTTAACAAAGTCGACTTAATTTTCCTAAAGTCGACTTAATTTTCCTTAAGTCGACTTAAGGAAAGTGTAGTGTAGACGCAGAGTATATTAAGTCAACTTAATTTACAAGTGTAGACGCACCCTCTGGGCCTCATTTTGCCAACTGTGTGAGAGAGACCACTACTTTTCATTAAGGGGCCTCATGAAATGAAATCCGTACATACTGGGGGCCAATACTGAATGCCGGGCCATCCTATAAGTCTCTAGAGAGCAGGCGTTGCCTTCTTACTGTGAGGGAGATTAGGTAGAGGTGGTGCCACGGCTAATAATGAGACCCCAGCTCCCGTGCAGAAGGGATGTAAACATTCCTACAGAAGCAATGGAAGAACGGCTCTAAAGACTGTGGTGATCGGTGAGCCAAGATGGGCAAGTGCCGCTGATAGAGGCTGTGCCAACACCCGAGGCGTCTGGTGGGTGGAGTGCAGGTGAAACTGATGGGAGCAGATTGGCAGGTTCCCTTGGAACGTGGCTCTCTGCTCGTGAAGTCGGTGTGTCTTTGTTTGGGGCGGTTCCTTGCTCTGCCCTTGGAGGTTGGTCCCTGATGACTCAAGGGTGTTGCCTAGCCTGGTGCTCTTTGAAGTGGTGGGAGTGTGTTCAGTTCATGTGGGTAATATCCCTTTTGCACTGTGAGAGTTGGAACCTGCTCTCGCAGATTCTTTCTCACTCACATGAAATTGATAAGTCATTTGGGAGTGGAAGCATGGCTTAGCCGGTGGATCCAGTTCTCCGAATGTGTTTGAAAGCACAGATTGTGTTTTCACATCCGTCTCCATCTTTTTCCTTCCACTACCACAGTCAAAGAATAGCTCTTGGGAATGGGTCTGTAGTAGTACATAAAAAGGATATATTTGGGATGAATTGTGGGCGGGGGGAGGAAGGGAGAGAGAGAGAAGAGAAGAGGTGCGGTTTGGGCATTGGGAGCTGTTGAATTCAGTGCATACTTAAGTATTGCCAACCCCCAAGAATTAAATGTTAGTACCCCCACCCTCCAAAGCATTGAGATTCGCTGAAAAATCATGAAATTTGAAAGAAAATGCATTTTGTGTTCTTTTCGTTTGCTTTCTGGTTTTTGAGCTTTTAGGTTTCATATTCCAGATGGGTAGCTGTTTTAGTCTATTTCAACAAAACAAACAAGGAGTCCTGTGGCACTTTAAATACTGACAAATTTATTATTTATTATTATGCATCATTTATTTATTTATCATATGCGCTTTCATGCCCATGAAAGTTCATATGAGCTAAATAAATTTGTTAGTCTTTAAAAGTGCCACAAGACTCCTTGTTTGTTTAGATTTCATGTTTTCAAGCTGTTATCTGAAATCAGGAGGGTTGGAAACTTCTATTTTTAAGAAAAACTAACTAAGATGTGAGTAAAATCCCCAGATATCATGAGAGTAGGAACTCTGTCACTGATTCCATCATGATCTAGGACAAATCACTGTCACTTTCTGTAAAATGGTGATAACACTGTTCATTTCACTAGAGTGCTGTGAAGATTGATTAGCTGATGTTTGTGAAAAGGGCCCCCAATCCTGCAAGCAGCATCTCATGGGCAGATCCTTGTGCTTGTATAGAGTCCATTTGAACCCCATCTCTGAACAGCTTGCTAGACTGGGACTTTGCATGTGCATCTTTACTGGTGTTTTTTTGAGAGCACCAGATCCTGGAGCCACCTGATTTGGTGAGAATTTAAGCTTTCGTTAACACCCCCAAAGAGCGTTTCTATCCCTAATGCTCAGAGGGGAAAGCTTCAAAATGTGGACCCTTTTGAAACTGTTATACCGATAAACAAAACCCCACATCTATTTGACTTAAAAATCAGGAGAGATTTAAAAAAATAATCTCATGATTTTGTGGGGCGTTGCTAATAATTTCTTTAATGCTTGGGTTGACAGTGCTGCTGTTCAGATGCTGGTGTTACAGTTTGCAATTTAAAATATGTTAGAAGATGTTTTGTGATTTTTGGTGTTTTGCTGAAGACAGAGTTTTGTCTGCAGCTTGATAAATGGCTTTTTTTGGCCAGAGTTATTCAGTTTTTCATCAGCATGTGAGTTAGATTGTCCCTGATAAACGGCTGCTTAACTTAGACTCCGAATCCATTGACATCTGTTCCAACCTATTAATTCTCACGCTTGGCTCCACATCCTTGGCTTCCAAGAAGAAGTTGCTGGAATGGGAGCAGTGAATTGATTACAGAAGCCTCAGGTAAACACCGGAAATGGTCTGAAAGCAGCACCTCTTTGCTCATTGATTTTCTGTTTCTTGTGTGTCTTCGCCAGAGGTAGTCCAGGGGTGGAAGATTTGCATCTCAATCTATCTAAGCTATTGTGTTTATGCTGCTGATTTTCTTTGGTTCAACTAAAAATGCAACTTGCTGCATAGCCTCTCAAAGCAGACAACAGATCAGTGCTTGGCGCAGCTGTCAGGTGTTGGTGACCCTGTAATGCATCAAAAGGGTCAGCTCTTGACTGGATCTCCTTCTGTCATGCATCTGTCCATACTTTTTTATTGCGGGAGACCCCTGCCATGCACAGATGGTCTGTTCTGGGCAGGGAAAGTCTGGCCCATGCAAGATTTATGTTAGTGGCACCTGACATTTCCTTGTGTGACTGCAGGAGAAGGGGGCTTGGTACTGATGCAAGCTGCTTGAAATGTGGGCACAGAATCCAGCCAATGGAATGATGTGGCTGTTCTTACTTCAGCTTGTCAATTATTCATGCTACAGATGGCTACAAGTGGCCTGCAGGGAGGGCAGAGAAGGGGTTGAGTCCTCCAATCACATAAATACAGCCCTGAGCTTTATGGAAAAGAGAAGAAAGATATTTTTCTGGCCACGGATTTTCTCCTCCCAGCCTCCACAAGCCACTCAGACACTTGAGTTTGATTCGTAGAGGGAAGCTTCCAGGGCGTGTTGCTGGGACTCATAGATGCTATGGAGAAGAATTACAGGAATATTATCTAGATTTCTAGGTGCTTTAGAGCAGTATTTCTCTTTTTGATACCAGGACCATCTTCCTATCCTGTGACAGGGAGATCTCAGGGTCCAATGCCGGTCCGTGGACTGGTCACTGAGAAACACTGCTGTAGAGTGTTTTTAGGGCCTGATCCTGCCCTCACTGAAATTAATAAGGCCAGAATCCAGCCTTGTTTAGGGATGCTCTTGAAGTAGGTCATAAAAGGCAGTGGGGAGAGTTTGGAGGGGGATTGCAAGGCATTGAAAATGTAAAAGCAGATCTCGTTCTGCCCACTCTGCACTATGCTGTCTGTCCAGATCAAGTGTTCCCTGTCAGCCTCTCAGAAGGTGCACATAAAGAAATGAGCTAGGATTGTCACGAGGATCCTTTTTAATATTATGGTTAATGTAAAGGGGTCACTTTTTTTTATTTTATTTTATTTTGACTTATGGAGTTGCCAGGCTGAGAGTGTGTCCAAGAGAGAAAAGCAATCAAACCAGCTCACTTTCTTCTGGATAGATTTTCTAGGCAGACTTCTCTTTCAGCCGCCTGATGGATCATATTTTTAAATATATGGAAAGCAGAGAGACAAAAGGCATATTCAGCAGGCTAATATACCCTCTGCCAGGGGCTGGTTATAGCTTACCATATATTTCCTACTGCTTTGCCCAGTTTCCTTTTAAATATCTCAAGCAGCAGAGCTTCCA
>ML685868.1:1721365-1849891 GCA_007922175.1 Pelusios castaneus
GTTTTGTAGGCATTTTTCATGTCACCCAGTGTTGATCCCAGCTAGGCAAGCCATACTGAGATCCTGGCATGGTACCAGGAGAATCTCATCTTTCCTCACATGTCAGTGCCTTCCAGTTAATTCATCATTTGTGTTGCTTTTATCTGAGCTCCGGTATGTGCGTAAGGGGTATGCTGTTTGGCTGGCTTTCTCACATGGTCAGCACCTCGAGTTTGCACACATTCTGCCCTGGGATCTGAGATTTCAGTAGAATCACGTTATCTTGCAGCCCTTCGGGAAAGGAAAACCCTACGGCTTGGTTCTAAAGAGTTAACGAGCAGAAGCCAGAATCCTCTTGAACTATGTCGCTTTCCTAGACATGGCATTTTAAGTTCCTACTGCTTTGCTAAAAGGCAGCGTACAGGAAAACCACCAAGGATAAGTATGCAATACTTACAGAACAAATACAAGAAGGGTTTTGAATACATCCTGTCTAGAGAAAATCTGCCAAGTATGAGCGTGCATGTTGACAGGGAGTTTCTTAGTACATGGAATAATTCCCACGTGGTCAGGTTTGTGTGTGTGGACAATGTGGTTAGCCTTGAAGCGTAAGAAAAAAAGATGTCTGTTTACTGTCACACATTCCTCTTCTGTGGTGGATTGTGCAATATCCCTGAGCTGTAGAGCAGTTTACACAGTTTCTTTATGGAGAGGGTGCCACATATCTATGGTTGAGCATGAGATGCTGCAAGACTGCAGTGCGGAATAGGGTCCCCGAATGTACGTATCCACCCTATTAGTTCATGCATTACTGATATTCCCAGGCTGCTTTACTCTGATTTTATATTAAAAATAAATCGAGGTGGGTGGTGTTGTGTACTGACAAGTTGTGTTGGTGTCTGCAGCATATGAATTGCTACTAATTTGACCTTCTCTCCTTCCCAACTACATCCCATCTTACCTCCTCTCAGGGATAATCACATCTGACCTGTAAGATGGTCAGTTTCTGGGTACCTCCATGCCAGAATAATGCCAACATATTGGAGGGGATTCAGAGAAGAGCAACAGCAGTGACTAGGGGGTAGGAGGAACTGGCTGGTGGATGAGGAAGGGTTGGCCAGGGGATGTGGAGAGGAAGTGAAACCCTGGGCAAGTAACTGAAATAGAGTGATAACTTAACCTCCTTTCCCCCACTCTCCCCAGGAGGGAGGAGAATCATTTGGGGGGCGATTGGGTTTGATAGAACTGGACAGGTATGACATTAAAGAGAAATTGAGGCTGAAATGTCAGCAGTTTTCCAAAGGAGGAATCGGAGAGTGTCTGTAGGGACGTGGGTAGGGACTGGGGTGTTTAAAGCTTGACTGAAATGGATCTGTGGGGAACAATCCCACACCGGCAGAGGGAGAGACTCTAGCAACTATGAGATCTTTCCTTCTTGTCTTTGAGTCAGTGAAATTGGGGTGCAGTTGGGAAATGGGGCTTTCACTTTTTGTTTTGTTTTGTTTTTTGTGATGAGCTGATCTTTGGTCCCTGAGGGGTAATCCCTTTGCTCTCTCCACCTCTGGGGAGCGGGTGGAGAGCTGCCTCTAACACTATACCGTTGGCCCTACACTGGCCACTAGAGGAGGCAACAATACGTTGCTGGCTGCACGCTTCCTGTCTGGATGCTGAGTTCTTGGCTGCCCCAAACTGAGCCAAAGGGCCTGGGTCCTTCCTGGGGCCAGCTCCCCTACTCAGCTGCTTTTCTTGACTCCGTGTGGGCGTGGAATTGGAATGCCCTGCCTCTTGCTCAGCCAGGGAGTTGTGCCGCTTTCCCAGAATGATTGCTGGCAGGGGCTCAGCTCTGGAAGCTCTGCTTCGAGAAAATAAACCACAAAATTCTGTGTGTGAACTGCAGGAGACGAGACACAAACAGTGAACCCATCCCACGCGCCTCTGGACATACTTGCTACATAAATAATAGAGGAAAAAATGATCCACTGAAGCAGGACTATGGATAAGAAGCGCCATGGTTTACTCTCTCCTTCCTGCTTTCTGATAGGGGAAAAGCCACGGTAGCCCAGGGATGATTTAGGCACCTGAGTCTCTTGGTTGCTGCATTTGATTTGCTATTTTTTATAGCACTTGCAATCTGGGGTCCCAGTCAGGAGCAGCGTTTTGTGGTGCTGGGTGCTGCACAGATGCAAGAAAACAATTTGGTCGTTTGGCTACTGAACTGTGCTTCACAGCTATTTTTAAAAGCATCTCCCTTGTGAGTCACTTTGCTTTCAACTGTTCAAACTCTTGTGTTGCCCATTAGCTGTGTGGGAACTTTTCTGCTCGTGTTTCTCACCCCATGTGCTGTATCTACATGTTCAGCATATAGTTTCCCATTCAACTCTAACTGCAGCCTTTGATGTTCTCTTAATTTAGGATTAATTATATAGCCAGGTGCAATCCAGGATACTGCTCAGGTGGGTTCCTTTACATTCTGTCCATTTATATGGTATTTACAGGGTATCACCTGGCTATCCTGACTCTTTGTCCTGTGCTTTATCCTCAAATCAAGTGAGAATGGCTTTATACTACATCATCTATTTGTTCAGAGGCTGTGCCCGAGGTACCCAGCTCCAGAGATTGCCTGCTTTGACAGCCCAGCTGTCACGGAGCATGAGCTGTGTTGCAGATTCGTGAGCTAGAGCCTGCTGAAGTGGAGGAATGACCATTTCAGAGGCTGATGCGGAGCGTATACGTTCCTTGTTCATTGGTGCATTTCAGAAAGGTTCCAAGGGAGCTCCTGGCAGCGTGTGTATTTATCGTGGGAGAAGCAGGTTTTCAGGGAGAACAGTAATTGAATGGGATTTGGTTCTTAGCGTGCTATATTCTGGCCGGTAAAATCAGGCCCGTGCTTGGGAACGGATCCAGATCTGTTCCCAAGCTCTGCGTCAGCTGGTTCAGATGCTCCTTTCCCAGCAGGGCCTGCATTTGCAGGGATGGCCCCTTCTGTTGAAGTCTGAAGAGGTGAGCTGTCACAGCCCGTTCTCAGAATGTCCCCGGTTACTGTGTTACACGTCCGTTCAGTTTCGTACCAATGGCTGCATTTGAGGGGCATCTAACTTCACCTCTGTAATGGGCCAAAGAATTCTTTGGAGCCGTGTAAGTGACTCAGCTGGGTGCAGGCCCCGGCTCTCTTGGCATTTTCCAGACTCTCAGGATTTGAACTGACATCTGACAATGATTTTAATGAACAAAACCACCAAGGAAAGGGTCCCAAGGCTCCTCGGCGTCAGTGTCTCCTGTATTGCTCTCTCTGGCCCTTGAATAGAATGGCTGCATTTGATCTGATTGCTCTATGACCGTATTATTTTTAGCAGCCTCTTATCACTACTTGTGAAAAGCCTTCTGTTGTGGTAGGACTGGCTTTCGGCAGCTGCTCCTAGGTTCCAGTGAGTGCCAGGAGCTTTGCTGATGGCATCTGAGCATCTCTCTGGTCCCCTGTGATGATGCTGTCATGGGCAGATGTCAGGCAATAGTAGAATTGTTTTCTTGGTAAACAAGCGTTGCTGTGTCTGGAGAGCACAGAGAGCTGTGTGGACCGGTGAGTCTGATAACTCGTGTATGGAGCACACAGCCTCTATCACAGCGTGGACACAAAGCCGGCTGGCCTGAAATTTGATTGGATCTAACTTATCTATTGTTTGTGAAGTTTGTGTGAGTTTTTTGAGTATGTTTAATATGTGCAACTTTCCATCCCAAAGCTGCTCAGACACAACCTGTGTCAGTCCAGAGGTGCTGGACCGTAGCAGCCTGTGGGCTGCCCTGGAGTGGTAATGTGCAGACTTTGCACAGCAGTGCAAAGACACCAAGCCTGTGCTCTCACAACTGGTATCAGAGAACCGTCAGGGTCTGTGTAGAGCTGTCTCCGGTTTCAGTTCCTCATGTGAAGGACACAGTGCATTCCCCAGATCTCGGTTTATCAGTATCGGCAGGATGAAGGGCAGATAGAGCCCTGTCGGGATTTGAAGCGGTGGAATCTATATGTATTTTAAACCTGATGCTTACCTCTTAGAGCTGGGATTTCTTTTCTTCTCTTCAAAACAAATCCTTCGGTCTTTTTTTTTTTTTCTCTTTATTTTCCCTAAGAAACCATAGCAGCAACCCAGTGCCCACTTAACAACCCTACAGTAATAAGCCAGCATCTCTTTACCCTGAAGGAAAACAGATCTCAGCTTTGGGCTCCCAGAGCAGTCATTATAAAAGAGCACGAAGGGACCAACACATTTTAAAATTATGGCACAGATACTTTCATGGAGGGTCCTGTAAAAAATTCCCGAAATGCAGGCCATGAACTCAACCAAGCACCTGTTCATTTGATAATGTACAGTGGGAACGCTCAGTGCCAAAGAAAAGGGAGTAACGGATACTTGTTAGTGTTTGGGTCACCTGAAATGCTAATCAGAAGCAGGTGCATATATTTCTATGCCCTCTCGCTTATTCTGTCTTTGTATAACTATAGAACAAGACACTTGCCATTGTTTGATACACATAGACACACACAAAATAACAAGCAACGTGTTTGCCCCCCCGCCCCCCCCAACCCAGTTCCCTGTGCTCTGGGTGTCAGAAACACCAGTATTGCTGGGCAGAGGTCGTATTTTAGCTGAAGCCTCCCACGTGACATCTAGCCACCAGGGTTGTGTCTGTGATACGGGTCACTCGGGGCGTAACTGAGGGAGATTCGAATCTCTAACCGAGCCAGGAGGCTGAAGGGAAAAATGAAGATTAGAGGGAAATGCTTTATAAAAGAATTTCTCTAGGTTTAAAATGGACAGAAGCGTGGTTCTGGGCCTACGAGGCTGGACTTTGGGCTCCGGAGACCTGGCTCCTATTCCAGGCTATGCTGGGTGACCTTCCACAGGTCTTTTCCTCTGCTCCGTTCCTCAGTTTCCCCTTCCACACTTTTGTATATCTTGTCTATTTATCTGCTTGAACAGTGCCTCGCACGGTGGGGCTCTCTTCTTGGTTGGGGCCTCCAGGTGCTGCTGTCTTCGTGCTTGTTCACTCCAGCCACTTGTGTTGATATCGCTGAAGTCACTCAGAGGTGTGCCTACACCAACCTTAGTGCTGGTGTGGACAGCGCTGTCTCTCCTGACCCGCTCGTTGGAGGTGGTTTTATTTTGCTGACGGAAGAGCTCTTTCCCACCGGCATAGAGCATCTTCACCAGATGTTCAGTTTCCCTCCTGTAGAATGTCTACTCTAGACTAGCTCTTACAAATGAAATAATGATGACATTTCCATTTGCTTTAGTAGAAGCCAGCCATCAAGCCAAAATCAACTCCGACATGCACAAAATTCTGGGCAACTTTTATCTGGGCCTGGGTTTGCTTGGGAACCTTTAGCCCTGGATCTCTCAACAACGTTCTGATTTGATTTTGATCTGCATCACAGGCTTCAAAAGTCATGGAAGGTGATCTAATCTGCTGTTGTACCTGATACTGATTGAAGAAGCTATCTGGGATGGGTTAACCTCTTGTGCTTGTTAGTGGTCTGTTTTGCTGTCACTTGAATTTACTGTCTGTGGGCGCATTCCCTTCTTCTTGGGCTATGTCTAGAGCACTTTCTCAGTCAACCCATCCAACGAGCATCGTCTCCATCTTGTGAGGTTGTCTCTTAGAGCTGCCCTTTCCGTTTATTTTTGGGTTGCCTCTTAGCAAAGCACAGTTTAGCCTCTACAGGTTTTCCACTTCATTTCTTCCAAATTCTCCCCAACCGTAGGAACTCTTGTGCCTCACACATCGAACCACTGCAGCGTTTACAGTCAAATGATTTCCTGTCTTGTTTAATATCTTCTTAAATAGGGTTTCTTTTCTTTTGATGTCTGAAAATCCACTGTAATCATTTCAAAGGTGGTATGCTGGTGCCTGCTTCCTTAGGCTCTAACGCTTTGCGCTTTTTGTAATGTCTAATGGGTGTTCCTTTCAGATGCAACACAGCAAGTCAGTGAAATCAACAGTAATGAAAAGAAATGCTCACGGAAGGTGGGATTTATAATTAGCGGTTCCTCCAAAGCAAGGTTTTATCAATGACCCATTGTTAACAATTTTACCATGGGGCAAATGGGGATTAGCGTAACGACTCTGGTGGAATCAGCTTTAAATTGCAGTGGAACAGAGAGGCTGAAAAAGCAAGAAGAGCAAAGAAATATATCGGCAAAGAACAGAGAGGGCACCGAGGACTTGAGCCATTATCTCCTGTCATGCAGTGATGCTGTCTGGCATTTTATGACTACTTAAAGCAGGGCTCTGCCCCTCACAGTACATCTACAGTGGAAAAAAAAATCTGAACCCCTTGGCCGCCAATTTCAAAACCTGGGTCAACTGATCCACTGCGGAGCTAAAAATGTGGCTGCAGGCCAGGCTCTGTGATCCTCCCCCCTTCCTAGGTTTCAGAGCCCAGGCTTCAACCCAAGCATGAATGTCTAAACTGCTAATTTGAGCTCTGCAGTGTTAGCCCCGTGTGTCTGTTAGTTCACCCGAGCTCCGAGAGTGGCTTGCAGCGTAACATACTCTGAGTGATCTTTCTTAACTTGGTTTTAAGCATTAGTTCGGAATATTGTTATCGTATTGGTGGTGAAATTTACCAAAGTTACAGGACTGGGTTTTGAACCCTCTCTTTTTTGTTAATATCATGATGGCTGTGCTGATGTTCCCATTCTAAACACACCCATGATGGCGTCTCTAGGCAATTCAGCAATATTATGATCATGTTGTTATTATTTGTCTACGTGGTGGACCCAGCACCTCATTGCGTTAGGCGCTGTACAAACAATGAAAAGTCATTCTCTGCTCTGGAAAGCTGATGATCTCATTATTATTTGGTAACATTACTTAGAACACCAACTTTTCCATACTCCCAAGTGAGCTGATGACCTAGAGATGAAAAGCACCTCTCAGAGTTCACTGCTTCTGGAAATGGTCACTGTCGAGTGTGGCAGTTTTCTGTCTAGGCCACTTCATTTACTCAACTCAAGCCCTGCTAATGGCTTGCACTAATGCTGTCGGCACGTGCTGTATTGCAATAATGGTTAATGCACTTTCCCTTTCTCTCCCCAGGTAACTCAGCTACATTCTCGTTAATGTGAATTGACTGCTGAGTAGTTTAGGCAACTGATGCTCTGAGTATAGCTGGCTTTCCTGTGCTGTGGCTGTTCCTAAGAAGGGGAAGAGAACTTAACTTAGGAAAACACTGTAGGAGGGAAGTCCAGAGCTGCTCTTAATGGCCTTTTCATCCAGACTGTAAAAATCGGTAAGAGACGTTGGTCTGTGAGTGGCTACAAAGAACTTCTGCACCACTGGTAGTTTATGGCCACAGGGAACAGGGAAACATATTTATTTGGTACGTTCCTATTGGGCTGTTTGCAGGAGTTATTTTTCCAAGCCCTGTTAATGTTTCTGTAGGAAATTTTGTTGCTGGAGCAGGGCAGTGTGAGCAGACTTTGTCTGAGTTAGCCCCAGACCAGCTGTACGTCTTAGAGATGGTGCTGAGCCGGGCTAAGCAGAAGAAATAGCAGTTACAAGGATATTATTCATCTCCTTTACATTTAAACCACTAATTATATTTGGGCTGGTGAGAGACTGGCCCAAGCTCTGAAGGGCACCGTGTATTCTCAGAGTTGCAGTGCGGTAACCCTGACCCGGAGGGGCCATCTTCACAGACCAGAGGCTCCGTACGTGTCCACTTCTTGGCTGAGGGCCCCGGTTGTGCTGACCGTTTGTGTGCGGTGGGCTCCTCTTCCTTGGGAGCTTGCTGGAAGGTGGTTTTGTGTTGCCTGCCAGACGAGCGCCTTTGCGCTTTCTCCCAGGCAGCTCCTTCCGTATAGAAGTAGCTGTTTTTAAAAACCCCAGGCCCACAGCCCTGTCCTCGGCAGCGACGCCTACAAAACCTTGAGAGTGGTTAGACCTCTGGGATGCTGCGACTGCTGCTCCTCCTGCGTTCCTCCCATTTGTGTGTGGCTGCCTCCTATCTTATACTTAGATTAGGGGGTCATTTCCTTTGCCTGGCACAATCTCTGATTGGGGGGCCCAGGGAGCTTCTGGGGTACAGGCTTTTATCAGACTGGAATGCTTTGGGGTCGTTCCTGACCAAGACTGGGTTGGAACCTGGGAATTCAAGATGACTGATTCCAGGTACCCATCTCCTGAGGCATTCACCACACCCAACAGACTTCAAAACCATCCCAAACCTCTTTCTTTAATTCTCCCTGGCTTTTTGCTGTGCGGATAGTCTGCGAGTGATGGTGCTTGTTTAATCTCATTGTTCGCTGCAGGGTAGCTGTGTGTACGACCGCAATACAGAGAATAAGGAGGCAAATGCTGAGCAGGCAATATAGCTACTCTAGAGAGTTTAGCAGCTGTTTGCAATGGGGCGGATGCTGGGTTGAATGGCAGCCTTCCCCTCTGTTTCTGGGCTGTAGCTGCTTCAGCTTTAAACACGGTTCTGGGACTCCCGGGTAGATGGCGGAATGTGATCTGTTTTGTGGCACATTATTAATAGTCAATTCAGACTAGGGCGGGAGGAGGAAAATATAACCTTTGCCATCCCTGTCTCTGGCAGGATGGTAATGCTGTCAGGGGCCTGAGAATTTGCAAGACTATTTGTGCGTGGGAAGAGACCAAGATTTTCTGGACGAGGCTGATATCTTTCTGCTGTATTCAGAACAGTGTGAGTTCACAGCACCTACGCCAGATCCCCGAGAGGCTGCTGTTCCGGAAATGCAGCAGACATGACTGATTTCTTAGTTTTGGATAATATGGGATGAAAACTTATCTCTACACCCGACTTTACTGTGTGTTCACATAACATGACAACCTGTGATTCTTTTTGAAGTTTCCATGGGCAACACGCTAAAAACCTCAGAGGTAGTGCTGAGAGATGTGAAAATGGGACGTTCACAAACAGCAAGATGTCTGGCCATCTTCCAGCCGCACACACAATAATGCCATAGAGCTGGTCAGGGGCAGAGGCGTGTGGGTGAGAAGGTGGTAGCTGTACCTGGTTCCCCAGCTCCAGACACCTCCAAAGAGCAGAGAACATATTTTTGTCTCTCATAAAAAATACTTTGTGCTTTTAGAGTGCCATCCAAGGATCTCCAAATGTGTTACCAGCATTGATAAATTAAGCCACATGTATTATTGCCACTTTATAGATGGAGAAACTGAGGCACAGAATATTAAAGCGTTTGTGCGTCCAACTCCAGCACCCTTCAGCCAGGATGTTTAGTGAGCAGCTGCAGACCCGTGGAAGGTGCTCAGTACCCCAATCAGCATCTCCTCAGGGCTGGCAGGTTTAATGCCCCAAAATAGGAGCTCTCAAGGTTCGTGTGGAGATGAGGCTGACAATTTGGGCTTAAGCTCAGCGTTAGCCTGCAGGCCTGTGCGTCTGATCTCTCGTGGCTTGGTTTCTCGGTGTGCGAAGACGTGAGGCACCTTGTGTACGATTCATCCCTGCTGCAACTCTCCTGAGTGACTGATGAGCAGCAGCCCTGGCATGAGTTTGCGTCTTGTCTCTGCCCCCAAGTTATGTGGCAAGCTGGATGTTTGCTCCCTCACAGAGACTTCTCTGTGTCAGCGGGTTCTGCTGGGGCCATCGCTGTGTGTGGCTGGCGGGTCCGTGGCTGCAATGGGCGGGAAGAGGATGCCAGGCATGAAACAGCCTGCTGCCTCCTCCACAGAAATGTCGCTCCTGCCGTGTGTGTTTGCTCCCAGGCTGCCAGGAAGAGAGAGGGCTCTGCGGCCTATCTGTTGCAGATGCTCCTGGCTTGTGTGCGGCTGGCAGCATCCGCTGTCCTGCATCAGGCATTGAAATGAGGCTGCAGAGCGAAATGTTCCCGAGGAGAAGCTGGCAGCAGGGTGCAGCTTCGCTTTAATCCTCCCACTCTTCATCTTCCTGAGCCAGGAAGGCTGTGTGGCATGGAAAGCTGAATGCCGGCTGGGAGCCAGGATGCCCTGAGTTCTGAACTAGCGTCGGCCTGATACGAGTTCTAGGTAAATAAGGACATGTTTCATCCTACACTGTGTACACGGCATGCGTTTTTCTGCGTGGGGCATCCCGTTTCTCTGGTCTTGGCTTTGGCAGAGCGCAGTGCTGTCTAGGTATCCGCTGTCCCTGGAGTTGCCGTGGCTGGTGAAAGCTCTGGTGCGTGCCTGACACCGAGAGAGGCTTTCGCCTTGGACAGCATTGCAGGCTGCTGTCAGCGAAGTGCTTCCCAACGTGAGGGGCCAACTCGCCCCCGGCCAGCTTGTTCTGAAGAAGCTGCCTTGGCACTTTCTCTCCCGGTCCCACGAGCGTGGCCATTGTGAATGTCCCCGCTCTGTCTCCGCGCTAACAGGTGCTGTCTGTGTTCTCAGCTTGGCGGCCCAGGCCCAGACGGGCTGGGAAGCATGGTCCTGGCAGCTCAGAGTTGAACGCTGGTGGGGGAGCCAGTCTGTGCCGCAGAGAGCGATGGGGCTGGCACAGTTGTCGTGCAAGAGCCTGAAGCCTCTTTTGGGTGCATGGCTCTGTCAGGGCTGCAGAGGGAATTCACTTGGGCGTAAGTGGAGGGCTTTGCTCTCCAGTGTGGCCAGCCCAGCGCCTGTCACTCACTGAATACACGGAGAGAGAATCTGAACACGGGAAAACGGGCGTCTCTGCACGTTGCTTGTAGGGCCATCTGTTCCACTGGGCATGGGGGGCCGGGCTGACTCTGGGTGTGTGTAGCCAGTCCCCTGCTCTGCCTTGGGAGTCAGGGAGAGGAGGGGCCAAGCAGGGCCCATTCCCCCCGGTGCCCCTTGCGTGGATGGCACCAGCTCCTGCTCGGTTGGTCCTCATGGAGGGTAGGGCCCGGAGCCGAGGCTGGGCATGAGCAGGGATTAATGAAGCTTTTAACAGGCTCTGTTGGGTGTGGGTGATTCCCCCACCTCTTTTAATCTGAGGCAAAGTCTGAGCATCTCGAGAAAGGAAGTGAGTGCAGACGAGGGTGACCTCATCCGTCTCCAGCGCCAAGGTGGGCCGGTGTCTGGACATGCTGTTGCTCCAAGTGCTGCTCTTCCAGCTCCGCAGGCAGGGCAGGCTGCAGCTGTGCATACAGAGCTGCGCGTTCCCTGCCGCAGCAGGCCCTGGGCACCTGGCTGCGGGTGCCACCTTTGGGGTTGGGTCTCCCTGGGTTCTGGGTATCCCCCACGCCCTGCAGGGTACCTCTCTCTCCACTGGGCTATAGCCTGTGCCATCTCTTCCTGGGCCCTGGCTGCCCAGTTCCCAGCAACCATATGCAAAATGTTTGGAGTGGATCCTTGGACCTCATATGGCAACCGGCCTTCCTTCCCTCTCCCTCGGCATCTTTTCCTAGGAAACTCTGGCTCTGTCAGCTTGCACTATATCGAATGTGCTCGTGTTTGCCAGGGGCCAAGCCCGACCCTGGCCATAGGCGTCAGCCTGCCATGTGCTCACAGCTCTGTTGTTTTACAAAACCAGCCTTCGCTCCAATCTAAACAGCATCCAAACGGTGCCTCGCTGACCACAGACAACTGAGAGCAGCTGCTTTTCTGCCCGTGCTGACTGGAGCCTTCAGAGGGATACACCATTTCCTTCAAAATCCCCCTTCCAACTACGATCTTTTGTAAAGTAGCTGCTCTGAGCTGGAGGAGCTAATGACCCCAGTAGGTGGTCACGCCAGTACTGAGATATCAGCTTCTGCAGTAGCTCTTTCTCTTCGGTCCCCACTCTCTGCGGTGTCTGGTTTCCTCTCTGGAAATGAGCACCCAACAGCAGTGGGTGTAGCGGTCACTTGCCCTTTGTGGGATTGAGCAGGAAAACCTTTCTGTGTCTAGCTCAGCCAGTCCACACCCGCCTCCTGCGGGACAAAGCACTCTTGACATTGGGTAGATGCAGCTAGGAAAGAAAGCGCTATCTGGGGCGGCTTTGTCCAGGGCTGGGGAGGCCTTGACGGATCAATTGCAAGATGAGGAAAAACTCACTCAGATCTACTCTCCTCTCCTCAACCCCCACCCCATCCTCAGCTTTGCTCAAACTTTTGGAGGGGATGGTGTGATGGGGCCGCCTAATTTGGCAATTAACTGATTTTTCACGGCTAGTGGTAAATGTGGCAAAAGCCTGCGATGGGGTGGGTTCCGAGTTACTCCAGACAATCTTCTCTTGGGTGTCTGGCTGCTAACTCTTGCCCACATGCCCAGGACTTAGCCAGTTGCCGTAGGTGGGGTCAGGAAGGAATTTCCTCCCAGGGCGGATTGGCAGAGGCTCTGGGGGTTTTTCATCTTCCTCTGCAGCATGGGGCTTGGGTCACTTTATACCTTGAAGCCTTTAAGGCATGATTTGAGGGCGTCAGTGACTTAGTCATAGATGGTCTATTACAGGAGTGGGGCGTGAGGTTCTGTGGCCTGCGTTATGGAGGTCAGACTAGATGATTATCTGACCGAGAAGTCAGTGAGATGCCCTGCTGGCCCGAGAAAGTGGAGAGTTGGGCTAGCGAGGTTCTGGAGGAAGTTTGGGTTCCTCTCTGTGCTGAAGGGAGGTCGGAGCACCGTGTCAGGCTGGCAGCACTGAGCTGTGTCCTCCGTGGCTGTGTTTCGTAGTGCCATTGAGCCTGCAGCCCTGTGTGTTGCTGGGGTAAATCAGGCACAACAAAGGACGTGTGTCCAGGCTGCAGCCGGGGAATGATTTTGCGGGTCAGGAACAAACGTGCCTTTCTGTCAGTAGGACCATCAGCGTGAAGTTTATCAACACTAGATTCTGGCTGCAAGGACAGCTTCAGCCAAGCTGGCGAAGGCCTGATTTCCAGCCCACGGAAATCAAGGCACTTCTCCATCACTTCGTTTGCTACAGGGCACGAGGGGAGCCCTTGTCCTGTCTGCCTCGCCCCGACATTGGCTCCCCGTAGCTCTCTGGGCTCCACTTTTTGCCCCTCCCCCAGACTCTGCAGGATATTATATGATTGTCGTGTTCTGTTTGCTGACTCAGCTCCCTACCCCTGGCTAGCCTGGTTGGCGTCTCTGCAGATGGTACTTATCCAGTGATCAGCGGATGCCGCGGTCTGAGCAGTTCTGGTCCAGAGCCCTGCGTTTGATCACCGCGTGTTGGGGTGGCTTGCCTGCTGAAAAGGTTGGGGGGAGTTGGTGCAGAAAGGCCAGAATCCTTTCTGTGGGTTGCATGGAGGTGCCAGCTGCCCCTTGTTGGAGTTGTATGGGGCGTTCCAGGGTGCCCACAGCCCAGCCAGTTTTGTGGCACGCTCCTGTCAGCTTCATATTCAAGGCACCTAGTGATGTTTCCCAACTTCGTGAACTGAACTGCAGTTTTCTCCGGGAAAATTGGGTTCAGCAGAGAACAAACCAAACCCTCTGAACTGTTTCAGAGCGAAAGCATGGGACATCTGGTGAGAACCCAGCACACGGTTCTGCCTCCCTCTGCTGCGATTCTCCATCCACCCAGATCTGTGGCACACGTCATTGCTTTCTCTTGTTTTTCAGACAGTAGTTTGTTTTTAATGAAGGAGTTGTCCCCTGAGGGACTCCTGCCTGAATGACTCAAAGGCCATCAACACTTGATTTAGATTCCCCTCTCTCTGCCACTGGAAATTTCCGAAGTGTTCCTGTCCCCTTTGGGATAAGCTGCCTAAAATGGTTTCCACTTGTCTAACCCAGGCCATTTATCTATTTGCAAATATTTATCGTTAATTGAGATGTTTCTCCCCCATCATGTACTTCCTTATCCACTGTAGTTCATCCCTGGGTGCTGCAGAAGCTGAGTGGAAGAGGGAAGGACAGACTGACCGACAGAGGGAGGGAAGAATTGATCCACAGGCTTTGTCCTCTTGGCCATGAAGGCTTCAGGCTGTGAAGGATAATTTCCCCCCACTGGCAGCAGTCCCTTGGGGGAAATTTGAAGCCCTGGGACTTGAGGTATATGTGCCCATAATGGTCACTTCTGACCTTAGAAATCTAAGATTGTGCTGGAAGAGGAAGAGGGAACTACAGAAAAAGGGCAGGCGCTGAAATGAAACTGCAGAGAGTTGAGCAACCCGAGTTTCGGAAATCGAAAAGAGTTTGAGCAAGATGACTGGTTTCTCTTCTGAAAATGTAGCCAGTGAAATAGGGAGGTGAAATCTCCCCCAATTCTTTTGGGAAACACAGTTGATTCTTTTGTTAGCCTTCCTGTGTCCATACACGTGTTTTACGCGTCTTCCGTTCTTCCTGCCGTGATTTCAGAAGCAGCCTATGAATTTGCATGCCCCGGATTGTGTGATTTGGGTGACCTGCACATGCATGTCACACTGTTTGGCATGCAAGCCTGCAGTGCCCCCCAGTTGTGTGTGCAAAAAGGTGGATGTACAAATTCAGCGTCTAGTTTGTGAGCACTCTTCCAAACATAGCCCATAAAGTGAGTGGTAGCCAGTGGCGGGAGAAGGAAGAGCAGTTCTCATCGCTGTTGCTAGTGGGATGGCCTTGCTCCACAAGTGAAGTTTTCTCTCTGCTTTGTGGCAGGCAGTGGTCTTGTCTGCTTCCTCTTCTCAGCCCCAGATGGTGTGGGAGTCTTGAGATCACTGTGTAGCCTGGCTGTAGAGTCATCCCATCTGACACCATGCTTGGCAGATCTGTCCTTGGTTCGCTCCACAGTCCAGTGGGGAGTTGTGACCTTTGTTAAGAGCTCACGTTCTCCCCGCCCAGTGATCTCAGCCATGGGGAAGGGTGGGGTGGAATCTGCAGTGCACTGTTGAAAGAGAAATCTGAGAGCCCTGATCTGCATGCAACACACCTTCTGTGGTTTTATCCAGTGTGTATGAGACTGTTTCCTGATCCTGGTGAGCCATGGCATTGGGCACAGTGACTTCACTTACCCAGCCAGGGGGCTGTCTGTTCCATCTCCCATGCTCAGAAAATGTCTCTCTGGAGTGAATCATTCCATAGCTACTCCTGTGAGCCGGCGTGTTCAGTGGGAACAGATGGCGTCATCTCTGCAGCGGTTTGTAGGAGTCGTGTGCTGTCTTGAAACCATTAATTAAGCTTGGTGGTGGGTCAGAAACTTGCTGAGGTTTCTGGGCTGACAGGGCACAATGGCAGATTAACCCTTAGGATGCCGAGACCCGTCCACCTCCATCCCCACTCCTCCTCCTCCTCTTGCAACTGAGACACTTTTTGTCTCCTGCAGCAATCCCTGCTGAGCGCATGGGGAACCCATGCTTTCCATGTGGGTTTTACAGCCTTAGATTCTCTGCCTGCTGACTCCCATTTTTACTTCCCCCACCCTTGGCCTCAGCCCTCAGTGCGACCAACCTCCCCTTGTTCTTGTGCTGAGAGTTGTTGAGAACAGGATTTAGGGGAGGTGGCTTTAGGATCCTGGGCAAGGAGCTGGGAGCCAGAACTTGCTCCACCCTTGAGTCCCAAACTAGCTGTGCTTCCCAGAAGCCTCCTCACCTCCCTGGCACGTACTGTGTCCTCGTGGGCATCGCCAGGGAACTATCGAATTGCTTGCTGCACATCTGCCTGGGGATTAGAGGTTAAATCATGATGATGCTGTGGATGGACTAGTCTGGGGATTCCATGGCTTGAACGGAGCCTCAGAATAATCCCTCTTCCTTCGTGAAGAATTGAGCTGGGGCCTGTGTTGTAAGGTTGGTGGAGGTCCGAGCCTCCCAATGTCTGGGGATTTGTGCGCCTTCTTGCCCGTTCGCTTCTCCCCAGCACTCCTAGTCTTCTCCCAGCCCTCAGGCCAACTCCTGGTGAAGAGAGGGAGAGACATTTCCACTCTCCTACCCTGGAGTGGGGATTGTAGAGGTTCCTCGCTATGGTTTCCATTCAAGGTCTTGAGCCTGATTCTCCACGCAAGGAGGAGCTACAGAATTTGGCCCAGTGACCTTTATCTTTGTGGGGAGTTTGTTCTACTAACATTTCCTGCCATTTCTATCACCTTTTCAGCTCCATTGGTGGAGCAACGGGAGCCTTAGTGGAGACAGGGCACAGTACCCTTGTCTCTATTAGTCTTCTCTGTTGCTGCCATCGATGGAACTGAACTGGTCTCAGCAGTGGTGGGAAGTGTTGGGGTGGAAACCTGAGTGTGACAGCGATGGAGTGCGAAGAAGGAGGGCAGTCAGTGGCGATGGGCTAATGATGAGGCATGCTAGATGTCCTTTGCATCTCCAATGGGCCAGAGAGGCTACCAGAGACCTGGGCTTTGGGCTTGCTGGCTGATAAGACAGACCGGCAGAGTCAGGGGTGTCCCCAATATACGTTCCTGGTAGCTGAAATGCCAAGGGAAATGATGTAGGTATGGAAAGCACAATACATCTAACAGCTTGGGGTGTGTGGTTGGTGTCGCTTGTAAAGAGAGAATGTACTGTATGTATGATGCACAAAAAGGAGGTGATCAGCTGGTAAATTGAGACCGGAGCAGGAGGGGCTATGGATTGATGATCGTCTGATGCTATCACACTCCTTAGGAAATTTGCTGTCTGGCACAGCTGTATTAAGTTGTAGCAATAACCCAGGAACTCTTTCTTACAGAATTATTGCTGCAGCTGGGTGAACGGGGCCAGACAAAAAAAAAAACACACCTGGCCACCGGCCATCTGAATTGGCTGCCACTGATCTCCCTGGAGAGCGGTGTGGGATGAACACAGGACTGGGAGCCAGTTATTCCCTTTTGCCTCAGTTTCCCCACGAAAGCTCATGCGATAAATAATTGTTTTAGTCTTTAAAAGTACCACTGGACTCCTTCTCCGTGTTCTTGAGCTAGACTAACACGGCTCCTCCTTCGGAACTTGTCATTCACAAAATGGTGCTGAGACTCCTTCCCTCCCCCCAGGGTGAATCGGTGAGTTTAGAAAATGGCTCTGGCGACGAAGAGCAGTAGGTAGGTGCTGAGTGTTGATGTTGGTTCCAATCATTCGAAAAAGGCAACAGCCCTGGGAGGGGGTTGAGAAGTGGGGTCTCATGCACTTGAATTGATCTCGTGAATTGTATGTCAGAGAAGTGAGAGAAAGGGCACCAGCTAACCAGGAGTGCAGCATCTCTGGTGGTCAGCTTCCGTTCCCTCTTTCATTTGAATTATTAAAACGGGATACATCAGTGTGTCTGCCTGTGGGGGGACTGACTGGCTGTATGTCTGGTATATGCACCAAGGGTTCCAGCTAAGAAACAGGTAGCTTAATGTTTTGGCTCTTGGCTGCTCTCCAGCCTTTCGTGTGTCAGGTTGTGACTGCCTTTCTGCCGTATGAAAGCAGTGGGTTATAAATATTCAGTGGTCTGTGGTTTTTAAGGGTGTGGCTGGCTCAGTGTTAGTGCCGTTTGCTGGCCTAGACGGGAAGGCGCGTGGTGTGTGTCTTTCATGTCAGCCACACTAATAGCCGGGATAGACAGAAAGTTACATGGCGGCTCTGTGGGGCTGCCCCGTGCGTGTCTCCATGTCACCCCTGTGAGATGCTGTTGCACCCTCGCAGAGTGAACCCCCGGGGTTGCCACTGTGCAGTCCCGAGTTGTGTTGCAGCGTGAGGCCGGATGCGACGTTGGCCCTTGCAAGATGGGAACCGGACTCAGGCAAATCGAGCCAGTGCCATGAATGTTGCAATGAGCAGCAACTCCCGCCCCAGCCTGTCAATAGCTGCAGTGTCTGAATCCTTCTAATTTGTGTGTTGCCGGCGGCACAGCTGTGCGGTCGCTGTTGTTGGATCCAGCCCCTGGGAGGGTGGCCAGCGACTCTCTGGCACAGAATGCAAGGGAGGAAGCTGGCACCAGCCTCCCCAAGGTTTCAAAGGACCTTTCAGTCCAGCTGTCTGCAGGGAGCCAGCGGTGTTTTTGTAGCAAGGAGATGGAGCGTAGATACAGCCCCGACCCGGCGAGACACGTGGAGCTGCAGAGTCTCTGCATGCCAGCTTGCCTGTCCGTTCCTGGCCAGGCTGGATGGGTGGGGTCTGTATTGGAGAGCCCAGTACAGCGGAGGGAGTGGCAGAGCGAAAGGTGCGATGTACTAGCCAGGGGATGGCCTGTCCTTTACACACTTGGACTCAAGAACACCTAGGGGCCTGGCTTGTGAACCAGGGGAGCGGACGACCCTGTGGGCTGGTGGGTGCAGAATGGGGTGCAGTGGTCCCAGCATGCTCTTTCCCAGGAAGCCCCACTACCCTATGCCATGTGTCTGGGGTCCACCTGACCCTGTGGGTGTCCTTGCAGGGGTAAAGGCTGCTTGGATCAGCGTTTGCGCCTGCACAGTCCCCTCCCAGTAGGTTGGTGGAGGCCGCTAAGGGAGCTGCTGTGTGCTGGCCTGGGAGAACCACAGGCCTCCCAGCAGAAGCCCCGGCATCCAGAGGGCTGGGATCTGAGATCTCCCTCTATACCTGTGCTGCGTGGATTGGAAGGCTTTCCTCTTCTGAGGGGACCATGAGGGGGAAACTCTGCATTGATCCTCAGGATTTCTTGGCCCCTGTGCCCCCTTCCCCACAGGTTTCGCTACAGAAGCGTGTGATACGGGGAGACCTCTTACACCACCGCTGATAAAGTTACCAGCATCTCTCTCTGTAGGCCCCGTATGCATCAGCAGTTACCTAAGAGGCACGCACTCCCACAGCTGTGCTGTCGGCATTCGTGGTGCTGGGAAACACGAACACACAGGGTCAGGCCGGTAGCTGTTACTCCCCAAGCTGCACCTAAGGCCGAATACAGTCCTGTTCAGAGAGGGGGGAGATGGAGGTGTGCTGGACTGAAAAGGAGAAACGCCTTCTGCTGCCAGCCACTCCCCCACCCCCATTGTTGACATGCTCTCTGCAAATTCACGCTGCTCAACCCGCTGCCTCTGTTCACCTTGAAAAGCATCCCAGAGAGAGCAGAAAACTTCTAATGGTGTCAGATTTCCCAGGCTGCAGGCAAAGGGCAGGCCTAGAAACCTCAGGAGGAAACATTAAATGGGACGGGAATCGAATTGCCCTTCTGATCCTCTCATAAGGCCCAAACCCGGATCACCTGGGCTCCTGCCGAATGCTGGTAGATTTGGTGTAATTGGGGTAAAAGGATGTTCCAGGTCTCCAGGCCAGTTGGGGATGGTCCCTGCTGGGGAAGTCAGCATGTAGGGAGAGAAGAACAAACGGTTTGTCCCAGGGGTCGGCAACCTGAAAGATAAGAGCCATTTAAAAAAAATCCCTTCTATAACCGAGCATTTTGAGAGCCGTAGTGGGTGTAGCTTCCCGGTGGGGAGAGCTGGGCCAGGGTCCCTTGGCGGGGGATGGAGGGGAGCCCAGATCCTGGCGCGTGGGTCCTGCAGCGGGCAGCCCGCAGGGTCCCTCAGTGTCTGGAGAGGGGGCAAGCCAGAAGAGCCACAGGTTGCAGACCCCTGGCTTATCCAGATTGCCTGGTTTAGAGAGGAGGCGGTGGGCTACTCACATGACGGACTGTCTGCGTGCAAGGGGGCTCTGGTCTGGGGCATCGCACCTGTTGTCTGTCAGTAGCCGGCACAGGATGGAAGCAGCACGTTTGCGTACGGGGAGAAGTTTGTGTGGTCCAGCGGTGACTCTTTGGCCCGTTGACCGGTGCAACTGTGAAGAAGTTCGAGAGAGGCTGGTACAGGCCTTTCGTCGCTGGGCTGGGAGCGGAAGGGGAGCTGCCGTGGGCATGGGAGCGACTAGTTACTGCTAAGGGGGATTGTCTTGTGAAACGTCAGTTGTGACAGGCGCCCCGTGGGACCACCGCTGCGCGGTCACATCTGGGCTGCGGCAGTGCCTGCTTCCCCGGCTCCCTGTGGCGAACGGGCTGCCGCCTACAGTGCAGTCTCCAGTCGCTGCGCCAATGGTGTTTCAAAACCGTCAGGCACGCCGAGGAGGACTCGTTTTCCTCTTCCGCGGACATCACATTCTCCCAAAGTTCAACTAATTGTCGCTTTGGGCACCAGATCGGGGCTTGGAAGGATCCCAGCGCAGTCGGCATTGATTCTTCCAGGGTGGTTTTTTTTTTTTTTTTTTTTTTGGAGTCTGGCAGCAGCCCAGCCTGGATGGAAAATGCCTCCTTGCAGAGACGGAAGCATCTGAGAGGTGGGAGGAGTGGAAATAAACAGGGGGCTCCTGGGTTTAGGCCAGTGTTTCTTTCAGCGGGCAGAAACGCTTCCCCCCACCTGCTCTTTGTTGTTCCTTGCTCGCGCTCAGCGTTCCCCCGTTTGTGCCATTTGCAGTCGTATCATCCTATGGCTTGATTTGCTTCCCCCATTACCTCAGCACGAAGGATCGGGGGGTGCACAGAGTGACGACATCTCCAGCTTGGAACAAACCTTCTTTGGCATCTGGGCCCAGTCTTGATATCTTTCACTCTTGTCCACGTCAAGGGAGCTACTCAGCGTGGAGGGACAATCCCCCCAGCAGTCGCTAGTTGTTCCCATGCCCACAGCAGCTCCCCTTCCACTCCCAGCCCAGCAATCAAGGTCAAGATCCCCTCCTAGGAGGAGCCGTGCCTGATTCCTTTTTTATAAAAAGCAAAATTCTCCCTGTGTTCCGACATCTTTCCCAGCAGTGTTTGACCCAATGGCTTTCAATTTAGTGGAAAGACATGCCCCAGTTTCTCCCCAAGTTTTCTCCCAAGTTTCCCTATGTAGAGCTGTCTGAAGCTGGCAGGTATGGGGCCCTCTGTCCTTCTTCATTTCCCTGCTCTGGGTTTGAGATTAGAGGAAAGGAATCTGTTTCCTTCTGGTTCTGCCCTGTGGAGCAGATAGGGACACGCTCGGGGAACTGTCCTGCCAGCAGAGTCTGGCGGTGCATACAGCCATGGTTGCTAATGGTTCCCACTCCGTCCGTCTCATCTCCACGCACCAGTCTATCTGTCTCTGTACCCTTCTGGGGCGATCTGCACCCGTCGCTCGCACACAAAGGTTTACTGACTTCAGGGGGAGTGCTAACATCGGTAAGGGCTGCAGGATCCGACTCACTGATTGTGTGTGCGGGTTCTATTGCCAGTCCAGTGGCAGAAAAGCCAGCTTTCAGAGGGATCAAGTGACTTTCCCCAGAGCTACTAACAGCTCTCACCTCCTGAGTCCCACCCTTTCTCTCTGCTTACTGCTCTTTGTAACTCACTAGGGCACCGAGCCCGTCTCTGTGGATTATAGGGTGTGTGGGGAACAACTCTGGGCTGATCAGATTGTGCCAACCAGCTGTGAATGAGACCCCAGGCAGTATCTAACTTGCAGAGAGGGGCTCTCTGCCCAGTATGCCAGTCTGCTATAAATCTAGGGAATAGATTAGAGTTTTTGTCTAATGGCGAATGTTCTTTCGATGGGTCTTGGCCGTGCAGTTTGTGTTACTCTAGTGCATGTTCTGTGAGTGACTTGAACACACTTTAAATGGTGAAATATCTGCTGCTCCAGTGGAAATCAAGGGAGGAGGCTCAACCCATACCACCATCATCCTTTTGCTGCTGTAAGCTCGTATATAGCTCTGTGTGTGGTGAGATCTCAAAGTGCTTTGCAAAGGAGCACCAGTATTATTATCCTCACATTGCAGGTGGGGAACCAGAGGGGGAGAAGAGACCTGTGCAAGCTCACCCAGCAGACCAGTGGCTGAGCCAGGAACAGAACCGAGGTCTGCCGAGACCAGCCCAATGCTGTATCCACTAGGCCTCACTGTCTCCCCTGTCCATAAAGAACAGCGCTTCACCTTTTTAGAGCACTTTACAAAGAATAATTGAGTCCTTCCAACACCCACATAAGGTGGGTAAGATAGTATTAGCCCCATTATACAGGTGGAGAAACTGAGTCAGAACTACTGTTGCCTAAGGCACATCAGAGTCAGAAATGAAGTCAGAACCAGTGACCTCCTGGTTCTCAACCTACATACACTTTCCTTCAGACCACGCTGAAGCAGTGACAAAAAGCCCTTGAATAATGATGTCAAGTGTTAGCCTTATTATTTAAAGCAAATGCGCCCCCTGGGGGCTTTTCTGTTTTCTCATGATGAAGTGGCAGGCCATTCCTTTCTATATAAAAATCAGTGCAACTAATGGTGGATTTGACTCTCGTTTCTCCTGAGTGAGCATAAAGGTGCTAGTGGTACAGGCCATAATGGTTGGGCCAGGTTTTACCAATACTAATTGGGCCAAGTTTGGAAAAACTTTTCCTTGGTTAAGATTTTGAGTATGTAAGAAATCACCAAGGGCAAAGCCCTTCAGTCCGTACTGAGCTACAACTCCCATTGAGTGAAAGGAATGAGCAGAACAAGATTTGGCCCAGTATCTGTGGGTTGGTCTCATCCGTAGTCACATTGAAAGTCAACAATGAAAAATAATTTTGAGTCTACTCTTCAGACAGCCCAGCAGAGACCCTGGGAATCCAGGGAGTTAGTTAATCTCTGTGTAGCAAGAGTAGTTGCCCATTCCATAGTCTAGTGTCACTCTCTTGTGGAGGAATATAAAACTGCACCAAAAGTGATCTACGAGGTTTAGCAGAATTTGATGGGTTTTTTTTATGATGTTGGTGGGTAATATTGGTTTGTTTTTTAGCAGTTTTTAAAATTGTTTTGATTTTAAATGCTCATAGTCGCAGGAAATTATGGGACGGTCAGACAATTATTTAATGACAGACACTGGGATTGAAACGGTTAAAGCTTTATAACCATTAAAACATGAATTGTCATCATCGCATGTCAACATATATGAAGTAAATATCCTTAAATTAAACTCTAAGTTTTCAAGCAGCATTTTTCTTACTTTCTCTGTAAGCATAATTCGATTATTGTTGATGAAAATATATTTCCCCTGGTTGGTTGTGTGCAGTGAAATTGAGGTTTACTGACATTTGCCAGTAAAAATCCAACCCCCTGAAGCTTGTCTGTGAGCAGGCAAACGTGGCTGTTACGGTGTTCATTAAGAGCTGGTTGGAAAAAGCCATGTGATTTTTGTGAAAATGTGTGGAGTTTTGTTTTATGTTTTCTACTGAAAAATTTCAGGATCTGTTCCACACAGCTCTACTGCTGTCCATTTCGACATACTCCATAGTCATGAATAGTGACTGTGTGTTCTCATTTGATTTGTGTGTGGGTAATGACACAGAGCCCAATGAGCAAGAAGAACTTGTGGGGTTACTCGTTGATTTACATTTTATTCAGCTTCTTTGGTTGATTTCTCCCTTGGGGCCTAGCAGCTACACGATTTGTGATTTTGTGTTTTGCTAAAGATAAGTGATCCCAATTGAGCTAAGAGCACCTATAAAGAGAAAATCTCTTCCCCAAAGAGATTGCTAGCTTAAAACCAGCAAGGAGAAGAGAGAGAGGCTGTTATCAACCCATTTCACAGAGAGAAAACTGAGGCATACAGTGATGTGCACAAGGTCACTCAGGGAGCCCACGAACTCAGTTTCCTAAGTCAAAGGGACATCTAGCTGTAGATCGAGGTGCGACTGCAGCACGTGTAGACGTACCCCAGCTCACTTTGGAAGAGCTGAATCAACCGACAGTGTCTGCGACGCTGCCCTAGCTACAGACCCAGGGGCCTGGGTGGGTTTGGATTGCGCCAGCTGTTGTTCTTCAGGTTAGCTAGATGAGAGCTATGCCGTGTGTTTCCATGTGCTGCAGTTACACCTTCCATTGCAAGGTGTAATTACATTACAGCTGGGGAGGTTGAGGTTGGATATTAGGAAAAACTTTCTCACTAGGAGGGTGGTGAAGCATTGGAATGGGCTACCTAGGGAGGTGGTAGAGTCTCCATCTTTGGAGATTTTTAAGGCCAGGTTAGACAAAACCCTGGCTGGGATGATTTAGTGGGAGTGGTCCTGCTTTTTAGCAGGGGGTTGGACTAGATGACCTCATGAGGTCCCTTCCAGCCCTATGATTCTATAGGGTCAACATACCGGCCAGTGCTTTATTGCAAGACTGTCCCTCTTCTTTGTTTATTGCTCTTTGTCTCTCCAGGGCACGTTTTCAGCACAGGAGGCTCAGAGCTGGCCTTCTGCTTCCCAGGATCATAGGTACTGTCCAGACATTGTAATACCCAGGAGGTTTCCAAGCATGGCAGAAACCAGCACTCCCAACACAGCCAGAGTGGCGTGTCCCCAGCCCTGAGAGGGTCGAAGGGGTGACTGGGTGAAAGGGTCTGGGGGGTAAAATAACCCACTCATGTAGAACAAACCAGGGTCCTGGGGCACTTTTAAAGACTAACACATTTATTTATCGTATGAGCTTTTGTGGGAGAAAATCCCACTTCGTCAGAAGATGGGGAACTTACAGAACGGGAGGAAAAGAAATGCAGGGAAATGTAAGTTTTTCCTGCTGAACCCGGAGCTTGTTCCTTTATTCTACCCTTGTTAACGCTGACTAACCAGGCCTGCTCCTCCTTGTAACTTCCCTTGGTGGACAGTGATCATTTCCTGCAGGCTGAACATTCCCAGTTCTCTTAATTTTGCCTTCCAAACCTGTCATCGTTGGGGTGGTTCCCTTCCAGTCCGGTTGTCTGCACCCTTCTCAGACCAACCTGAACACAGTCAGTCGAGGCTGAACTTGTGCCAGCCAGCGTGAAGCCAGCTCTCCACTCGGCTTCCATGGGATATGGGAGGGTGAGTGGCCTTTGCCAGGCTCTGCATTTTGATTACGCCCTGACTGACCTAGACAGGACACGGACTTTCTTTCCTCACCTGAGAGGTGAACTAGGCGGCCACTTTCAAAACAGCTCTTTGCACTTGCACGCTCCTCGTTTATGGTTCCCGGAAAGCACTGGGGGACGAGCCGCTTTCTGTGCCCATTAGCAAGTGACACGTTGGTATGCATTAAGCCAGCGTGATTGGGAGTTGTAAGAAAGGAGCAAACCCGCTGGTGCAATCAGTAGGATGGAGCTGCTGGTGCTTGGCTCTTTTCATCTTGATTCTCCAGAATTTCTGTCTTGTTGTCTGCATCAACAGCCCGCTAGCCTTCACCCAGCAGCGTGTGATGCTCGAGTGCGACAATCCTCATTCCACAGCATTAGTTATATCCAGGTGCATCCCACGAAGAAGGGACCCTTCACTGCGAGGGTCTTCCCGAGTTCTGCTTGGCCCGGCTAGCGCCTTTCTGCACAGTGGGCATGCGGATTTAGCCTGTTCTCTTGGCTTGTACCTGTTCCTAAAGAGAACATGGTTTGAGCCCACCCCTCCCATCTCACCATATACAGAAGTGAAACCTCCACCCGCTTCAAAGTGTATTGTAAGCCTGTCTCACTAGCAACTCCCTTAGCTTTTCTGTTTGCTTGGCTCTCTGGTCGAAGTGGGGTGAGTGCGCGGATACAAGCGTTCTGGCTTCAGCTCCCCTGGTGCTTGGATGGTGGTATTGGCAGCAGCAAAATGAGCGTTCGGAGTGGCCCAGCCCTAGTGGGATCGGCTCTGGTGGCCTTTGGTCGTGGCTGAATGCCCGTGGTTTGCTGCAGTGGAACATCACGGTCTGGCCCAGACGGATTGGCAAGAGGCTGCGTGTCCCAGTGGTAGAGCACTGGACTGGGACTGACACCCTAGGTTCTGGACCCAGCTTTACCACGGGCCTGACTCTGGGCCGATCACGTCTCTTTCTGTTCTTTGCTGTGTCTATTTCGACTGCAAGCTCTCTAGGGCAGGGATCCCCCCATGTGTTTCTCGTCTCCGTTACAGTCTGTGTCCTGGTACGGTGCAATCACGACGAGAAAGGGTTAATTTGGAGAGTTCAAGGTGAGGAGAGGCACAGGCTAGGGGAGAGGAGAGAGAGAGTGAGAAAGAGGCAAAGTCCAGGAGCTGTTCTGAGAAATGGCGGCCCTGGATCCTAAAATGACCGCCTGTCTCTGCTGACTACAAGCAAATGACCTCTTAGGGCTAAGATAACAGATGCGTCCCTCCCCTAGTCACAAAAACACAGCACCCCGTCTCTCTTTGCCCCATCATGGCTTGTTTGTGCCGGATCAGGAGCAGGAGCCTAGGCTGGTGACCAGTACCACTCACCCTAAAACATTTTTAAACCTGTAGCCGAAATCCTGCAGCTTTAACCAGCCTCTCTGCATTTTCCTTTTCCTCCGTTTTCCTTTGCATTCCAAGGCGTGTCCTCCTCGCTGGGCGTCCAGCTACTGTTGTGTGCAAATTTCTGCTCCTTCATGATGCAGTGACTCCTTCGTTTGGTCTGTGCTGTTAGCTCTCCTCCTTGGGCCACCGGCAGAAAAGTGACTTAGTTACAAGCCACCGATGTTGCTTCCCAGCTAGGAAAAATACTCTGATCAGGTGCATGGTTCTGCTGCACCCATCTACACCACCCCAGTTCCTGCTAGGACAGGCTGTCCTGGTTGGTGGTCACCAAGCAATAGTCTATGGCCAAGCGGTCTTCGGACAATGATCCGCCAGGCAGGAAGGGGTGGCTGAGTGGTCCAAGGGGGCAGTGATTCATTTTCCAAGTGGTTGATAGAATGGAAAAGTTGGAGAAGCCCTTGAGTTGCAGGGACCGCATTGAGGCAGCAGCTCATCTTCTGTCCAAAGCCATTGCCCTTGAGGCTCAACACATGGGTTTCCTGTCCAGAAAGCAATGGGACCCTTTATTGCTTTTCACCCACCAATGAGCACCCGGCTGTAGCTTGGAATCCTCCATTCAGTGAAGTAGTGGGGGCGGGGAGAAATCTTGTGGCCAGGAGAAGGCCACGAAGACGTGAGCACAGTCCAGCTAGCCACGGAGCAGGGAGGAGGCCATGGGATGTTTACACCTGTGTCAGGAGCATGTAGCGATGGGAGCCTGATTCAGGGAGGTGCTGAGCCCCCACACACCACAGAACAGTTGCAGTTGCTTGACAATCTCAGGATCAGGCCTTTATATTTGGCTGCTAGAGCTTAGAACTGGTAGGGAGCGAAATGGAGAGGCAGTAATTGGAAAAAGCTGTTGGCAGGGAGGCTCTGGCAAGGGTTATGTGCTTCCTATGACAGCTGTCCTATAAAGGGAGTTTTCCTGTGCTGGGAATTGTTCCCAGCTCTCCTCCTCGTTTGGAGCAACCATAAAATCTGTTTTTAACTCTTAACGAAGTGCAGTTGGGAAAAGCAATTCACTGTGCTTCTGCTTGCTCTGCCAGCCCCTCTTGTCCATCCCTCCATCTTTCCCCCGTGTGACAATAAAGATCCAGGTCATTTGGTTTCTTTTCAAGGGGTTTATCAGATGAAGCCATCCTCAGATCTGCTGTGCCCATGGGCTAGGCGCTTCCCTGCTCTGTGCCTCAGCTGTTCAATCTGTAAAATGGGGATAGCGATATTCCCTTTTGCACTTTGAGAGCCATATCTGGAAAGTGCCATGCTCATGCTAGGTGGGGGTGTTCCTTGTCCAGGATTGCCACCTGACACTGTTTTCATAGGGGCAGGGAATGCCAGTAAAGACAGAGAGAGAGTTTGGCACTGTTTGTATAAGCCGGTTGCATCTTCAGGAGCAAGGGAACATGGAGGAGAGAGCAAGATCAGAGAGCCATAGACTCCACCCTCTTAGTGCTTTAACTATGGAGAGTTACCACCAGCTATTCCAGAGCAGAGATCAGAAATACGAACAGAGTAAGGGGAAAAAACCCTCCGAAGAGATGGAGCAGAGCGGGACAGCAGAGGAGTGGAGCAGATAACATTCTTCTTGCCATCAGTTCCTCGTTGTTTGTTCCAATAACTCCTCTGCAGCTGGAGGCCGAAACTTCCACCTTCCTACACACATGAAACTTGCTGGCTCCCGATCGATTTTTCAAACAGCAGCAATGAGGAATTGGATTGGGAAGATAACGATCATCTTTAGCAAAAGGAATTAAAGCAGAAATTAAGTAACTCGCAACAGACTGAACTGAAACCTCCCACCGCCTCTTTAAATAGCATTCAGAGCCTGCTGTCAGGCGGCAGTGGAGGCGGTGTAGGGAAATCTACTGCCGGCCTTACCTCCCATCTTGATAAACTCCCTTTCGCTCCCACCCCAGCCTGAAAAACAAACAAGCGAAGCCCAGTGGGGCCTTTTCTGGCGCCAGGGAGGACTAAGGCTAAGATGGACATACATGTCTCTGGCAGATTCGACTTTGTTTTGTTTGGATGCTTCTCCCGTTATTAGAGGCTTGTTGCATGTGGTGGGAGAGCTCGCCTTGCAGACGGGGGTGGTCACAGCTCAAGCATTAGCTGTGGCTGCATTTCACCCGTTTGGAAATCCAGCCAGCTCTCCCCTGCTCACCCGCTCCCCACAAGGGACTTCAGAGGTGGGGCAGTGATTGGTGGAGGCGTTATGTATGTGTAAGAACCTGTCATAAACTTGTCTGACCTAGTGAAATTCCAGCACTGGGAAATAACAGCCCTGGCTGTCTCTTAGCAATCCGGCTGTGGGTTACTTTGCAGATATAGGTATTTGTTGAGTATTTTTCATGCCACTCGTCACCCAGCAGCCTGTATAGACTTTGCTCGGTATAGCCTTTGTATAGGGTTTGCCCTGTATAGCCATGTCCATGTGGGGAGCTTAGGGCCAGGTGGAAACTTCCGGGAACTGTCTGGGAGAAGGGACCTCCAGAAATCAGGCACGGGTGGATGAGTTGAGCAGCATTTTCCTGCTCGGGATGTTTTGTTTTAGCCAGCCTTAGGCCACCTGGCCGCTTGGTGCTTTTGAATGTATCTCCAGAAGTAAGGCTTCATCCAAGGGAAGGATGGAAAACTGGACATGGAATTTTTTGGCCTTTTTTGGATCAGCACTGTCTCGGCACATTTTCCCCCTCCTTTTCCAGGTTCAACCCTCTGGACCAGGTTGATACAAATCATGTTCGCTTTCCAGGGTGTGGCCATTGGTCAAGCTTGGCTCTTCCTGTGTTTCTGTGTCAGCTGAGGCCTCTGAGGAATAGGTTCTCCAACCCTTTCTTCCCCTGGCATGTGTCCCCTGGTTCTAAAGCCATTGGCCGCTTGATGGAGGGCCATCCGAATCACAATGTACTAGAACTTGCACCGCTGTTAGCGGGAGCCCTGATGGTTGTACGGAGCACGCACGTGTTCGTGGGACAGTTGCCATCTGGACTGACACGCAAGGGTTTCAGTTGAGGGAGAGAAGCTGCTCATGTCCTCTGTGCATTGGCATTGAGCAGTCACCGGTAACATTGAGAATATTCAGGGTTGGCCGACAGTGTAAGACAGGCCTGGCTAGACAGGTGTGACCTTGGGAGGGAGGAAGGGGGCTGTGACAAGGAACTTCCTTCTGTGTGTCCAGCTTGAAACACATTGAGGCCATGGGGTTGAGAATGATACAAAAAGCTTGAGGTTCCCCTTCCACACCGGCAGTGTTGGCATTTCCTTGTGACTTTTATCACAAATCTTGTGATAGTTGATGTATTTCTTAAAGACCCAGCTCCTGGAGTCAGGTGATTGCATGGGAATCTTGGCTTTTTTTTTTTTAATTAAAAAAAAAAGTGAGTGTCTGCTATTTGTAGTTGGAGGTGGAAAAACTGGAAACATGACCCAAAGAGACTGTAAATAAAAGCAACCCTCATGTGAATTATTTAAAAAGGAGAAATCCTGCATTATATTTAAGCCTGTGTCTTGATTTCTAAGCTAATTTTGTGCTGTTGGGCGCAATGAGGGGGTAACGTGATTTTTGAGTGACTCAGCTTGGCTTTCTCCTCCTCTGGGCTGAACTCAGGTTTATTTTTCTGGCTCCATCCAGACTTCAGTGACTTCTGTAGGATCCAGTAAAGGTCACTTGCCCAGCTGAGGTGAGTCTGGAATGAAAAGTCACACAAAACTGTGCCAGTAACTGGAGATAGGGCTGCCCCAGTTCTGGGCAGATCTGAAAGTGTTTGGTCTGATGGTCTGGTTTGAATCCACGTCTCCTGGAAACGTGGACACCTTAAACCCTCCAGATCCAGGATTGCATCGTGTGGGTGGTCCTCGGGCACATTTCACCTTTGCTCAGCTCTGCCCCTCTGTGTGTTTAAGGAAGACACCAAATGAAGAGTCCAGTTGAAAAACTGGATTCGGCTTCCAGCTTGGGGGTGTGTCCCGTTTGCTTAAGGCACCCCGTGGGACCGTCCTTGCTTGCATGAAAGAAATTGGCCCCCCTCGGTCGCCGTGGCTTTTGTTCTTGTTCGTGGGCCCCGCCCTTCAGCCAGGCGAAGGCAGCCGCAGCAATACAGGAAATTCCAACCAGCTGGCTCTGGCTGTCGTGGGAGCTCTCTCCCGTGCAGAGCGGCTGAACTGTGTGCGCGTGTTTGTGTGCGTGCGTGCGTGCGTGCGCGCACAGGCGGGGGTGGCTGCCTTATGGATTCAGTCAAGGCTGGGAGCGAACACATGGGTGGTTGTTTTCGTTGGGTTTCTTCGGCCCCTGGCGGCTCCCAGCCTTGCCTGCTGGTGTTATGGATTCAATCATTATTCAGGAGCTATTAGTGGAGAAACTGCTTTCTCCCCGGACTCAGGCACAGAGAAGCCACCCAGCCAAGCTGAAGGTACAGGGTGTGTTCATAGCCATGTGTGATCTGGGCTGGGGGGAAGATTGCTGCCCACGGGAAGTGTTTAGCCAAGGAAGAGAGCTCGGGGAAAGCGGCGGGGTAGGAAGAGCCAGGAAACAGACAGCAGGGCTGGCTCGGTTATGGGGGATGGAGCGGGGCTGCAGCCTGGAGAATGGGGTGTCTAACAGCTGGAGGCACATGGAAGAGCGGTGTTGTGTTATTTCATGCAGTGACCCCCCTGCTCCCATCTGAGTGGGGTGGGAACCTGAGGGGAGGGATGTGGGTCAAAGCCGAGCTCTGCCAAGCGTGGGCGTGTACGTGTACGTACTGCCTGGTTTGCGTTATCATGTTGACACTGGATTTCAGTAACCAGCTTTCCTTGCAGCTGCCGTGGGGCTGTTGAAGTGTGGACCAGTGGCTGTGTCTTGCTTTCACTGTGGTCCTGTGGCCCTGAGCCTGCTGGGGGTGATAGGGAGCAGGCCGCAGGAGCTACGGTTTCTGATCCAGGCTGTGATTTTAGCTCAGGTGTCTGGAAAGGAAAGGTCTGTCGTCGGATGCCCACTGCTCTGGCAGAGATGCCGCGTCACACATCCCCTGTGGCTGTCCTGCATTCCTCCCGCTGTCGGGCATGACGCAGCCCCAGTGGGCAGGATTGATGCTGAGGGGCTGGCTGGGAGCTGAGCACTGCCTGAGGTAGTTGGAGTGCATGCTGCACCACTCAGAGGCTAGGACTATGTGTGTGGAGAACAGCATCCACTGCGAGCCGGGTATCATCAGCATCCTGGCGTGAGATGGCTTGCCTCCTGCCCTCTGCCCTGCGCCTGATGTCTGGCCAATTCTGCCGTCGTGTGATCTTTAACTAGATGCAACTCAACTCACTGGGTCGTATGGATCCCGAATGCGTTGCCGTGCTGGGTTTGGCCGGCTAGCTTCAGCGATGCAGTGTGTGCTGGCCTGTCTGCCAGTGGGGAGCAGGTGATGGGGAGAAGCTAGTGTGCAGGCACGTATAGCCCTGGTGGTAATGGAGGCTGCGGCGCACACCCTAAATTCCAGCGTATCTCCGCACGTAGCACCTGGCTGAGGGTGGCAGCAGCACGTGGGATTTCCTCCCTGTACTGGACGTCCGAGTGCCGGCGCTTCAAGCCGAGGGACGTGGTGGGAACTTGATAGAGCAGTTACTGTCTGTACCGTTGGGCATGCTCAGCGCTTGATAGGGCCGACTGTGGAATATGCCCAGGATACAGTGTATTGTGACCTTGAGCGAACTGAGCAGCATGTCCCGGACGAGAGATTAGCACAGATGGCTTTTGCTTTAAGCGCTTTTCTTTGTGACTGGGCAATGCCTCCACTTTCACTCTAGATGGCCTTGGCCAGTGCCTGGGGGGTGAGTGAGGGCTGAGGCCTTAGTGGGAGTGCAAGGCTGACCCCGGAGGAGAGGCCTGTGCAGTGAAGTTGGTGGAAAAAGTGGACACGTGTCTCAGGGCAGAAGCTGATCCATGGTACGTGGTTCGGAAGACACCACTTTGATCTGTTCTTGTTCACTCTCTTCCAGGGCTCTGTGTCTGGTGCCATAGGGGACGGGAAGGGCAAGCTACATTCATATGAAAACACTAAATAGATCAAAGTATTTAAAGGACCAAGGCCTGTCCCTCAAGGGATCGGAGGACACCCCCTCCCCCCCAGAGTCCCCTCTTCCCCTGGTTTTCCCCTTGGAGAAACTGCTTCTGCATCCCACCTCCCCACAGGGACACTTCGAAGTGTGTTCACTCTGCCAGCCTCCCAATGCCAGAGGTCCTGCTGCTGGGATTCCCTTTGGAGCTTGCCAGGGCTATCCCTGAATTGGCCAGAGGAGTCGCTGTGGAGCAAGGGAAGGGGCTGCCTTTCCATTCGCAATCATCGACCAGGGTTAACGTGTGGTGAGACTGGAACGGCCCAAGGAGCTCTGGCCACATCTGCTCCAGAGCTCTGCGTGCATCAACCGGGGAGAGGTGAGCCCCCTGCACTCGCTCTGACCCTAGTCATTAATGGGGAATGAAATGGCTTAGTGATCAATAAAAACACCCCAGGGAAGGCATCGCGTCAGGCCAGTGAGCGACTGCATAAAGGCAGCGTCCTGGGCCAGCTAGGATCTAGCCATGTCAAATGGAGCAGCCAGTCTCCACCGAGGTGCAGGTATAAAGTAGGCAGGGTTACAGTAAAGTTAAGATCTCCAGGGTGGCCTGAGTAGCTACAGGAGAAGCAATGGACCAAATTTCCCCAGCTTTTGATTCCACTGAAGTTAGGGGAGTGACGCCAGGATCGGTCCAGCCAGTGCCGGAGGATGATTTGTCTCATCTGGTGGTGGTGGCTTTTAAAGGACGAATTCTAGGGGCCAGGCAATATGACTGCACCTTTCCTAGTCTTCAGGTCCCCCCAGGCAGGAGCTGGTGATTGCCTGCTTCGAAGACCATTCAGAGCGATGCCAAATCTCACCCTGCACCAGATTCAAAACTTCATGCTGGGAAAAGGGAGCAGCAAAGGCTGCTGCGTGTTTACACCAATATTGATTTACCACTGAAGAAGACCGACACTCATTCTTTGAATCAGGGCCCCCACTTTGATGGACAGTTACATTTTTGATTGCAAGTCCAGCCACCAGAGGACAGAAGACTCTGGTACACACCCCCATTGACTAGAGAAGAGCCTTTTTACCAAGTTTTCTGATTCCCTCTTGCAAATTGAGACTGACATTGTCTTACCCTACTTAGCACACTACTCATCCACCCTTGGCAAAGCCCTGCGGGGCACAGCTGATGTGCGTTTCTCAGGCAGCTATCTCGGCAGGGTCCAGGGGAGTTCAGCGCATGGAGAGGTTGAAACTCGCCTCGTAGTAATTAACCCTGACATGGCCCAGCAAGCGGCAGCTCCACTCCCGTCCTCCCAACCAGTGGAACTTGGGAACAGATCTGGCGCCTCAGTCTCTGTTTGTCAAGAGAATTTCCACCGCAGCAGCCGCTGCTTCCTGGGCCTGAGGTTTGGGACGTCAAAACCTTTTAGCTCAGTCAGTAAAATGCTTGCCTGGGAAGATGCTGGGGACACTGTTCTAATCCCGCTTCTGACTTCATGCTGCAACTTCATTTGTTCTTTGCGCCCCCTTTCTCCCTCCACATCAGTATTAACTAAGGAAAGACAGTGGGAATCGAGGCTGAACTATAGTAGCTGTGGGAGGGTCAAGCACAGGAGACTCCATTTGTCAGGGTGAGAGGGATAAAAATGCCATGTGTCTGGCAACCCCATTGGGAGACTCACCCCAGTGGCAGAAGATTTGCGAGGTTTTGCTCCAGACATTTGCTTTGGTGGAAGCAGCTTCTCCCAGGCACTCTACAGCTGGGGTCAGAGAGGAGAAAATATGAGGTCTGGGACACCACCTCGGCTGGGGTGAACTGGCCTAACTTTTCAGTGGTGCCATATTGAGATACCTGCAAACCAGACAGACCGCCGAGACTCCTGTCTGATTACAGCTTTGTTTCTTTTCATGTGCATTGCAAACCATGGTGCTGGTGAGGCTGAGTCACCCCTCGGGCACCAGTCCAATTAGATTTGCCTTGGCAACACAGGCGAGGCATCCAGGAAGGGGGGATGGTCCAAAGCCATGGGTGCCAGTGCCGGGCCGAGGCTGCGAAAGGCTCTTGGCTGTGCTGGTTTGTGTGGGCGGTGTAAATCCTGCTGGCATGTTTGTTCGTAAGGCAGTGGGGTTTGAAATGCAGAATTTGGGAGTCATCCAGCCTGGGTGGTTGGTGAGTTGTCATTTCCTTGTGGCTCAAATTGGGAGAGTGTGTAAGATGGGAGCATGTTTGCCAAGATTCCTCCCCCTGCTGTGGGGACAGAAATACACATGTCTCACTGAAGTGAGCAGTGGAGCCCAGGGTGTGCGCGGGGCAGATTTAGATGATGGAGCAGATTTGGCTGAGAGAGAGTCTCCTCTGTGGCCCAGCCAACAGTTCCTCCCAAGATACATGAGCTACGAATACTGGATTCATGGGCTTTTGTTGAGCGGGGTGAAAACGTCAGTGGCATGGCAGGTACCCAAATCGGCTCTTCCCCCAGGTCCCTGAAAGCCGTCTTTCACGTCTTGAAGCCAGCATTAACGCCTTGGGTGGGGACAGGAGAGTTGAGCTGGCTCTTAGTCTGTGAGTGTGATAACCCTGGAAATGGATCTACCTCTGCTGACATAGATCTGCCTGCCTCACATGATGAGATGGCACAAACTTTCGTTTAATCTGCTTGCGGTTTGATCCCTTTATGGGGCTGTTTGCAGCGTGCGTCTGTCAGTGTCTCATGCGAGCAGTGTGTCACAACAGTCCTGTTTCACTTGCAATGTGCATTTATTCCATGCATGCAGCATTTGTACCATTTATTCTGGCATGCGTTTAGCGATGTCTGACTGCGGCCCGAGCACCATGGTGTGTATATGTGTGTCTAGCATACAGCAGCGTACTCCTGTGCAGGTACACAACACGTGGTGCGTGCATGCTGTATGGGCCCTGTCCTTGCAGGAGGCTTGCACCATTTCCATGCTGTTACAAGAGCGTTGTGCACAAGAATGAGGTCTGTGTCAATGCAACCGATTGGTTAATAGGTGAGCTCCTCATAAACATGGGGGCACGTGAGCTGCGTGCGCGTTGGCCAGTGGGTGCACTCCTGACAAGGGGAAGTGCCTGCTTATAAGAGAGGCCTGATGCCAGCTGCCTGCTTTTATTCTGCGTGGGGGAGGCCTCTTCCTGGAAGCAAACAAGCAACGTGGGTTTGTGCCAAGCACCCACAAGCTGTCCCTGTCTGCCTCCTTCCCAGGATGGAATAAAAATGGGGTGGCCCGAAGTGCTCTGTCATGAGAGCCTGTACCTGGGCAATGCCAAAGATGTTCTCTGCTCTTCGACGTCTCCATTTCGCTCTCCAGACTCGTGACGCTTGTAATAACCAGCTGGAGAGAGGCTGTGTCTCACGCATCAGCAAGAGAGAAAACCCTGAGAGCAAAAGCCAAGGCCAGCCCACCGTGCCCTTGGTTATAGACAGCAGGGGGGCTTCATTACATGGGCTTGGCTGTTACGTAATAGAAGTGCCCTCTTTTTTCGGCAAGACAAAGGAGCATCAGGCCTGTGGCCTGGGCGAACGAGGGGCCTGGGGAAAACCCCACACTTGGCAGCTAGGCTGTGTGCTCCCGCTGGCTGCCAGGCTGGTTTGTCTGCTGTACGGGGCGGGAAGAGGACCTGGGCTTGGAAAGCTGGCTCTGCCCTTGCAACTGGGGCTGGATGAGGAGGTCTCCCGAGAGTCCTCCCACAAAGTGCCGGGAGCCTGCCAAGTCCTGGTCTTTCCACGGCCCTGTGAGACTGGCTTTGTATGCCGGCTTCATTTGGGAGGCTGCCACATTGCTCCCTGCGTGTCCCCAGTGCAGCTGAGACTGGCGAGCAGCTGCGTGGCTGGGACGTCTGTGGAGCTGAAGCTTGCACTTCCCTGTCATGGCTGCCTTATGGGGGCAAATGATCTCTCCCCCCCCCCCCCCCCGAATTCCCTCCTCCACTGCCCTTACTCGGTGTTTAGGGTCTGTATGGGACTCGCATGCAGCACCTCCACGAGCTGTCCCTGTTTGCCTCCTCTCTCAGGACCATGAGAAGCAGTACGTGGGATTCGCCACCCTCCCTAACCAGGTGCACCGGAAGTCCGTGAAGAAGGGCTTCGACTTCACCTTGATGGTAGCTGGTGAGACTTCTATGCCACCCCAACGGCTTCCCGGGGGTCCTGCTGTGCCGCCTCCCTGGACCAAGGACCAGTCGCTCTGGGCTGAGAGCTGGGGGAACATCCTTGGTGTCCCAGGGACCTGGGGCTCACCCAGTGCAATGAAATGAATGTGGCTGGGTGGGGAGGCAGGAGCTGCTTGAGGACAGGCCTGGAGGTGCCGAAGCCGTTCGTTTGGCTCTGGTGCCACTTACGTCAGTGGGAATGCTGCTAAGGATTTCAGTGGGTCAGGGCTTCCTCTCCTGCTTTTTGCCCAAAGGTTTCCTTTTGCCCGTTATGTAGCCAGGCTTGATCCCCAGACACCCACTAAAAAAACCCAGGCACCACGGCTCTGAGCTGGCTGAGCCAGGTGCTCTCTGGAAAGGGTCAGATCAGGTCCTGGGGATGCAGGGAGGAGGCTGTGCAAACACCTGCCTGCCAGCCCTGTCCCCAGACACTCCTGTATACGTTGGATCCGTCCTGAGTTCTGATTTCCAATTTCACAGCCAAACCGTCTTGGATTTCTCAGCCCTCCCCTACCCCAGTCAAACAACAGAGTCCTGGGGCACTTTTAAAGACGAACAGATTTATGTATCGCATGAGCTTTCGTGGGAGAAAATTTTGTCAGATGCTTTGACGAAGTGGGATTTTCTCCCACAAAAGCTCATGCGATAAATAAATCTGTTCGTCTTTAAAAGTGCCCCAGGACTCTGTTGTTTTTCTGCAATAGACTAACCCGGCTCCCCCTTTGGAACTTGACTACCCCAGTCAGACACTTACTCTGGAGCAAGGGCTCCTCCGGCTTATTCCTTAGCCGCCCTGAGAACTGAGTGTACCTTCCCCTCCGCCAGCCGAAGGTGTGACTGCAGGTGGCTAGGAGCTGCGGTGGAGAGCTCAGGGTCGAGGATGTGCCCACCGGTGTGTAGCTCCTGAAAAGGTCCTCTCTCCCCTTGCCTTGGCTCAGGAGGCTCACTGAAAGTCTTGTCCCAGGATTTCTCTGTAATCCGGTTGTTGGATTGTTTTGCTTCTTTGACTGTCTGTTAGGAGAGTCGGGTTTGGGGAAATCCACCTTGGTGAACAGCCTGTTCCTGACAGATCTGTACAAAGACCGGAAGCTTCTCAATGCTGAGGGTAAGTGCAGCACAAGGGGGACGTACGGGTGTTTCCCCGGGGACTAAACCAGTTCTCTTTTGAAATCCCCTCATGACAGCATTCCTGAAGACCCTCCCTGCATTCATCACTGCTGTTTAGCTGCTTCTGCCTCCCCACAAACCAGACAGCTTCTTTATTAGAGCAAGAGAAGTTTGGGGCAGGGATTTCCAAGCTGTAGGGTTTTTCAGCCATACAAAGAAGAGTGGCCTGAAGATCAAGTTGTGCTGCTATATGGGTCCTTTCTGTTTAGATTTTGAGTTTGGTCTCTCATTCCTAGACGGATGGGGAGGGGCAGACCCTGGGCCATAGGGGTGTCTGCTTCTTCATTAAAAAGAATCTTTCCTACATGATTTGTGTCAGAGGTTGGGCGTTATAGATCAATTGAGTAAGTGGCTTATGGGGGTTCATGCTTTCTCTAAAGCATCAGGTGCTGGTCGCTGCCTGTGGCAGGCTGCTGGTCTACAATATGTTGGTCCATGGCAATTCCTATAATCTCATAGGCTATGTCTACATTTACTAAAATTAGTTTGAATTAATTCTAACTAATTTTAGTTAGTTCAAATTAACTTAATTTGAACTAGAAAAATTTAGTTCGAACTAAGCAAGTGCCATTCATGGCACTTGCTTAGTTCAAAATAGCGAATTGCATTGAGTTCAGTGGGCTGGTTAGTTCGAACTAACATGGCCACATTGGTTAATTTGAACTAACTTGTTTGAATTAACCCTTAGTTCAAATAGCCTATTCGAATTTATTAGTTCGAATTAAGGAAGCCCTTAATTCGAACTAATTAAAACCTAGTGTAGCCATGGCTTAAGTTAGTTCGAATTGAGATTCCTTAATTCGAACTAACTTGCCAGTGTAGACATAGCCATACAGAACAACACAGACTGTGTGTGAGAAAAGGTTTCTAGGAAAATCCAGTGGTATGGGAGGGGACGTTACTGGTAGTAAGATCGGGGGCAATCTAGGAGTCAGGGCAATGCCGCTGTCTTGCTGTGTGGCCTTGAACAAGTTGCATAATCTGTGTGCCTCAGTTTCCCTGATTGTTCTGGTACAATCAGCACAATCCTGATCATCTTCACTGGTGCAAATGACCTCTGATCTACTTCACTTTCTGGACAATTTCCATTGAAACCGATTTTGGATGGAAAAATGGGTTTTTGATCCAATGAAATTTTCCACAAAAACTATCTGCTTGTGGCAGGAAATTTTCATTTTTTAATTGGAAAAGCGAATAGCTGAAAAGCCAAATATTTTGATTCTGAAATGCCGCCACGGTGCCTCATGGGAGTTGCAGTTCAGGGGCCTCGTGCACCAGTTCTCTCTTATGGGCTGGGCTCCTTGGCTGCACTTGATCTCCCACGATACACCACTCCCCTCACCAGGCCCATGATACATGATGGGAAATGTTGTCCAACCAGGGCCCAGGACTGTAGAGGCAAATCAAAACATGAAGTCCCCAAACTACAGCTCCCATGTGGTACTGAATTTCCCATTTCAGATTCAGATCATTTGGTTTTCTCACAATATTTGCTAAAAAGCCTGAGCCTTCAGTGAAACACCCTCCCTCTTTTCCCCTCAAGCAGTCCTGTTTGTGATGCAGGGTAACACTGTGGGAGTGGGCCTGGGGCCAAGGACCGGTCCGTGTGTGAACGCGGCATGGGGAGGAGGTCCCCAGCGCTAACCACTGGTTTCAGTTCGCTTCTTTCTGTTTGAAGAACGCATCAGCCAAACAGTGGAGATCCTGAAACACACCGTGGACATCGAGGAGAAGGGCGTCAAGCTGAAGCTGACGATAGTTGATACCCCAGGCTTCGGAGATGCTGTTAACAACACTGAGTGGTGAGGGGGGGGGCTGGGACCCCAGGTCTCTCAGCTGCTGTTTCCGTCCCTCCTGGGTGGGAGGGGGGAAAAGGGAGGTTGAGGGTGGAGAGGTGGCTGTGACTCTCGCATGTTACAGGGAAATGGCCAAATTCAGTCTGTAGCACTGCCTGGGACGGGATGGGGGATAGGGAGCTGGTGCCCCCTAAGCTCTATGTCTTGGAGGCTGCCTCCTGTTAAAGGCAGGGTTTGGGGTTTGTGTTTGCCTTGCCCCCAGCTGGAAGCCCATCACCGATTACATCGATCAGCAATTCGAACAGTATTTCCGTGACGAGAGCGGCCTCAACCGGAAGAACATCCAGGACAACCGCGTGCACTGTTGTCTCTACTTCATCTCGCCCTTCGGACACGGGTGAGGCGTGGTGCTCGCTGGGAGCCAGGCTCTTGCCTCAAATCCACCCCCCTTTGCTTCTTCCCCCTCCGCTGCGGGTGGGGCTTGTAGCGTTGTCCAGGTGGTGTGCCAGCATTAGACCATTCATCCCCTGATGCTGGTGGGAGGGGCCCAGGCCCAAATATCACCTTTTGTGGCAGTGTGGGGGATTGTAGCTGGATTTGGGGCTAGAGGTACAAACAATGGGATATCTGCTTGTGCCCAGGCTAGCCCTGTGCCATCCCCTCTTGGGAATTCACTCTTGCGTGATGCACCCTGGTCACACGGTCTTTGTCTTGTGTGGAAAAGTTCCATTGGCTGAGAGTGAAGCCTGTTCTCCAGGGCATGGATCCCTCGCAGGCTCAAATCCCATTTCTCCCTGCTGCTCTCCTGGGGAAGCAGGAGGGGAAAACCAAGGTGCAGCCTCAGATCTTCCAGGCTGGCAGATGTGGGCTCAATGCAGAGGAGGGTGGAGCCAGAGTCAGCTTTAGGCTGCCTGTACATCCTCCAGTCTTAATAACAGCCTGGTCCCCTGGCATATGTTAAGGCAGCTCCAGGGAATACTCAGGGAGTCAGATCTGATAGCGTCATGCTATACAAGGTAGCCAAACTGGGGCCTACGGATTTATTCTGCAGGGAGAATGTATCCATCCTGCATCTTTGTGATTTGATAGGCTGAGCCGTTACAGCAGCCAGACTGGAAAGTGGTACGTTCCAACCACCCCCTTGCTGTAACTGCATCAGCTGGGAACTTTCCATGTGGCTTGCAAACTCCCAGGCCCTGCAGCTGAGTTTCTCTGAGAGAGAGCATCTGGCCCAGGAGTGAGAAGGGAGTGCCCCCTGCAGAGGAAAGGCAAGGGCAAAGGAACAGTGTCTAACCCCTGCGACTCCCCCTCCCTGCTGCAGGCTGAGGCCGGTGGACGTTGAGTTCATGAAGGCTGTGCACGAGAAGGTGAATGTCGTGCCCCTGATTGCCAAGGCTGACTGCCTGATCCCTAATGAGATCCGGAAGCTAAAGGAGAGGGTGAGAGACTCTGCTGTCCTGCTCTGCTTGGGCTGACCCGAGGCAGCAGCAGGTTAGGGGCCATGCGGCTGCCCCGGTCCAGGGTTCTGCCTGAGAAGGAGGCCCCCCCAGACAGTCGTGAGCCCCGTGTGTCACCCAAATCCTTCCTTGGTAACAACATCTGTGGCCACTGTGTGGATCAGTGGCTCTTACAGGCAGGACAGCCAGCCAGGAGCGAGCAGGGGTGCACCCAGCTTTGTGTCAGGACAGATCGCAATGGTCCACCCCACTGCTGTGCCCTGTTACTCCTCTGGTTTCCTGGAGCCCCCAGCAAAATAACTCCTGTAGGGACCCACCTATCTCCAGCCCCTGTGGCTGGGTTCCCTCACCTACCTGGCACCCTGCCTACCAGAGATCCCAGCTCCAGCTGGAGAGACACCGCTCACCTCTGTGGCCTCCAGTGTCTCCCCTGCAGGGCCCAGCCAGCCAGGTGGGGAGTCAATGGCTGTAACCTATCTCCTGCTCCAGCCAGTGGGTGTCACCTATTTCTCTGCCACCCCGTCCCCCCAGCCTAGGGCCCCAGGTGCTAAGGTGGTCTCTCTGTCATTCCTTCCCGTTTGTCATGGGGGCGGGCTGTCCCTCCCCTTAATTCAACACAGGCGGCGACAAACTAGCTGAGTGGTTTAAGTGGGTCTTTTATCCAACCCCGGTGCAGCCACAGACAATGGGGGAAATGGGTCCAAAATTATCCCCTGCCGCTTTCTCTGCAGATGTCCCATTCAGGAGCCAGCTCTGACTGGGCCTTTTTGCAAAGACAAATGTGGTCGGCTTCTCTACTTCCCTAACTTCTTGTCTCCATCCTCCCGGAGGCGCTGGCCATGGCAGAAGAGAGCGTGCTCTCGGACATTGTCCCGTAGGGTTTGGAGAGGAAGTCGCAATGCTGTGTGCTTCCCACACCAGCATTCCCAGTCAGGGGAGGTGTCTCCCTCGCCAGCAACTGGAGCAGAGAGGCAGTAGTGAGGGCGGCTGTGTGGGGGGCAAGCTGTCTGGTTGTACTGATGGGCTCTTTCCTTTCGCCGGTGGGGGGAGCAGATCCGGGAAGAGATCGAGAAGTTTGGGATTAAAGTTTACCAGTTCCCCGACTGCGACTCGGATGAAGACGAGGAATTCAAACAGCAAGACCGAGAGCTGAAGGTGAGGAGGGCCCTGGACAATGTCTTCCGGTTCAGTAGTCTCATTGGCTGGTTGGTGTGCATCTCCGCCCTTCGCTGAGTGGAATCAGAGTTATTCTACGTGGATCAGAGTCCCCATACTGCTAACAGTCAGTGGAGAGTCGTCTTTACCTCAGGTGCTAGAGGCTTGCACTTTTGGAGCAGGGGGATCTGAGTACTCTTCCTGCTGGTGTCATGAAGTTCTGAGTGTTTGCAGCCTGCAGTATAGAGACATGGGTGTGGTCCCGTGAGGCCAGGGCTTTAGGACAGCGCTCTTGTGGGCCAGATTTATTCCTGGTGTATTTCCATTGGCTTCAGCTAGCTCTTGTTTTTCTTGACTCCCCTCATTGCCTAGCAATGAACACCCAGCAGATCTGGGGTCCAAGGGCACCTCTCTCTAAGTTTTGAGGGCTGGGTTGTTCCTTCTCCTCCTGGCTTCCTGGTGCATCTGGCCAAGTCTCTGACCAGGAATCTTTCAGCTGTGCCAAGGGAAGGAGAGCTGTGAGATACCTGACCCGCCAGGTTAACCCAGTGGGGCTGAAAAAGAACCCAGCACAGAGTCCCTAAGGCTGTCCTTCCCCCATCCCACCAAGAAGGACACCCTAGCATCAGCCAGTCTGCGGTGTGGATCCAACACCCATGCTGCTGGAAGGGCCACGAGGAGGAGGAGGAGGAAGCGCTCTTGTGTGTGGCTGGGCGAATCCTCCCTTCTCAGCGTTCGTTTCTGACTCTCACTCCTCACCAAGGAGAAGCAATTCTTGCCCAAGTCGCTATCAGGAGTGCATTACGGGGGCGGGCGTGCCGGGTGAAATGGTGCCTGACTGGCTGGCTGGCTTGTGGGAGAGACGCTGGCCTGGGAGCCATGGGGAGGGCCAGGCCCCTTCATGGTACCAAGCTGGCCCCAGCTAGCTGAAATGGGGCTTGAGCTAACAGAGTCCCTGGGCTTGATATGTGGAGGGCAGCATGTGTGCCCCCTCCCTGGATGAGCTCTGTGTTCAGAGCCTCCGAGAGGATGAGCTTCCTGGCCCTTCCCTCCCCTCCATGCCAGAGGACACAGTCTTCCACAGCCCCCAGGGGCTCCCATCTGTGTGCGTGACTCCAGCCGGCCCTTCCTGGGCTTCCTGACCCTTCAGCGTCTCTCATTTCAGGAGAGCGCGCCCTTCGCCGTCATCGGCAGCAACACGGTGGTGGAGGCCAAAGGGCAGAGAGTGCGTGGGCGGCTCTACCCGTGGGGCATCGTGGAAGGTAACCACGCTCCTGGGTGCCCAGCATGCAAAGCGGGAGGAGGGGTGAACGGTGGCAGCACTTGGGCAGAATTACAGCTGGGCAGATTCCAGCTCAGTGCAGTGTGTGGCTGCCCAGAGCTTCAGCCAAGTCCGTGGCTTTGAAGCCCCCACAGGTAAATGGGTCTCTGCAATTTCAGGCTCTTCTGATTAGACGCACCCCGGTCTCGTCCCATGTAACACAGGGTGTTTGCGTGAGCCCCAGTGGCCGGGTCTCACACCAGCAGAGGCACCTCATGGGCGAGTGGGGCAGGCTGGGGGGACCTTGCAGGGACTGGTGTATTAGGCAGGAGTCGGATGTGCTGCGGCTCCGGGGGGTTGTCCCCGAGTGGGTATTGTTGGAGTGATCCCTGCAGTGTTTGCTGCTGCCTCTGCAGTGGAAAACCAGGCGCACTGTGACTTCGTGAAGCTGCGGAACATGCTGATCCGGACGCACATGCACGACCTGAAGGACGTCACCTGCGATGTTCACTACGAGAACTACAGAGCTCAGTGCATACAGCAGATGACCAGGTGAGTGCCCCGGGCGGTGCTGTTCTCCTGCGTGCGGTGCAGCGGGAGGGCGCATCTGGTGCCTCGAGGGCCAGGGAGCTCAGAAAAATCTACTCGTCATTAATGAGGTCGAGGGTATTCCGGGTGCTAGAGATGTGAAAATTGGCAGAGGGGCCCCCAGGTGTACTGGAAGGGAAAACAGCTAACGAACGAGCCACATTCACAGCATCTCAGCCGTCTGAGTGAGAACAGCCATGGGGAGACCGCTGCAAAGCCGTGTCACTGTCAGGACTCTCGCACGCTCAGCCTGGCGGGTGGGCACATACATAGTTGGTTCTGCTGCAGGAACTCTCTTCAAGGGTAATTAAAAATAGACCTGGCCAGGTGCCATTAACAGGGAATAAATCACGCCCCTGGTGATGTGCCTGTGAACTGCTGTTGCCCAAGCGGGAGTGTGGAATGGGAGCTTGTCAGGGTTGGCAGCTTCTGTATCCTCACCAGCCATGGCTGCGTCTTAGTCATGACATCACCCCTGAGGTGCTCCTCTGCCAGAGCAATTAGCAATTACAAGCCTTAATGTGTCTCTAAAGAGTTCCCTGCCTGCCATGGGTCACTGCATTCTGTTCTCCCTGCAGTTTCAGTTGGAAAGGAGAGCTAGTTATGCAGCGGGAGAGAGACATCACAGACATTTCAGAAAAGCTGCCCCGGTCATCTTTGCCCTCATCCCTGCAAATTCAAAATGTTATGGAAAATGTTGAATTTTTCAAAATCGCTACCATACTCCCATTGTGAATTGTGCTGAACTGTTGCGTAGTGTTGCTCTGTGCTGTCACACCCCACCCCAGAAGTGGCTGCATTACACTGATGGACAAGTAACAGCTGTACCGTGAATGTAAATATCTGAGGTTGTGCATGTGACACACACGTGTGTGATGTATGTGTGCACACACAAGTACATAGAACTATATTTCTGTGACAGACAACCTCTTTATTTTCATTGGAGGGAATGCAAAGCCCAAGAGAGTTTGTTATTAAAATAACTCTAGAGACCTGTGACAGGTTTGCCTAAGTGCTATTTAGTTACATAATTTAGTAACCATTAAAAAAGATGAAGAATAAATTACTTAATTGAAATAGTTATTACCGCCCTCCCCCACACACAAACACACCCTTTTTAGATCCCTAAGCCAACACCCCTGTTGTTTGCTTCAAATTCTCATGTTTTTGCTGAGTCTCCACAAGTGAAGTATGAGAGAACTGAGACGTAAGAGTTTCCTACATCCAGTTTAACTCTAAGATAAAGATGCTTTTATATAGACCCTTTCCTGGGGAAAGAGCCTAAACTGTGGAACTGGTTGAAAATTAAACCTACAGGGACCCCAAGTGGCGAGAGGATGCAGTGACATCGTGGGAGTCTGTAAGGAACGCCCTCTGCTACCCAAGGCTTTTTCCACCCTTGAATGTCATACCTTTACTTTATTATTCCCGTTCATAGACCTGAACTGGCTGCATGTTTTGGTCCGTCTGAAAAAGGCACGGTACAGTCACTTGACAAATGCTGGTGTTTAATATGCCCCACTGTATACGACTGGGTTATGCTGATCTCAGCAGATAGCCAGGGAGACCCCAAGACTGTGATCTGTAGATTCCCCTAAGTTTTGTCATCAGCACAGCTCCAGGCCATTGGTTTGCTGAGGAGGCCTTAGCGGAAGGTGGTCAGAGATGCCAGCCCTTTAAGGACGTGGGTTCGCTCTCTGCAGTTGGTTTGTCTCGCTTGGTTAGTGGCTTTCACCCATAATAGCTGCCCACAGGCTGCTCTTCCGAAATCTCCGGGTTACTGTAGGAGAGAGTCATATTTGCCTGGTGTAAGTGGATCCCACACGCTCTGCCCTGCTCCCCCAAACGGCATCCTGGTGGCTTGGCATCTGGCCACTTCTTAGCTGGCTGGGACTGGGCCCTGGTGTGTTATGACAAGCCCTCGTTCCCCTTTGCACAAATCCCAGCTTGGCCGAAAATGGAGCAGGATGAATTTCTCCTCTCTCTCTCTCCTTCTCCTTAGTAAGCTGACTCAGGACAACAGGATAGAAAGCCCCATCCCTATCCTGCCCCTTCCGACGCCTGATGCCGAAACAGAGAAGTTGATCAAAATGAAGGACGAAGAGGTACGTACCCCAGTAACTGGCCCTTCGCGGCACCGAGCAGAGGGGCTGCCCCATGGGAGGCTGTCCTGAGATTTGCTGTTGAGCGTGTCTCTGCTTTCTCCTGTTTGTACTTGTTAGCTTCTAGTCAGGAGGGCAGCGCATGGAGGCTGTGTCCCTCTCTAGCCATCCTGTGAACTGGAGAGCAAGGTCCTGTTCACACCAGGGCTACTGAGCACCATGTTCAGAGGGGAGCTGGAGGGTGTCTGAGCCCTTTCATCCCTCCCAAAGCCGAGCAAGACCCCTCCCTCCACACATGCAAAGTTCCCAGCCAGCGTTGCCCGGGTGAGCACCACGGGGTTACCGAGTCAGAGTTTAATACCCGAAGACTCACGGACGTGCGGTCCCAGTAACAGAGCAGGTCAGAGCCCCTCACGACCTGGGAGAGCTGCGCTCTCTGACCATCTTTCTCTGTCTCCGGCAGCTGCGGAGGATGCAGGAGATGCTGCAGAAGATGCAGCGGCAGATGCAGGACCAGTGAGAGCCAGGCGGATGCTGGGCAAGGGAATCCCTGGTGACCGTCTGGAGCTCAGCTTGAGAAGTGGCCGGTTTAGGAAGAAGTTCCCTCTTGTGTAGAGACTTGTGGGTGAGAGCTGCCCCACCCCCTAATTTATTAGCAGTAACACTGGCTTTCCCGTCAGCTGGATTGCAGAAGAGACTCTTCACTTAGCGATGTTCTGGTGTGTGTTTTTTTTGTTTCTTTGAAGTCCGGGAAGCGTCTAAGGCAGTTTTAGAATCGTCCCAGTTTCCAGATGTGCTAAACTCTCGCTCGGGAATGCTCTGCTGTTTAAAGTCTCGGTTTCTGTGGTGTATGAACTTGAAAACTGTGTAAATGCACGTAAATATTTACTCTAAACCAAGGTGCTGGGGCTCTCCCCCCATCCTCCTGGGCCAGGGCAGGCACTTAGAAGGGCAAATCATACCTCTGAACCAATAGCTGGTGAGTTGGACCAAGCCAACCATCCCTCTCGGCCTGGGGATTTTGGACCATCCTACTGCTCTGGATGGGAGAACAGCAGGGGGATTGGAGTTGATCAGGGAACACTGGCCTGCTGAGGTATTTTTAAGGGGCCTGAACATTCCTGCCAGATTTTCCTATTGAGAAACTCCAGGATCTTTTGCACTTAGAGGAGAGAGTTCAGCCTCAGCCACTAGGTTAGAAAGAAACCAGCTTCCATTGCCCTCATATACAGCATGATCGGCACCGGTTCCTGAGATCTCCCCGACACAGGTTAGGAAGGCAGCAAGCTGGTCAAAAAGGCGGAGAGAATCTGCTTTAGACCATAGTGGTGAAGATGTGGTGCTCAGTGTGGGCAGGTCCCCAGGGAATTGGTACTCGAGTGGCCCAGGAGGAGCAAACATCTGCCCAGCCATGGGTGTTTTTCTCCTGCTATGGCCAAAGCATATGGAGAATCTGAGTCCCCAGCAGAACTGGGGAGCAGTTAGCCAGAAGCTCGGGGCCTTTTCCATCATTTCCTGGCCTATTTGGGGTGAGAGTGGCCCCACCTTCCAGCCTGTGCATAGCCCCTGGGCTTACTTGGAAAAGTGGCAGAGGGAGAGACGCTCAGGGCAGGGTCCTTGTTTGTACCCGAACAGGGGAAGCCTGGGGACAGGAGATGAACCCTAAATGTGGACCTTTCCTCATCCCTGAGCATTCACAGCCTTGTTGGCCTTGGGGTCCGTCCCACCATGGAAGGGCGGTCGTTTTCCTCTGCGCCGTTCTCACTGTGTGTACAGGAGAGCTGATGCTTTTTGTCAGGGCAGAGGAGGTAAGACAGGCTGTGTGGGGAGCGAGTTGGTGCTGACAGGGTCATGGGCAGCAGAGGAGTGTTTGGGTCCCTGGATGGATGCGTGGTACGCTCCGCTCAGCTGACTCTGTGCTTCCCACAGGCTGCCCTTCTGAGCAGTAGCTTTAGGCTTCCTCGGTTCTGAGCCATGGGACCTGCATCGTTTGTTCCAGCGCAGGACGAGCTGTGGGGATCTGGTGGCAGAGATACGAGACCTGTCATTTGCTGGGTTATGTTTAACCGCGGGCACAGTGAGAAGGGCAGCTGGAAGTGTGGTGTGTCTGATAACAGCCCTGCCAGGGAGAATGGGGCTGAGTCTCACTGGGTCTTTCCGTGGCCTCCATGGCACGCTGGCAAGGAGTGATTGCCTATTGGGGGTGGGTCCTTCCCGCCCAGCCCCGGGTTCCCACTCTGAGCCCTCTGGCAATCTTGTGGCTCTGCGTTGTCCATCGCAGGCTCCATGCCAGCCGCCGCTTTGTGACCTGTGGTGCTGGTTGGGAACGGTTAAGAGCTAGGCTGGCTTCTCCAGCAGGGCCTTCGGGCCTGATCTCCCGTCTGTTGAGTGGTGCCTGTTCTTCGAGGCAGGTCTCTCTTATCTCCAGTCGGTGTAGGAGAGACGGGACAGGCCTCTGAAATTGCAAGGAGGAGCCAAGCCATGGAAGGGGTGGGGAGTCTCATGGCACAGACGTCTAAGCCAGGCAAGAGCATACTAAACCTCTGAGCTCGGAGCTGAGCTGTCGCGGCCCCATTGAGCGCAGATCAGTGCAGTGTGTCTGAGGGACAGACTCAGGCCCCAAGGGCAATGTTATTACCTCACCAGCTCCTGTGTCCCGCATTCCCGTGGGAAGTACGTAAGAGAAGGAAAGTGCCATGCCATGGTAGGTTAAGGTGGATATTACTGGAGACAGGAGTCTGATGCCAGAGGCTTAAAGGGAAAGTGTGAGCTGCCTTGTAACGTACTCACTTGTGTGGGATTGCAGCCCGAGTGGACAGCTTCTTCCACGTCTGGGTGGGAGATTAGCTACTGTCCTGAAACGTGAGGATTGCTAACTTGTATCACTTTTATTCATGCTAGCGTAACTGCAGATGCTGTTTCTTGTTCATTGGAGAATCTATTCCCCTTTTTAAAGCTTGCTCAGTTCCTTCTGCATTATCCTCCTGAGGCAGTGAATTCCACAAGTTAACAGTCTGTTGCAGGTAAGGTGGTAACATTTCAGCTAAGGGTGCCTCTGTGTCAAGTATGTTCTGGCCTGAGAGGTAGGTGGAGGAGATTATCTTCCCGTTAGAATTAGATGACAACGTGGTTGAGTGCAGCCTGCAGCTGTACTGGAGGCTGAGTCCCCAAGCAAGGCATTGAAAGCTGGCACAGCTGTGGACCTGGGCATTTGGCAGGATAGGGCACCTGCAGACTGACTTGCTGATTGATGTCAGATCCCTTTTCTGGGGAGGGTGTCTCCATCAACTCAGTGCAAACTTCTTCCAGAACAAGGAAAGCGTCCCAGACCCATTTCACACAGCGCTGAGCTCCTCAGCCATGGGCCAAGGGATCCCACAGCCAGAGAGGGAAAAGCACCTTCTGCTGAGGCAGCTAGAGATGCGCTTTCTCCAGAAGTGAACTAGGACCACCGAGCCCCATCAGCAAAGAAGACGCAGCAGGTTTCCTTCTCCTGAGGAGCAAAGGAGAGGGTTGACTGCCTGGAAAGAAATGGAAATGGAGCTGACCCCTGGATGGTGTACCCTAGGGATCAGCCCTCTGCGTGCTCTGTGAGGTCCCCCTGTTGAACTGGGCTGCCCTACAGATAGAAGAGGCGTTCCTGGCTAATCATGGCTGGTCACTCTGCCTCTGGCTAGGGGCTTGTAGCCCCCTCTGCCAGTGGAGGGTATGGATAGGCTACTCCTCCTAATACGCCTACACACACACACACCTGCATCCTATGCCTTTGCCAATTTTTTGCACTCCTTAGTGACTTCCGGGGCTGAGTCCTGCTCCACCGAGTTCTCAAGAGCTGTGCTCGTGGGCATGTCTCAAACGTGTGCCTGATCGGGTAGGTGGTTCTGGGACGAACCCATTTGTGTGCCATTGCTGCCCCAAAACTGGCGCTGCCAGCCACTCGCTGAGCACCTGCCGGCCTTGTCCTGCATCTTCTTCCTTCAGGGCCTCACGCTTTCCCCGCTCGCTCATTGCACTCACAGCCACCTTGTAACTCTGGCTTGCTTGTGACTTCTGCATCACCTCGCTCTGTGCCTAGGCACTTCCTTTCCCCTTTGTCGGCTTGGTTGGGTTTTTTTGTACATTTCTGTTGAGTATTTTGTTGTTTGTGAGCAAAGACAAACAAACCCTTTGGAAACCCATTTTATTAAAATGATTCTTGCTGTTGTTCTTCATGTTTACTAGCTGAACTGATCAGTGAAATAAATACATGAAAAAACCCACAAAAGAATCTTTTCCTGACTGAATTTCTCTCTGAGAAAGGTGGACTTTTCCTATGAGTGGGGACAGAAATGTGAGATGCCTGGGAAATTCCCCTGGGCATGATCTGTCCCGTTCTCTAGCTCTGTCAGATTAGGCCAAGTCAAACTTGGCTGTCCCTGTTCACCAGCTCACAATACCATTCGTTCAGATTTAGAGGGAATATTGGACCAGGGGTCAGAGTGCTGGTCTGCGGGTAGGGTGCACCTGAGCAGGGAAGAGGAGAGAGGGGTGGATGGGGGGGTGAGAGAGAGAATCTCTGCGCCTTCCCACTTTAAATGGCACCACACAGCTGCTTGCATGCAGGAATCATGGGGTGCAGTTTTCCTGCCTGGGTTATGCATAATGGTCTCTTCTGGCCTGTGGAGAAACATACTAGGGCCATCCCAGTCTTCTTGAAGCACCTCCCCATGAAAGAAAAGCACTACAGGAAAAGCAGAGCAGTTTGTGAATGGACAAAGCTTTCCAGCCTGCCTTCTGCTCTACTGTATTGGCTGGGATCAGCCAGTGTGATTCAGTTCCGACTAAAAGTTTAATGGTTTTAAAGCGCACGAGGCGATTTTTTTATCCCCATTGAGGGTCAAATCCTGCCTTCAGTAACAGCCTCATTGAATCAAGGGGCCGATTCTCTCTGCCCTGTGCCTCGGTCCTCATGACGGCAGTGTATCTGGGTGTCAATTCCTTCTGTTCGCATCTGGCAGCATCTTACAGTTGAGGGATTGAAAAGAGGAAACCGGGGGCAGAGTTTGGCCCCTTGTGCATGCAGTGGAGAAGTGACCTCAGCATCCCAAGTGTGTCCAAGCCGGAGTTTATTTTTATCCCTTTGCCTCTGCTGCTTGGGCTGGAGCGTCTCCCAGGGCCAGGAATTCCAAAGGCAGGATGTGGTCAGCCTCTCTTTCTAACTGTGAGGTGCACATGCTTACAGCTGCTGTGTCATCTGACTCCATCAAGACAAGCCCACAAGAACGTGATGTTCCTATGAGCATTATCTTTTCCCAGTGCTGCTGGCTGGCTGAGGGCGCAGCTTCCTCCTTTCCCCTGGATCTAGCCAGTTGGGAGGTGTGCGTGGGTGCATGCATGCAGCTATCTGACTCTCCCAGCCTTCAACGTCACCCATGCCACCATGTGAGAGAATGCAAGTTCTCTTTTCTGATCCCTCCCTACTCAGCTAGTGATCCAGGAAGCCAGAGCACCTCTTCAGGTGCTAAGAAGGCCTGGGTTTGGGCCAGGGGTTTCCTAGGAGACCTTCAAAGAAATCTCAGGTCCTCTGAGGAGTGCTGAGGCCGTACATAGTGCTAATGTGATGTTCAGAAACGCTGTGCTCCCAGGGATGTTCTTTCAGGTCAGATGTGAAAGTGGTAACAGTCGTAAAAGATCCCCTCATGCTTTTCACAACAGTAATTGGGTTAACCTGGGTGAATTTTGAGTAATTGCCTAATTCACCAGCAGCTTCAGCTGGGCAGGGCCCCCACATGGGGGATGTGGGAAGAAAGGGTACAGTTTACCAGGGCCCACAGTCCCTGGGGGACCTGGCCCAGGCTGCAACCCCCATTACCTGTGTTTTAAGTTTGTACTGCGACCGAAAGAAATTATACTTGGGCGCTGCAGCTGGATACAGTAGTGTATTCCCCCATATATTGGTCCCCAGGCAGTAGACAGATTCACTAAAGAGGGACCAGTCCACAACCGATAAAGACCATCCCCCTCTCCCAGGAGCAATTGATTCCAGGGGCCAGGCACTTTCTGTCCCAAACAGATCCCTTTTCCTGTCTCTTTCACTTCCTGTCCCCCTGCTCTATGCTCTTAAAACAGCTGCAGCTGTGAAGTGACTCATGGGTTTGTGTATCTGCCATTTGCAAAGGGCTTCAGGATGAAAGGTGTCTCCATTGGTGCTATGGGAATCAGCAGGAGTGCTTTCTTACCCACGCTGGCACTGATCAGTGGTGCATTCCCCAGGCTTCCTTACAGCCTCTGAGCTAGAGCTCTGCGTGATCCCTTGGTTTCCATTGTCCTTCTCAGCCTCCAGAGGGCCGGAGTGCACGCTAGACAGAAGTTGGGGCTAGGGGGACAAACGGAGAGGTATCTGCCGTTGCTGAGATGGATCCGTACAGGCGAAGTGGAGCTGAGTATGGGAAGTTACGGGCATTCCCCAGGGAGTGAGGAGGTTTTTCAGACTCGCCCATGGGCTGGGTTCCATGCATATATTCTGGCTGCTACTGAGCAGAGGAATAAAGACTCAGCAAATACTCTGGTCAGACAATCTAAAAGGATGGCTACCGAATCTTTCCAAAGGGTGCTGGGGTAAAACAGGCATTGCTTTGAAAAGGGCAGGGCTGGGCCATTGATGGATAGCAGAAAAATGCCCTCCCTTGCCTCTGGACCCTGGATGTTGGCCCTTCACCAGCCCTGGCTATATTTGAAACGTTACCACAAACAGTGTCATCTTGCATCCCTGGGAACGGTTTCCTGGTGAAACCTCAGCTGTTCCGGTGGCACTAGCTTTCCCCTTATCTTGCAGAGCCATGTGGGGAACTAGCAGGGAGCTCTGGCGTGTGCTTGCAGATGCTCCTGCACGGCTCGCCCCCTTGCTATGCTGACTCTTCTCTGGTGCCAGAGGCCAGCGCGGGACTCAGTCTGCAAAGGTGAGTCTAGACATGGCACTTCCTGCTCAGATTGCCTCCTTCCTCAGTCACTTTACTGCACAGCACTGCGTTCTTACACCCTGGGCAGGTCACACTCAGGAATGGCCCGTGGGATTTTTTGGAAGAAGTGCAATGCTAGGGCAGACCAGTGGCTCATCTTGGTCAACAGTCTGGCTGCAGCAGTGACCAGTGCATAGATCCTTCAGAACAAGGGGAGCAGTCCCAGAGTGGGGAATTTCTAGCCGATGGTCACCATGATGCCTAGGAACCAGTTCTCCCTGTCGCTTTAACTCTACCCATGGTAACAACGTTGGCTCTTTTTAGCTAAAGCAACGGTCTAATCCGCTCTTGAATCGTCCATGGATTTTTGCCTTTGTAATAACCCGAAGCCGCTGTTAATGAAGCCTGGCTTCTAAAGGTAATTCAGAGCCCATGATTACGCCTGAGCGGTTTTGCACACTAGCGCGTGACCACCTCTGATGAATTTCCTTAGCTATTACAGTGGATCAGTGATGCAATCGTGCAAATATCAGCTTGTCTTCACAGCCTAGGCCACAATGGAAATGAGCTTGATGGCCTCAGGCTTCTTTCTATGGGATGTCTGGTCACATAAACCATCCATCCTGCACAAACTCGGGGCTAAAACAGCAGGAGCTCTCCCCTGTCTAATGTTCATAGAGAGCGAGACCTTGCTGACACGTTGAAATGATGTCCTGGTCAGGGCCGGTTGTTTCTCATCTCTGTGGCTACCAAATTCAGCCCCGAACTTACAAACAAATCCTCAAAGGAGATAAAAGCCCTGGGCTCGTTCTGTTTGGTTTGCCAATGTCTGGCGTCCGTCTGCTAGTCTTATGCTGGGCCCAGCTCTGAGTGCGAGGGTATAATACGCAGTTCAGGGTCAGAGGTGCTTGTGTGTGTTTTTCAGAGCTGAAGATGAGTTGCTGGATTCCCTTCCTTTCCCTGCTGGCCTTTCTCCCCCTGGTGACGCCCACCTGCCCCTCGCCCTGCCAGTGTGGTGACAACATCGTCAACTGCATGTCGAAGGGGCTGAATGAAAGCAGCCTCCCTGCTTCCTTCAGCCCCTCCACTCGTAGGATCTTACTCAACAACAACAACCTCACCGTCCTCCCCAGCGGGCTCCTGGACAACCTGAAGAGCCTGCAAGAGGCCTACCTGTGGGAGAATCCCTGGGAATGTGACTGCAACATCCTCTACCTGCGTTCATGGCTTCAGTGGCAGCAGAATCGGACCCTGTATAAGAACGTGGTGTGTGCCTCTCCGGAACACCTGCGGGGCAGGATCATTGCGTACCTGTCGGAGGACGAGATCCTCTCCACCTGCCAATACTGGTACTGCAGCACAGCCCTCATCGCCCAGATCTGCCTCTTCCTCCTCCTCCTCCTCCAGGCCATCCTGCTCATCTGTGTTATCTTTTTCCTGCATAGATTCAAGAGGCTTGCCAACGAAGGGAGGATGACTACCAAGGAGACACACGAGAGTGTAGATACGTGGTCACCTTTTGCAGAGAATGCCGATGACATTGATTAACATCACAAGGGCTTTCAGTCCTCATGCTTCAGGGCAGAAGCTGATCAGCTGCCAGGGTCAGGAAGGACATCCTTCCTCCTGGGATTGTAGCATTGCATCAGCCTTTTGCTGCACTGTGCTGAAAGCCAGCCTTTCTCTGAAGCATCAGGAACAGGCCGTTGTGTGAAACAGGACACAGGTTTGGCCCATTGATCTGTTGCAATCCAGCTAATCCTGGGGTGCTAAAATTCTGCACTCTTCCAAGGGGACAGAGACAGGCTGAGAACAAACTGGACTTTTATCAAACCTGTGCGGACTTGGGTTGCTTTGCTGAAGTGAAGACTGCTCCTGGCCTGTTCTCTGTAGGGAGCTGTGCAGAATCTTGTGCCCTAAGGAACAAGAGCCGGGGCAGTCTGAACGAAGGCTGCTGCTATGTGCTGTTTACATGCGCTTGGTTGCCAGGATGGTGGTGGAGGATCCCACATGCTAAAGCGCTTGAAGCTGAGCCTCAGCCAGTGCGCAGGATTTTGCTGGTTTGTTACGCCATGGGCACAATCAGGATGGCCCAGGGGTTACAAAACTGGCCTAGGACACAGGAGAGATGGGTTCAATTTCCTAGCTCTGCCTCTGATTTCCTGGGTGACGGTGGGAAAGTGAACCTCACTGTGCCTCAGGAAAATTGGTCTAACAATCCTTCCTGCTGGCTTTGCTTTGCCTTGTCTGTTTAGGCTAGAGCTGTTCTGAAGCCCGCAGTGTCATCTCAATTCTCCTCCCATTTAAGTGAGGGTGGGAGCAGAGTTCAGCCAATGCTGAGTGCCCCGGAGAGCCTCACCCCTGGAGGCAGGGATCATATCTTCCTCTGTGTCTGTACAGCACCTAGCACTGTGGAGGCCTCGATCTCGGTTGGAGCCTCTAGGTTCTGCGGTGAGAGCAATAAATATGAATGCAGCTTTTGCTGTGTGTAACATCCCTTCATTACTTTTAACAAAACAGTATTAAAATGATGATGATGATGATGGTTCTTCAGGCTGACCACAAGTTTATCTGCTTCAAACTCCTGGCAACCCACACAAAATGGGGGAACTCCCCGGATGGGGATGGGCTATGGGACATAATCTAAAAAATGATGCTCCTTGGAAGTGGAATGGGGGCAGATCTTTTTCCCCCTTCACCCCTGACGCTGCAGCTGCTGGTTCCTAATGCGTCTGACGAAGTGGGATTTTCTCCCATGAAAGCTCATGCGATAAATACATTTGTTAGTCTTTAAAAGGACCCCTTGTTTGGTTTGCTGGTTTTACATGGACGCTTTGGGCTGTTTGGGGTTTTTATTTATACTTGGGCCTGTGTCTGAGGCCTTGTAATTTACCAGAGATTGGCGGGGGGGGGGGGGGGGGCGGGGGGGATGGTGAAATGGCAAGACGGAACGAGCATTTAAGGTGGAATGAGTGCCTACACAGGCCTGTAACAACTATGGGGATCGGCTCTGGGTTAGTGGAGGGTTGGCGCACTGGTTCCCATTATAATGGACCCCTGTGGTGGGCCAGAGGCTATACCTGTTCCTCAGCAAACAAGGGGTTAACTTCAGCTCCCCGACCCTGCTCCCTTTAGCTAAGTACTGAGGAGACGTCTGGCTGGAGGCTGGATGGCAAAGTGTTTGGGCTACACTGGGGAACCAGAGACCTGGGCTAGATCGCAGGCTTGGGGAGTTTAGTGGTTTCCTTTTCTGTTTCATTTGCTTTCGTTACAAACCTCATCCCTTGGGGACAGGCCCCTGGGCTTTTCCTGCTGTCTCAATGCACCAGCTGGGCCTTTAGGGCACACTCCGAAGGCTTGGGCTTGGTTGGGGGCCAGGAGAGCGGATCCAAAGTCCACTGTGCACTCAGTGGAAGGAGTTTGTGTGTTACAGGGGGCTCTGGCCCCCGGCAAGGGCTGATTGTATGGGTGGCGTGTATTTATTTGGATGGAATCAATGGGCCCAAATCAATGAGTCAAAGGTGTGAACATGATCATATCACTATCCAACAGGTTTACAGAGACCGCAATCTTCTTACTCCCATGGTGGAGAAATGCCCCAGCCAACAAACCTTTCTTTAAAACCTCATCAAGCATTTAGGAGAGATACGGAGTGGAAAGAAAACCAGGTCAGGCATTTGAACTGGAAAATACGAAGCAAGGCTTTTATTCGACTTGCGCCCCTTGTTCCCTTTCCCAGTAGCTGGGGAACCTCGAGCAGGAACCCCTCCTGGATCGCAGAGTTTTAGATGCTGTTAACCACAGTAGTAACCATCCTGGCCAGGAAGGAGAAGAGAAGAAGGCAGGTGGGAGACACTGGAGCTGCTGTTGTAGTTAGAGACCCATCCCAATTCCTAAAAGACAGAAGACGACACATACATGAGGGAAAAGAGACAACATCAAAGACAGAAAACACAGCTTCCCTCTCTGCTGCGGACACTCATGTACAGCCTCATTGCTGAAAAAACACAGTTCCCCGCACACGGTCTTAGCCAATCTGAGGCTGGGCCAGTTTGTAACACTGTTGATCTATTTCAGGCATTGCTAGCTGCCCGTTTCTGTTTGCAGCCTTACAGCAGTGTTACAAAATACAGTCTTCATTGTCTAAGTTCCTAGACAGGAGGCAAAAGGAGAGGACCAGGAGAGGGAAGAAATAAGGTAGGGAAGGAAAAAGACACAGAGTGGAGATGCCGTGATGAAGTCTCGTATCTCGGGTTGTGGTTGGGGTTCAGTGGGAGCCGGTGAAGGGGGCAGTGTCGTCTGAGTCCATCTCTCTGGCCCAGTCTTAGGTTGGCTCTTGGGAATCAGATGAGGCAGGCTTGGTGTTAAAATCATGGCTCCTAGGCGACTGCGAGGGTGTCAGCTATGATGGTGGCGCTGGTCTCCTGTCTTTCAGCCAGCCAGTGCCCCCCTTTGCCAGGTTCTTCCCCAAGGCTCTGGTGTTTTAAGGATCCCAAAAGGGCGCGATGAATGTGGTAAGACCATTCTCTCCTCCTCCTGTCCACTGAGAGCCCTGATTTTCCACACACCAATTTTGGTTTGTTGATCTCCGGTCCTGCCCTTCTCTTGTTTACTGGGCATGATCTTGACACGGTCCTGGAATTATGTCAGGAGGCTGTTTGGTTTGGACTAAGTCTGTCTTCCTTTTGCACCCTTTCCCACCAGTGTTTATCGTGACACCGTACGCACTTTTACCCATTTTCCCATGGTTTGGGCTTCCAAGTGGAGTGGGCATGCTGAGCCCCAGTTGGCATTACCAGGGGCAGAGTTTCTCGGGTGGAGGGAGTTGTATTAGTAACTATAGGCTGTGCATGGGCGGGAGGGGAGTGCTGTCTGCCGCAGCCCCGGCCCTGTTCGGTGGGTGAACAGAATCTCTCTCTCCCTTACTCAGCTGCTCACCAAACTGGGTGCTGGAGAACAGGAGTAACATCGTCATCTCGGGCCAAGCTGTCATGAAACCCAACGTTAGCAGCAAGCAGAGGTCACAGTATCTCTAAAGGCCTGGGCTCAAATTAAAGCAGAGTTAGCTGAGAACATGCCCCCCACCGTTTTTGACAGACATGGCCAAGTGCAGCTGGGCCCTGAACAGTGATGAACCTGTTTGGCTGCTGTGTCCAGCCAGCCAGTGTAAACCTCAAACCGGAACAATGCTGCTCTTGAGGGGCTGGCCTGCCTGGGCCTGCCGTCAGCCGTCCACACCTCGGGGGAGCTCAGAACTTTCTGGGGGAAGTCCACACCGCCGTCAGCCGTCCACACCTCGGGGAAGCTCAGAACTTTCTGGGGGAAGTCCATATCACTGTCGACTGTCCACCTTGGGAAAGCTCAAAGTTGCTCTTCACAGGCTGGTGATGGAGACCATCTCACTAGCAGATCCACATGAGCTGGAAAGGGGTCCTCTCCTCAGCTCTAGCTACTCTCCGTGGCTCCAGCTGTGGCATTTGTGCAAATGCTTCCCCCACTGCGCCTGCCTGGGAAGCTGATACAGATAAGAGCCAGGGAGGGAAGAAGATTGTGTTGTAGGCTCTGGCGTATAGCCTTGAGGCAGCCGCGTCTCCTTGCAGAGTAGCCCTGCCACCAGAGCAGCCTGTAGCAGTATCTCAAGTGAGAGCTGCTGAAGAGGGTTTCAGATGTTCAGATGCATCTAGGGATAGACACCCCGTCCCATGTGTAAGGAGCAGGGAGAGATTGGGGAGCACGGAGCCACCGCTCACCCTGGAGCTACCACTTTTCACTGAGTGAGGGCTCTTTGCACACATTTCTAGGGCAAGGCCAGCTAGTCAGAATAGGTTAGTGAGGATTAGCCCTGAAGTCTGTGTGTTGGACTCTGGAGTGATCTCTGTTGTATGTGGACAGCCTCAGTGGGATTCCTCAAAAGGTTTGTGAATCCCACCATTTCCCCTCTTTTCATCACAAACGTTTGCTTGCCTGCAAATTCGGACTGGAGCCGTTTTCGCTCTTCTGTTTTCACTAGCTTCAATCATCCATTCAGAGAGCAGAATCACAACTCGGGGACTTAAGTGACCACTCATACAACTACGGACAGCAAAGCATTTTAATTACAGAGCTATTATGAAGGGAAACTATTTGGAGAGTAGTGTAACAAAGACATTCTCAGCAACTGAGGTCAGCTTGCAAATGGGTCTCTAGCCAAAAGAGGGGCTGAATTCATAATGAATTGTAATATGAATTATAGTTTGATTAGCTCTAAGTAATTCTCTCAATCCCTGCCCTCCCCCTGGCCAAGAGGTACAGGGACAAGCTTAGAAGTGTGTGTGCGGGTGCGTGCGTGCGAACTGAACTCAGGAAAAAGACTGGTGGAAAAATTTCTCTCAGAACGGTTGGTCTGAGTGGGGTGAAACCTTGTTATGGGTCATGATAAAAATCTTGCTGAGATTGGTGGGGGTGAATGCACCCTTCAGTTAACATAACTGTATGGCTAAATTAATCACAAGCCCTCACCTAAGACAAAAAGGTGAATATCCCGCCATGGGGCCTCAGCAGGGTTGCCATTAATTTTCCTAGTGATCCCATTCTCCTCTATAAGCTGGGATCCCGCAAGGAACGTCATCTCCTGTGCTACATTCCATAGCCAAGGACTTCCATAATATAACTGCTTCTCGTCACCGTGACGAGACTTCATGGTGCCTCATGGGAGATGTAGTCTGACCAGGAACCCAACCTAGTGGGAGCCAGGAGCACCCAGACTGCAGATCCTGTGAGGCGCCAGGGCAGCATTTTTAAATCAAAATGTTTGGGTTTTTTTTGTTGAAAAGTTGAAATTTGCCTTGGAAAAAAGGCCTTATTCCTTTCTTCTGCTCTGTCCTCTAGGAATTAGGGTGCCGGAGACCAAGGAAACAGAAGGATGATGGTAGCCCATTCCTTCCTCTCTCTCTTACCCTCCCTGCTTTTTTCTGAAGGCTGGTTACGTTTTTTTGTCATCTCCCTCTTCGTGCGCCCCGCTGGCATGAGCCTGGTCTGTGCCTTGCTGATGTCTCTTTGTGAACTGCAGACCCAACAGAATCGCAAGGCTCAGTAGAACATGGCAAAATCAAACAACCTTCTCGGTGGCAGATTTTTACTTTCCCTAACTTTGCAAGGCATCAACCAGCCTCCTCGAGGGGAATCACAGGATAGTCGCTGATCCGTCCTAATATACACATAGAGGACAGCAGGCAGGGGTCACTCTGTGGGAGAGGCTGGCCAGGAAACAGCCATGTGACTCTGAAGGCATGATCCCTGGCTCACGATCACGCCCTGGGCTGCCTGCCTGTCAGCACGGCCTCCCTATGCCAAGATAATGTGGGCGCTTAGCATGCTTGGGCAAATAGAGGGCAGCGTCTGACTTAGGTTTCAGTTCTCTGGGGAGGCAGGAAGGGTCCCCACTCTGTATTGTTAAGATGTGGCACATTCACATGGTTAAAAAAACCTTCTTGGCATACTTTGCTCCTGGGCCAAGTGTAACCAGCTATAGTGATGTGATGGTGAATTGTGCTGAGCCTGTAATCTGTAGGCCATGACAACAAGTCTAATCCATACAGCTAGAGCCTGCGCTTCCCTCGCAGAGCCTTTTTGGCTCCGTTCTGAGCCTCATTTGGCCTCTGGTAGGGACTGCCATGATGGAAATGGGCCTTCAGTCTGGTGGGAGGGATTTAGCCAGGGCCATGTGGTGACCTGGGAGGAGAAAGGCTCGTGGCTAGAGCTTGTGAAGCAGGGAGGCTGCGAAAACAGGCGTAGGCAAGAGATCAGGGCTCCTTTGCAAATCACTTCCCAGCATCAAGGCCATGAGAGCGTCAACACCTGCATGCAGACTTGCATCTGCTTGCTAGACACCTTCCAGGCAGTGACCCCCAGGGTGCCAGAACAGGTCTTTTTCTCTAGACTCTGTCACTGGAGGTGGGTGCTGATGGCTGGGGTAAGAAACCCCATGCCATCAAACCCCACTTAGGGTGAAAAGATGTCCTGGTTTTAAAGGGACAGTCCTGATATTTGGGGGTTTGTCTTATATAGGTGCCTATTACTCCCACCCACCCGTCCCGTTTTTCACACTTGCTGTCTGGTCACATTAAGCCCTCTGTAACTGCTGCTTTCCAAAACCAGCTTCCAAAATCTAGGAGAAAGGGGTGGCTAAACGTGAGCAAATCAGCCACAGGGGAGCCCCATGTCCCAGGCAAACAGTGGTCAGGGAGCAGACCTCTTTCCTTTGCTGGAAGTAGGACACAATGTCTGTAGGGCAGGGGGTTGGAACTCCTGGCTTGATGCTGCTCCACATCACGCGCACCACCCACTCAGGGAGCGAAGGCTCTGTCTACACTGCTGCTGGAGTGTCCTTCCCAGGATGGGTGGAAACACACGCTAGCTCTGCTTGAGCTAGCCGGCTAAAAATAGCAATGTAGCCACGGCAGCAGCATGGGCTATTTGCCCAAGTATGTACCCGAGGTGAGTTTGTTCTGGGGCCGGGCTAGCCTGCTGCAGCCATGCTGTTATTTTTAGTGCACTCGCCCCTGCAGAGCAAATGCATGTGTGTGTTTACCTGCTCCGGCTGCAGTGGAGACACACGGTTACAGCCCCACCGCCCACAGGCCTGGCTCTGAGAGAGTCCCGCAGAAATTATTTCAATCCGCTCCGATCTGCAGATGCTCCACATGCATTCTGTTTGTTCTCTCATCTCGGCCCTGCTGGGTGACGTTGGGAAAGTCAGGCTGTTCCTATGCCTCAGTTTCCCCATTAGATACTGGCCTCCGCTAAAAAGTGTTTGGAGATCATCTGATGAAAAGCACTGTGTATGAGTCATGTACTATTATCGTAGTACAGTGGGTTTCAACCTGTGGTCGGGGGACGCCTGGGGGGGGGGCTGCAGACTATATCTAAGACTTCCAAAGTGGGTCTGCTCCTCCATTTAAATTTTTTTAGAGGTCCGCAAATGAAAAACAGTTGAAAACCACTGTTGTGGCGTCACAGCTGTGTGAGGCTGAACTTCAGCTTGCCACATTGATTGCACGCAGCAAAGTCACGAATGAGTTATGCAGGGCATCCCACACGGGTGCCTGGAAAAACAAACCGTTCAGCCCACACCGTCAGGTATTCTCTTTGGCACATATTGTTACAGAAGAACTATTTTAGCATGGTTTAAACTTACTGCCTGTTCCCAATTTTTGTCTGCACTTGCAAAGTCAGTATCCGTACCGGCTGTGAGTCCAACTGCAGAAGGCTCAGTCTGAGAGAACTACTTTTATCCTATTATTTCCAGAAACCTGCAATATTCTCCATAACTCTTCTGGAATGCATCATCTTGCGGAGTAAAGGTTTGTGTGGACTGTGTGCATGCATGCACAATGTTCATAGATCGATGGCTGTAGATAAATACCTTTTGGGGATCTGGGCCTCCATTCACTGCAAAGGCAGCATATAGCCTCTGCTAAAGGACATCAGTGATTTAAACTGATATTAGCCAAAAGAAACCGTAAACAATAAGGACACCGAGAGCTACGTTTTCTTCCCTTTACCTTTTTTATGACTGGAAGCTGCTCAGATATATTCATGGGTTTAGTTGGGACTGAATGGAATGTGCTTAGATATTTTTAGTTGGGACTACATGAGAATGGAATGTGCTTAGATTTCTTTTTAAAATGGAAGAAAAATAAAATGAAGGGCTATGAAGCAGAAGTGCCTAGAATGCCATTGGCAGACAGCTAATAATTAGTACTGTATAGCAATTTTCTAATCTAATCTAATCTGGTTATTGTTTCTGTCACACTTTTTACCAACTGTAAGGTGCTCTATGAGCATGGGCTATTATAATCTTGCCGTTTCAATGGGGTGACGATCCTTGAATAAACAACAATAATTGCATTTCAAAAGGGAGTTTTTGTCCTTATTTGAAATGTAATTTGATCTCAACAGAGGGCAGCGAGAGTCAAAGCTCCTGGTTTATGCCTCTTACCTAGCACACTGATGAACTGCTCCTCTAAACAGAGGCAGCTCAGTGTGGATGCAGGAAAAGAGCCCTGATAGTTAAGCCAGGTTGATCTGGACAGACTTATTCACACCAACTCTCGAAACTTACCTGCTACGTGGAAATTTTTCTTCCTGTCTACAAAAATATAGAGCACTTTGTCTCTAAGTATTTTAGGCTATGTCTACACTAGAAAAAGTTAGGTCGACTTTGTTAAGTCGACTTAATAAGGTGGACTTTAAGTCGACTTAAAGTTGACCTTAAGTCGACTTAACAAAGTGGTGTCCATGGACATGGATTAAGTCCACTTTGTTAAGTCGACCTAAAGGCAGTTAGGTCAATTTAACAAAGTGGACTTAAGCGTCCACACTGGGCTTAGGTTGACCTAAAGAAGGGTTAGGTCGACCTAAGGAGGGTTAGGTCAACCTACCCCGTGGTTCTTAGTAAATCTACTTAAGGAATTTCTTAAATTGACTAATGAAAGCCTGGTGTGGACATGGACTAAGTTAGGTTGACTTAAGCCTCCTTAAGTTGACCTAACTTGCCAGTGTAGACATAGCCTTAGGGCTTTGGGACAAACTGAGCCAGGAGCAGGACTCTCCTGCATTAGTTTGTGTAGACATGGATCCTAATTCAGTGACGTTGCTGGTTCTCTGTGCTGGGGTTGATTTGGGCTGGATTTCAAAGGGCTAAAATCTGCCCTGTGGCAGCTGCTGAAGAAACGGTAAGTCCATTTCCCTGGCACTGGTGAAGCCCTGCCGGGCAGTGCAGATCCCCCTGAAACTAACTGAGCACCAAGGCCTCAGACCCTCTCATTTCACACCCGAGGGCCCTGCAACTCCTTTTCAGAACCTCACGAATCCCTGCTCTTCGTTAGATAACTTAGCGGCTGTCTCTTCACCCAGATGATGCCACAACAGTAGAGATCAGCTGAGCTTGCCATACGTTTCCACCTTCCTAGCCAAGCCAAAGGACCAAGCATGGGTGGGAGAAACGGATGTTTTTAAAGTTGGCCCAATTCAATGATTTACCCTCCTCTGGGGCTGCAGTGTCAGAGCTGAGCAAAGTCAATAGCAAAGATCAAGACTCGTGTCCTGGGTACAACCCTGCATCCTCCTGGCTGTGATGTGGGGAGCCAGGCACTCAAATGGCTGGCAAGCAAGCAGGGAAATGCTGTGTTTACACCAGCTCTAGGCAATAGGCACCTTATGTGATAGTGTGCGAACAATAAGGGCTTCCAGCTTAACTAAGGCGCCAGCCAGAGCATGGTGCTTTTTGCCCGCTGCAGAGTGGCTTTTCTGTTTTCATTTCTGTCTGGAGAGGTGAAGGAGTGGAGCCAGGTTGCTTCCGTGGCCCATATTTAATGGCAACGCCCCCTGGAACTCGCTTTAAACATTGCTTTGTACTTCTCCTCCAGCGGCGCCCACCTGTACGCCTGTCCCACGCATGTCTGGCTTCTTTTCCCTTGGATTGCTGGAATTAGTTCCGTCAGGCTGCAGCATCGGGGCACAAATTAAAATCCAGGGGCTGCCTTCATCACTGGGGGACTGTCCTGAAGCAAAAGGATTTACGCCGAGGGTGAGTTTGGCCCCACTGCTCTTCACCTGAATGAAATGAATCCAGCCTCTTGTGAAGGTGCTTGTTCTCGGCTCCTTTGTGTGCTAGACGCCAGACTTGTCTTCCGTGTAGTGCTGAATGTTTGACCTTGCGCAGGGAGAGCGCTGGTTGTCAGAGGCCTTCTGATGTGCAGCTGCTCCCACTGTTCAAGAGATGGCGCCAGCAACCCAATATTAGCACCGCGTCTCCTTTACCTGATCTTTCAACACCGGGCTAGCAAACTCATTTTTTTTTCCCAGGATGGGACTTTAATTTCCTCCTATTGATCCCGGCCAGAGAAGAAAACTGAAATAGAGATTTTATTCCAAAGACAATGGACCCCTTATGTGCCATGTCATAATCCCCTTGTATGAACCTGCCAGTGAAATGAAGGCACTTTCCTAGGCCATTTGTGCCTTTCTCATGATAAGCTTTCTATTTTATCAGCTGTCTGGATTCCTGCAGAGAGAGCGGAGATAAATTACAAAATCTTTACATTCCACTGATGCATGAGATAAATTGACAGTCAGCGGGATCGGGGCAGTATGAACAGTTACAGGGTTTCTTTAAAACCCAAATATTTCAGTGAGGTGCAGTTCTGATTAAAATCTGGCTGAATGTGGGCAACACCCCACAGCTGGGCATGCTTCTCACCTGTAGCAGCCCTATTGGTGTTCCAGGCCTGACCGTCCGAGCAGGTTGGCCAGCGCACTTCAGCCCTGACCCCGCACTTTTGCAATCTCTCCTCCCCCATAAGTTCTGCCAGCATCTAAAGCAGCGTGCTGTTCCAGCCCTGGGCATCTCCTGAGCTGAGACCTCTATCAAGCCAGCTAGAGTGAGATCTTCAAACTCATTACCTGTGAGACCAAAAATCCAGCTTTGAAGGCAGGTTGGTGCACCCATTCACGCCTCTGCTCCCATCCTCTCTGCCACCATTTCACATCCATAATTAACTCTTCCTTTCCCTTGCTGCACAGTGTATGCATTCTCCTATAGACTGCACCTTTAACTACTGGGGAATCTCTCGCCCAGCTGGACTGGAGGGGATTGTGTATTTCAGCTGTGATGCACAGGGAGTTGCTGTGTTCATGCTCTCTGCTGGAGGTTTTATATCCAGCCTGTCGTCATTTTGATGAGCTGAACTAAAAAGCCACTTTGATGGCAATGGATGTGCTTCGGGTGTAATTTCTTGCTAAGGTTGGAGAGCTGGGAGCTCTCGATTCTCGTAACTAGTGAGTGGACGGGGATGGAATCCAGTGTCTGAGAGGAGGGTCAGATTCCGGTTGGGGTCCCAACGTCGTGGTCCAGGCCTGGGAGAGCTTATACACAGGGGAAAAGGCTTTGCCTTGCCACCATATCCCAAGCAAATTATTGTGTGGGGAAGGACAGCCTCAAATGTACTGCACCCAAAAACCTGGGTGAAAAGAATATCGCAAAGCCAAGTGCTCAAAAGTTAGGAAATGCAAGATTTAAGATGTCCTGTATGTCCTAACCGCAGCCTTCTTGTACTAGGCAGTGGGATAGAGGGTTCAATGCCATGAGGACAGACTGCACTGCAGGTTGACGTTGGACGGAAGCTCCCGTCCTGCCTGGTCTGGCATGGGGTGTGGGAAAGGTGGATATGAGAGCATGGTCCATGCAAGTGCCAACCCTGCATTCTTGCTCAATGTCCATTTGTTTTGCCTCCATAGGGTGCAGGACTGGGCCTCAGGCAGGGAAGCCAGCCCAAACCAATTTTATTACCTGGAGCTGCAAAGAATGCCTTCCCCCAGGCACCCGGACAGCAGACGCCTGCCATTTGTTCCAGTCCCAAAGGGACGGGAAGCAATTAGAGATCTGAACGTGCCCTGACCGAAGGGGACAGCGGAAGCTGCACAGAGGCCTGTGCTGTGCATGGGAGCCCAGATGGAGTCAGAATATGCCTCCGCACCATGAATCTCATGCTGTAGGGAGATTCTCTGAGGCAATGTCTACATCAACTTTAGCCCACGGGGTGGGGCATTGCCCATCTGGGGTCTGGTAGCTATATCCGGAGACCACCTGAGAGACATTCTTACTGTGCACAGCTGACTAACCTGTGGGCCAGTCCGCTGAGATTATCAGCCATTTCTTTGTTTGTGAGAATGGGTGTTTTTTATTATAACTATTTTTGTTCGTTACAGACTGAGCTGACACCATGGAATTCATTTCACCCAACACCCGTCATCTCCTAAGAAGACTTTATGCCTGCCACCAACGTGGGCTGGATTCAAATAATTATCCAAGCCCTTGAGCCACCCAGCCCCTAGCAGTCAAACAGCATCAGAACAGTCCCGTATCATCACATATAAACATTCAGTAGCAATGGGCCTAAAACAATAGCCAAGGAGCCAAACTTCGGGGAGACATGGATCCATCCATCCATGGAGACATCCAGCCTTTGCCAGCCTCTGTTGTTTTGTTGGTCCCAATATAATGAGAACGTGTATGTTACTAGTGCTGGTTGTTAGCATTTATTATTTGTCTCACAGGAGCACCTAGAGAAACATAATCTCATAAGTATGAAGGCCAGATGGGACCATCTGATTTCTAGAGCAACATAGGCTTTAGAATTTCACCCAGTGATTCCTTCATCAAACCCATAATGTCTGAATCTACCACATCCATAGGTTAGTTCTTTCAATGGTTAATTATCTTCACTATGGAAAAAATTGTTATATTTCCTGTCCAAATTTGTGTATTTTCAGTGGCCAGCTATTAGATTTCATTGTGGCTTTGTCTGCTACATTAAAGAGCTGTCTATTATCAGAAATCTTCAGGGGATGTGTGTGCTAGGCATTGTCATTTATATGGTAGAGCTGGATGGGAAATGGTTTTCCTGTCTCATGAGGGAGTTCTCAAGATTCAGAAAATGTTTCCCATGCTGAATCAGGATGAACAGTAGAAATCTTGAACATTTTCTCAAACCAAACATCTAAAACAAAATTTTTTTTGGATCAGATCAATTGCAAAGTTTGGGTTTTGATCATTTTTAAACTTTTCCTTTTGATTTGGACCTTTTGTATTTTTTTTTAAAGAAAAGTTTAGAACGATCAACTTAAATTTTGAAACAAAAAGTTGCTTCAACTGGAAAAATGAAGCTTTTCGTTTGAAAAATGTCAAAACAGGACTTTTTCTCCTCTTCCCCCCACCCCCCTCAGATTTTCAAAATGGGAAATTTGTCAAACCAACCTCTTCCCAGAAGCAGTTTTGGTTTTGATGAATTGGCACTTTTTGATGCATAACGTTTTGTTAAAAAACTTCCAACTAGCTCTCCATACCATATAATAAAAAGTCAGTCCAAAGAGCAGGGAAGGAGAAGACAAATGGCGAAATAACCCTGATTAGCTGAATAAGCAGAAGGTCCATTACCCCATTGCTTGGCGATATATAGGCATCATGGAAGCAGGGAGTTACAGTCCCAAATGAGAACTATGTCTCTGCCGCACATAAGTCCTTCAGAGAGGCTCTGTCTGGCCTAAGGGGTATTTCCAGTAGAGATAGGGAGGTGTTAGTGCTGTTATACCAGGCGCTGGGGAGACCTCATCTGGAATATTGTGTGCAGTTCTGGTCCCCCATGTTTAAGAAAGATGAAGTCAAACTGGAACAGGTGCAGAGAAGGGCAACAAGGATGATCCGTGGAATGGAAAAGCTGCCTTATGAGAGGCGACTTAAAGAGCTTGGCTTGTTTAGCCTAACCAAAAGAAGGTTGAGGGGAGATATGATTGCTCTCTATAAATACATCAGAGGAATAAATACCAGGGAGGGAGAGGAATTAAAATTTGAGTACAGCGGCAGTGTGGACGCAAAAGCAAATGGATACAAACTGTCCATCAGAAAATTTAGGCTTGAAATTAGATGCAGGTTTCTAACCATCAGAGGAGTGAAGTTCTGGAATAGCCTACCCAGGGGAACTGTGGTGGCAAATAACACAGTTGCCTTCAAAACAGAGCTTGATAAATGTATGGAGGGGATGATATGATGGGACGGCTTAGTTTGGCAATTGTCCATTTTTTACTACTGGTGATAGATATGCCAGTGACCTGGGAAGGGGCATTAGATGGGTGAGTTCTGGGTTATTACAAGAATTTTTTCTTGAGTGGCTGGTGAGACTGGCCCACATGCTCAGGGTTTAACTGATCGCCATATTTGGGGTCAGGAAGGAATTTTCCCCCAGGGCAAATTGGCCTGGGCGCTGGGGTTTTTTGCCTTCCTCTGTAGCATTGGGCATGGCTCCCTTGCTGGTTGATTCTCTGTATTTTAAAGTCTTTAAATCATGATTTGAAGACTTCAGTAACTCAGTCCTAGGTTAGACGTTCATTGCAGGACTGGATGGGTGAGGTTCTGTGGCCTGCATTGTGCAGGAGATCAGACTAGGTGATCATATTGGTCCCTTGTGACCTTAGAGTCTATATGTCACATCTATTTTTGTGTTGTCCCTTTCTCCTTTGGAAGGGTGGCACTACGTACATCTGGGCTGCAGCAGGAACAGCTAAAAGCTGGGCTGCTCCCCTGGAAAGCAGGGGCCTCCTGTCACTCAGCCACAGGGGACTTGTTTACCAGACCGGCATCTAGACACTCACCTGGAAGCACTCCCAGTGCTCCAGGAGGTGTTGAGTTCCATATGTCAACAGCCCCAACTGCAACTCTCTCATTTCAAAGGAAACATCAGCTAGGGAGGGAGCATCTCCCCAGCCAGGAAGCAGCTTGAGTGTACATCAGACAGGAGCGCCCCTCTGGGATGGAGTGGGGAGCAGGCACATCAGAGAGTGGCAGGAATCCCCTCATTTCTCTCTCCCCCCCATGCACTGGGGAGGACAGTCTGGGGCAGAAGGAGCCAAACTTGGTGTACATAGAGGAGAGCAATATCTGGGGGGCAGGACTAAAGGCTTGGTGCCCCCAACCCCAGTGAGAGTAGAGAGAGCCCTGCAGGGCGAGTCTGAGGACGGGAAGGTGAATTCTCATTGAACCCAACTTCGGGGGGTGGTGAGTGGAACTGAGGTTGATGTGGAGCTGAGTCCCGCTGGGGTAATGCGCTCTCTCTCTCAGTGTACAAAAGCCATGGGAGTTTCACTGGGGTGCACGGGAGCAGGTGGGAGGTTTCTTCCCGATTCCGAATGGAAATTGGCTCTGAGCGGGGACATCAGTGCGCAAAGGGACAAGTACGTCATGCGGAACGGTCGCCTACGATCCTCGATGTTCACTCTTGCCTTCTGTTTCTTCTTGCTGTTAACCCAGCTCAGTCATTCCAGGCTGACCACCAAGGAGGAAGGACACTTGGTGGAAAGGGAACCGGAGGCCCTGGAGACCTGAATGGAGATGAGCTACTGAGGGCTGATTGCCTGGATCCAGACGTCCGGGGGTGTTGTCCAGGGTTTTCGGGTTCGCTGGTGACAACAGCATCAGGAAGCACAGTAGGAAGCAGCCCCGGGAGATGGAGTGAGTGGCCTCTCCCACACGAGATAGGTCAGCATGTTGTGGTGGGATACCCATTCTGCTGTCAGTTTCGCCTCTGGGTCCCCAATCAGTGTAACCCAGCGTTCTCCATTACATCTCCATAACCTGCTCGGTATTTTGGAGAAGAGGCACACCTGCTACTAGTGTGGCCCCTCAGCTCTCTTTCCTCCTTTGGTTCCTTTCTGCTTTCCTTTGCTTACCCCCCTCCCCTTCTCTGTTCTCCATGGACTCCTTGACCCTCCCCTTCTTTGTCCCTCTTGTCTCTCCCAGGGACCGGAAGGGCTGCCTAGTGCTGGCAGGAGGAAGGGCAGAGAGCAGGCTGTATGGGGGTATCTGCCCACACATCCCTTTCTGTTGTGGGGACACTTTCCCTGGTGCTGCGGTTGCATTTTTCTAGCTTGTCTGTGTCGTTCTCTTCCGGAACAGTGCTGCAACACCTCTCACCATCCGCTGATTCGTTTTCACATTCCTCCCTCAGGACCCTAACAGAAGCCCAGTCAGCCTGTTCACATGTGTTTGCAGAAGGGCCTTTGCTCCTGTGGTCTGCCCATCCCCCCCAGCCCTGGAGAGGGAGTCTAATGGCTGAAGCTGAGATTTCTCCTACCCTCAGCTGCCAGACTTAATTAACCTCCTGCTAGGGCCTGGCCATTCTTTATGGGAAACCAGATCCATTCCACAGGCCACTCTGTTTTTCTGGCATCTCATGTATCCATCTAGGACAAACCGAGATCTTCCGCTAAGGCTCTGTATGAGGGTATTGGAAGGTGCAGGGAGAGAACGGGGAGGATTGAGTTCCACCGATACCCACGTCCCAGCACAGCCGCTGGGGACTGAGAGTTGGAGGGCAGGCCAACCTGCCACTTCTGAGAAAGGAGAGCCCCCTTGCGAGAAGCTGTACAAGCGATTCAGGAATATTGCCCCCTATCCTCAGACCTGATGAGCCAGACCACCGTAATTATCTCAGCATATTGACCCTTTTGAGGGTCACGTTCTAACAAGGCTCCGATTCTGATGTCCTCTTGCCAGGCAACTACCTCCAGCAAAATTTGTGCTGCCAGCTTACTTGCTTGGTCCTTCCTAACTACCTCTCTGGTCTGCAAACCCAACTCACTGAGTCCACCCTAGTTAGGGTTGTCAGGGGCAGCAGAGTCACCTGAGTTCCTGGGGTTTTAGCTCCTTTCTCCTCTCAGTCGGTCTCTACTGGAACAAATATAGTCATGGCCCTAATGTGAATCCTGGCAATGAGGTGAACGGCAGCATTCTCCCTCCCACCCATAGCTGCTTAGGGGACAGTGATGTGTGACTGGCCGTAGCATTGGCCTTCCAGCAGAGAAGTGGGAGACTGAGGAACAGGAGATTTTCCTCTTGGCTCAGGTAGGTTTTTGTAGCGCTGCTGGACAAAGCGCTGAGACATCTCTGTGGCATTACCCTTGTTTGAGGTCAGAGGCCCAACTCCCTTCTGTCCCAGCAGGATTTGGAGGTCCCTTCACAAGTCTTTCTGGGGAATGGCTGAGGGATGTCGTGTTCTAGACTCATAGAGTGTGGCTCTGGCTCGGATCTCAGGCTGGCCCAGATACTCCTCTCATGGGGAGCAGTGGACTGATTACACCACTCATAATTCCTAGTCTAAAGTCTTTAAAAAACAATCTCTTAAATTGCATCCCAGCCTGGCGCATTCCCATACCCCCCATGCTGGGGTCATGGCCACAGACTTTTGCCGGTTTTTGGGGGCTGGAGCACTGAAGTCTGGGAGGGAACAAGTGTTGGATTGTTCAAGCCCAGACCTACATATCCTTGATTCCTTTCAGTGCCAGGCAGACCTCTTCATCTGTGCAGGGCCATTTATCTCTACAGGGCAGGTCACTTCCCCCAAAAGACCTTTATGAGCCAGGGGTGGTGCCGTTAACTGAGCGTCTCTCTTCGTGCAAAGAAAGACTCCAATTGCTCCAGTTACTCAAACTATAATAAAAAATAGGAACCTTGAATGAACATGCAAAAAGCTCCAGAGAAATAGACAGGGACCTTTTTGATTGTAGCCCTCCACCTCCCTGCCCCAGTGTTTGCCTGACATGAGAAAAGCCAGAGTTTACCTGGATGGCTAAAGCTGGGGGGAGTGAGAGATTTCAGCAGCCTCAATCCATCCAGTACTGTGACTGAGTTGCAATAAATCAGGACAAGTTGAGCTTTTTCCCTGAAAAAAAAGCCTTGGTTGTCCAGCCGTTTTTCTCCCCTGGTGCCGCTTCACGCTACTTTTGACTTTGATTAATAGGCCTCTGAATAAAATGTTAATCTACTCCTTGGCCCAGCTGCCCTTACCCTCCTTGCCTTGCTCCAGGAATATTGGAGAAAACACACCAAGGTTTTGTCTCCCTGCAGAGCACGTGTAGCTTTTGATTAATAGGTGGAAGGGCCTAGCTCCAGCTTTGTGGCATCTCTCCCAACTGCAGAAAAATAAGCAAAAAGGTCACCAAACATGACGCAGAGAAGAAAAGTCCCATGAGCTGTAATGAGAAGAATGAAGAGAGAGCTGTTTATAACTTGAGATAGGCTCTAATGAGAGTTTTGGATCAAATGTCCTGAAGATCTGGGGGATTCACACACAAATCTGGATTTGAATCTGTGTTCCCATTCTGTGAATGGCTCCTTTCTTTATAATAAACCCAAGTGAGAAACCCCAGATCTACCCAGTCCCAAAATGATGGGGTATTTAAAATCTTGATCCACATTTCTGCAGCTTGAGCCCCTGTCTCCGTACAACCTAATGCATGTAGACTTTTTGTACAGAGGAATGGGTGAAACAGAGGGTGAGCTCTTGTTTGATTTGTGCCAGACTTCAAACAGGGCATGCGCTGCCCTCCTGAACTCTTCCCCTTCCTCACAGCTGAACTTCTCTTGAAGATTTTGAAATGATTTGCTCTGTGGGTTTTCTGGCCAGTATTTGAATTAGAAAGGCTCTTCCTGTAGCATCTTCATCCAGAAGCCAAATCCACCTGAAATGTCCCGCTCCCGCAAGACTAACTTCAAGGGGGTTACATCTGTGAGTAAAGACTACTCATGTGAGTAAGGGTTTATAGGGTGACCACACTGTGGGTAAAGGGGGAGGTTTTGGCAGGTTAGGGAGGGGTATAGACTGGCCCATGAGTCTGACCAAACTTCCAGTTGTTAACGCTCCCTTCTTTGAATTGGTTCTGTGGATTGAAATACCCCCTTGCTGTGATTGGAACACAGTGCGATAATTGACCGGTCCACTTCTTCCATGTCAGAGTCTGAGAACTTAAGTTGTGGAGTCACTTGAGAATGGAAAAGGAGGGTGGCCTACAGAGGCTTCTTGTATGATCGTGTAGATCAGTGAAGCTACAGCTCTAGGAAAGGATCACACCTTCTAAAAATAAGAGAAACGAATCCAGCTTTGATCTTCCTCAAATTTTCTGACCCTGAATGTTTAGTCCAACTCTGTCGAATATTTGAATGGCAGTTCACTGAACAGTGGCAGATGCTACCTCCTAGGCCAGGGATCTCAAATCACCACGAGGGCCACATGAGGACTGGCATATTGGCCTGAGGGCTGCATCACTGAAACCTTTTCATATGACGATATAAAAGTATAGTAAAAAATGAAGTGCTATAATATAGTATGTTATTAAAAGTCAAGATGGCGGTATCATCAGAAAGACAAATACTAAGCAAAGAAACACACTTAAAATTTTACATTATAAATTATCATTATTTTACAAATTCTGGGTGTTGTTGCAGGCTGCATGAAGTCTCCGCTGGCCGTATGTGGCCCGTGGGCCGCATGTTTGAGACCCCTGTCCTAGGCCAAGGTGGAAATCATATTAACCCCTCCTCATATTTGGAGGCATTTAAGTTTGCTTCACCGGAGGAAATTTGTGAGGCAGGTTGGCCCTTCTCGGGTGGGATTTGCAGCGCTCCCTCTGCTGTGGCTTTACCTTTCTTCTCTTGAAAGGACATCTTCCTTGAGGCTTCCTCAGCCTTTGAGTGGCTTGTCATCAAACTCACTCCCCGGCTGACATGCCTGGAGGATGCAGCCGTCCCAGCTGACAACTGCTTTGTTCCCCCTTGATGAATGGCTTTGTGCCTTAACCCTGGCCATTGTCCACGTGGCCTGTGGCCCTCACTTCAGCGATCCTTATCTGTGCGTTGGAGATGCCCTCCCTTTAACAAAGGTGACCACTGGCTGGGAGTCCATTACAGCCGGCCTATTGTACCTGTGCCAGAGAAGACTCCCCAGCGCGGAGGTGGGGGAAGGAAGGCTCGCATCCACTCATGACAGGTGGGACTGAACTGCCTTGTTTACCCAGGACTGTGTGGCTTTCTGCTCTTATCTATTCAGGGAAGGCGACTAGGAAGGATTCCTTTCCTTCGCCAAACAGTTGGCTGTATAGGCAGTGTGGAAGCACTCATGTAATTACTATTCTTTGGCTATCGCACATCTATCTTGTAAATCAACAATCCATCACCGTCAGCTGGGCCTTGTATTGTTCTGTAATTAACTGGACAAACACAAGAGCATTGTTACAAGGCCCTTTCTATACAGGGCAGACAAAGACACAGAGGAGGATCCGCCTCCTCTACCCCCAATCTTTTTCTATATTTCTCAGTGCCTCCAGTCAGCCTGAGCCTCTGAAAACCAAACATTTATTTGCAAACCTGCAATCAACCCAGAAGGGGAGTCACCACAGGAGAGCGGCTAAAAACCCCTCTCCCACCCCCTCAGCCACACTTGCTGTAAGGACTACCTTTCCAATATTCTCCCATGGGGATTTTTGTAAGTGTCAGATCCTCAGCTGATGTAAAGGCATGTAACTCCAGGCACCACAGTGGAGCTGTGCTGATTCACACCAGCTGAAGATCGGGGGGGAAGGGAGTTGACATTTTTGGGGAGAGCAGCATTTTCCTTCTCTACTATTTTTATACCTGTGGCCCATTACCTTCCTGTACCCCACACTGACTCAGTGTTAGATGCTGTCTTCCTCTACTAGTGACTGGGCTATGAAGAGAGGTCAATGAGCCTGCTACAGTCTTGGATAGCAGATCTGCAGCCCTTTAGCTTAGGCAAGCGAAGCTCTCAATGTGAGACCTAAAGGGTGTAGACTTGACTCCTGGGACTGACCGCCTGCCCAAGAACACAATATTCCCCAGTGCAGAGAGAGGGGGGAAAGGGCATCTGTCACTCCAAGGGTCTGGGGATTGGACTGAACAGTAGGAAGAGATGATGTCTGGGGAGTGGACTGAACAGTAGGAAGAGATGATGTCAGAAATGTAGAGGTGTCCAAGGCCACCAGAGACCTTAAAGAGTGTAATGAAAGTTTTGTTCTGTTTTCAGGGAGCCATCAATGGTATTTGAGAATTAAAATGATTTCCCTCCGCCTTTGAGTTTTACTCTAGTTAGTTACCTGAGTCTGAAGTATGGAGATTTGGGATTTAAGGAGAATGTGAGGGGAAAGAACAGCTTCCTTAATTAGTGGAGAAACAAGTGAACCAACAAGGGCTCTACAGATTTGAATATCACCTGCACATGAGTAAAACTCTGAGTTCATGAGATGTAAAGAAAAGAGGTCCAGAGACGGAAGATTCACCATAGTGATTATGGGTAGGGGGTGGGGGGAGGTCTAAAGAAGAAGACTAATTATTTCTAGTCAACAAAACAGAAGCATTTCACTACACCCACTCTGAGACTCTTCAGAGCAGTGCTAGGCGATGAAGGAGGCTATCAGGGTGGGTAGTCTCACGTAAGCAGTACTGAGGTCAAGGATGAGAAGGCCCAACAGGAGCTGGGATAAGATGAAAGGAGAGCTGTAACTAAGTGTAGATGGGCCATTTCAGTGTTGTGAAAGGGGACCGAAGCTACACTAGAAATGATCAAAGAGAGAGAGATGAGAGACCCCCTTTCCCAAGGTTTTTCTAGGAAAACTGGAGATGAGAAAGTGGATGGTGAGAATGGTGTTGGGGGATAAGGGCTGGGAAAGCAACTTGAGGCAAAGCAAGACGGGAATAGGATCAAGGCATAAAATGTTTTCCTTTGTGGAAAGGCTGATATCAATGAGGGCACAGAAGAGACTGGAGGGAAGGAATGAGAATAACCCAGTTGTAATGACAGGAGATAATAGACTGACATGGAGAAAAATACTTTGGAGATCTTGTTACAGGCAGTGTTCATTATATTATGAAAGAAACCAATGGATTCTTAGCGCTTGAAGGTAGGTAATCCTGTCCATGTGATTGCCGAGTGCGAAAACATTTGGAGTTTTGGACAAATGGAGGCTAGAACATAGACTGAGAAACAGCATCTGCCTGGGCTAGGTTAAAATGTGACTTGATTATCAGTGACTATACGCAGTCACGTTGGCTTAGTGCCGTGGCCAAGCCAAGTCAGCAACTGAGCCTTCACATGTGTTGAGGCAACTAGAAAAGAGGTGGTCACTGCCAGGGCTGCAGCTGAGATCCAGAGCAAGTGTTTCATTCGTGGTGCCCTTCTCTTGTACCCAAGGCATCTCATGGAGTCCAATGATCCTTTGGCTTACGCTGGTGTCAATTGGGAGTAACTCAGTGGAAAGACATGAATGCAAAACCAGTGTAAGATAGAGGGGAATCAGGCCCTGTGGTCCTCAGTTTTGTATGACACGTTCTCAGTTAAATGACAGCAACTTCATTCAGGCCAGAGCCACCAGGAGGCTCTAACGTCTCTTCTGCAATACCGGCGTCATGTTTTATCACTTGTCTGACAACATGCGGTGCCATATGTCTAAGCACTCAGGCAGCAGATGAACCAAAAACTAGTCACCTGGTGGAAAAGATCTTTATTAGTGCAAGTTTGGTTGACTGTCAATTGAAGCAGCTGTTAAGACCGGGTTAAGACCCTTGCAGGGGGCAAAGGAGTACTCTGTGAGTTTCTCTGAATGTAACTCTTTTTTAAAAGGGTAAAATGTAGCTCGATGTAGGCGAGTCTGGCTTGCAAGGTCTGTTGCATGACAGTGGGCTCGAGGAAACCTGGATTTGAATGCTGCCTTGGACAGGTCACCTCCCCACTCTGTGCCTTTGATTTTCCCCGCCACCCTTTCTCTCATCTGTGTAGACTGTAAGGGACTCTCTGACTAAGTGTTTGTACAGCACCTAGCACAATGGGGCCCTGATCTCCATTAGAGTCTCTAGTCACTATTTGGAATGCAAATAATAATAATGGCTATCGACCTGCCATCCATCTTCCCAAGTATGAAACAAAATATCCCAACTCTCATGGCTTCATCTCATATTAAGTACAAAGGACTAGACTGAGCTCCTGGTAACCCCATCTCAGAGACTACAGAGCTGCTGTCCTCACTCTGTTAATAGGAGAAGCAAAGTGGTGATGCTTGGGTCATTCCCATGAAATTTATGTCTTGTCTTTTGGTAGACCAGGCCGCATCATAAAAAGTAATGTTGCTAAGAACCTCCTCGCTCTTAAGTCCTATTTGCGGCTTAGACTTGGAGTTTCCTGAGCTGTAAACTAGACCTGCCGGCTCCATGCAAACTCCAGAGTGTCCTTACGATGACCTCCGCTCCACAGCATGTTCCCCTGGATGCCACCAGCGTCACAGTGACCTGGTCACCGGTATTAATATCCGAGCACCTTGGATCCCCTCTCAGGAGGCCAGTGAAGCACGCGGTCTCTGAACTGTGCAGAGAAGAAGGGACTTTGCCACTTCACTACATCTGAATGGAAAGGGGAAGGCCCATTTGTGTTTATTTTACAGACCCTTTTATTGACTTGATTTATAGCCTGAGGCCAGGAGTTAATTGCAGTCTAGTCAAGAAGAGGGCACCTGCGGAGAGAAGGCGGTGATAATGCCACCAAAGAGAAAACACTTCTCGGCAGAGTGCTTTCAGGAAAGGCCATTAGTTACAAACACCAGCCCCTGCTTAGCAGGGTTGGTGGCACTGAAGCAAGAGCTCGAAAGGACTCTGGGCCTGGAGACGTTGAGGTAGCCGTTCTACTTAACGGACAGGCCGTCGCTCACTAGCTGTGTGGGGGAATGACCGGAGGCCAGGGGTTAATAAAGAGAAGGTGCTTTTCTGTGGCATACTCAACATTAAAGCATCCCCTCGCAGGTGAAACCTAGTCAGCTGTATGACTGCTACCATCATCGCCCTCTCTAATGTAGGCCCTCGCAGAGCCTAAAACAACTCGCCTGGCAGCACAGGTATTGGCCCGCTCTCCAAAGCAGAAAACTGAGGCTCAGCACAGCTGTACCTGGGAGATATCGGACAGTGCTCAGCTGCAGATAGGGTTTTGTTTGGAAGCAGGTGGGGTAGCTTTCCCCAGCCCTGCCCTGCCCTGCAGAGGTGGAAGCCTCTCTGGGTGTGGGGAGGGAATGACTTCAGGTGTCTAGCTGTTTTGATCACTCCCTCAAAGTGCCTCCCAGCGCGTGAAGGGGCAGGGGTGTGAAAACCCTTTGCTTGGCCCAGCTAATGGGGTGGGCAGAGCTTCTTTCATTCACTGCTGTTGGGGCTGCTCTTGCCTCATGTGCAAGGTGGCACTGGAGATGTGGAATAAGCTCCCCTTTCCCCTGCCTTGCTGGCAGCCAAGAGCCTACACTGTTATGTTCCCAAAGCACAGCCATGGCGTGGGGGAACTGTGTGCACTTCTAGCAGCTCTGGGAGAGCCTGGGTGGGCAGGGTGTGTCCACAGCCAGATTTATGGTGCTGTGGCCCAGGCAATCACCTGGGGTGCCAGGATCGGGGGATGCCGAGCTGGGGAGGCTGATTTTGTTGTTCGCAACAAAAGGGAAAACAGAACGTTTGATGTAAACTGAGCCAGGTATTCTGAACATGGATTCATTTTTCACTAGCCACCTAGAACGTGCTGGACCTTCGTAGAATCCTGTGGAACAGTCCAGACTTTCCGAGAACTACATTTTCCGCACACTTGCTAGAATGTTGTCCTCTGTGCCCTCGTGGGCATGTAGCTGGCTGTCAGTCTGTGAGATGTAAGAATGAACTGAAGTGAAGTGAGAGCCCAGCTGCAAGAAATCATGCAGCAAAGTTGTGAAATGGGCTGCAAATGCACCAAGAAATAAGGGGTTCAAAAGGTTAACAAATGGAATGATGGGGAGAGGGAATCAGAGATGCTCCTTGCAGGAGCATCATTCGGTCCAAGGCTGGCCCTGGCTGTAGCCACCACTCCTGTAGTGCCAGACCTGTGTGGAGCACACACAGCTCTCAGTCACGAGGGATTGCGGTGCCCCTCCTATGTGAGGTCCTCAGCTCCTGGCTGATGATGAGGAGCAATCACACACATGGATGTAGGCTATTGTGGCTCCAGAAGGGAAATGCCCTGGAGAGTGGCTGTTCTGTGGCTCCTCCCCAGGCTCTGGTAGGTCCTGTCTCCTCCTAGTCACCCACAGATCTTTGGGGTGAGTGCCATGTATGGGAAAGAATACCATATGGTCACTGCTCCCCTCCACCAGGCTTCCAGAGATCCTCTTGCGTTCCAGCAGGCCCTGCTTTGAGGTTGGTGACCGTGTAGAGGAAGGGAGCATATGAACCTGAGGTAAATAAAGCTAAAGACCCTCACAGACTTTCCAGTTGCTGGCAGGTTTCATTTGCTCACAGCATAGAGTTAATCCCGGGGTGCCCCAGTCCAACACAATTCAAAATAAACTGGAGGGAGAAGATGAAAAAAAAAGATTTTATCAGGTGCTCGAAGGGGCTGAATGAAGGGGAAGAGAGAAGAGCTAACACAGGTTAAATTCCCTGCTAGTGTCAACTGGCACACCTGTGTGTGAGCTGCATCAATTCACACCAGGAGAGACCTTGGTCTGTTATGTTTAGCTTGGGCTAATGAGAGACGCATGAGCCGCCTCCAAAGATGTCCGGGATGTAGTGTTGTTCTATGTGGCTTCCAAAACGGGGGCGCAGCAGTAGTTACAATAAGATTGTCTTCTCTGCAGGAGGGGGGGGGGCAGCTGGGAAGAGGGAATTTGCTGGTGAGCTGCAGCGAGTGGGTCTTTCATTTCTATAACAGTCTCTTTAAGTCCCATACATGTCACCCTGAGGAGGGAAAGGAATTGTTCAGGGTGGTGCAGAACAGATTCACTTGCAATGAGAGAAAAGTGGGGAAGAGAAGGCTGGACAGCAGAACAAATTTCCTAGCACTTAGGTCAGTTAGACTGGGGAAGAGTCTACCAAGGGGAATAGCAGAATCTCTGTCACTAGGTAGTTCATATTTGACTAGATGAAGCACTGGCCATATTCTGTAGGGAGCAACCGTCCATCGGCAGGGGAAGGAATGGAGGCCCTAAGAATTGTCTTTCCTCTCTCTGTGTAGTCTGAAGAAAGATAGATCCTGTACCATGAGCCAAGAAAAATACAGAAAACATGGGACTTGGCCAGATTGTTACCTAATAAGAATGTGCTCCAGAATGTGTCAGCAGGCATGGAAGAGTGCAAAGCTGAGTGTCCTCCACTCCCACTGATGACCTTGCAGGGTCCAGCTAACTCTGATAATGGCACCAACACCTTCTCGGAAGGTTAGAGCAGGTAAGAAGTCTGAATCGTGACATTTTTGCAATGAGAAAGTTGAGAGATCTGTGTATTCAAGCTTTTTTCTGCACATCTAGATTATTATTATTTATTAGTAGTAATAGCAGCAGTATAGATTATCATTAATATTAGATTTGCCCTCCCATTTGCCCTCCCATCTCTGTCCTTCTGTGATTTATGCCATCATGTGCCGGAAATGCCCCTCTGCCTTATATATTGGAAAAACAGGACAGTCTCTGCGCCAAAGAATAAATGGACACAAATCTGACATCAGAAATTGAACCACTACAAAACCAATAGGGGAACACTTCAGTCTCTCTGCTCACTCCATTGACGACTTGTTAATAGCTGTGCTGAAACAGATGAATAACAAATCACAGCTTCAAAGAGAAACTGCGGAACTCGAACTTATATGCAAATTTGACTCAGTTGCCTTGGGGTTAAACAGGGACTATGGATATTTCTCTCATTACAACAGGTGATTTGACCTCACCCTCCTCTATGTGCTGTTCCCCAGTGTTTGAATCCTAACATCTATTTTGATTTGCTGTTACAGCCTGACCTGATCCTATGTCATACACTCCCCTGCATTTAATTTCCTCCCATTCTGTAAATTCCCCATCTTCAATGTGTCTGACGAAGTGGGATTTTCTCTCATGAAAGCTCATGCGATAAATAAATCTGTTAGTCTTTAAAAGTGCCACAGGACTCTGTTGTTGTTCTGTGCACGGCTCACCAAAGATAAGTAACTGGGAAGTTATTCAGCTGTGGGATGTGTTATTGCTGATCCTCATAAGGAGTAAATGTGGTGTTACTTTCTTTGTCCTGTTTGGGCTCTGTATTGAGCTGTTCCTACCGAGTCACTTTTGGCTCCCATAAAATCTGTCCTGATTTCAGGCAGACAAACTGATTTCATACTTCTATGGCCTTATTCTCGTTTACACTAAAAGGTGGCATTCAAAAGACTGTGGCAGTGTAAAGGGGTTGCAATGTACTTCCCACCCACACTCAGGGCCCCGTTCTGTGCGAGAGTTGTGTAAACGTACAAATGAGAATCAGGATCTGGACAGAACTAGCCTTATTGGTGACCTTGAAAATTCAAATCAGCCAAACTGGAGCAAGCACAAAGCGTTGACGTCGGCAGCTGGCTCCTCCAGCCCTTTCCTCACACCACTGCAAAGGCCTATTAATTGCAAGAGGAATTATCTTTTGTGAAGAGTTTTCTTCCACTTCCTCCCCATTCAGTTTGTCAGCTGGCAGGGAAGCAGCCCTGCCAGTTCCGGGAATATTTCCCACCCTGTCTGGTGGCTGATGGCATGATCTCTTCTTGCCTTCCTCTTCCAACCTATTGCTTAAAATAAAGCCAGTCAGTGATGGCAGCGAGTTGCTGCTTCATGATGGCTTCTTTGGGAGCGGAACCCTCCTCAATTCTGAAGACTTGCTGGAAAGAGATGATTATCACGTATTATTCATGCTACCATGGTCTCTAGAGATGCTTTTTGCACGTTGCTCTTTGACTGGAATATGTGTTCTTTGCTGGTGCTGCCCTAATTCATCACCAGCTGACACAAGCAGGAAATAAAAGAGCCATTTGCTCTGCATTTCTCAAGGCACAATGAGCCTTTTTCTGTAATCAGTCTGACCCTTTATCTCACCCATCAGAGTGGCAATAGCGTTGCTTGTTTTCACCTGGGCCTGAACATGGCTTGAATTTTCAGGACACTTGCTTTAGCCACTAATCAGATCATTCCTTCTCTTCCACTTCTGAACAAATCAAACACGGTGCTGCTCCCCCCTCCGGCCCCGGCTCAGTGTCAATCACAAATAAAGGGAGGCTGATACACTTCAACATGTGCTAACTGGGCTGTTCACTGAAAACAAATCCCCAGATGCTGATCACTGGTGAGGAACCTTGGCCGGGGCCTGCCTGCCTCACATCTTCCCTGTCTTTAGAAGGGGCAGTGGTGGCAAGGACATTCTGCTTGAAGCCTGAGATGCGGGATGGGCAGTATAAAGGGCTCATAAGCCTTTTCACTCTCTGTGCTAAATCAGAGTGAAAAGGATGAGGTGCTCTGGGGTCCTGTGTTGTCCACCCCAGCTCCTTCCTCATTGCACAGCTGCTAGATCTGGGGGGACTGTGCAGGAGACGTGCGTACTGCATATTTGATACATATGGGGAGCGTGGTGGTGTTGAGTCTAATCCTCCAGAGCAGGAGACACTAGATAGATATTGCATCTTTCTCCAGCCCTCTCGGGGCACACTTCCCCCTTCCCTCGTGGCCTACCACTGGTTTGCAGAGTCCTTGGTGAAGCATGGCGTTCCAGATCCACACAGCATGGGAATTCAGCATCGTGGCCTGATAAACAATGACTCTCTGCGGTGTCAGGTCGTCTCGGGTCCCAGGGGTAGGTGCCTTGGAAATGCCCAAGAGAGTCTAGATGAAAGTGGGGCTTGATGAGGGGAGTATAGTGCCCCACGATTGACTCAAATAATGGCCATGTCTAACATGTGAAGAGTTCATCTATTGTACTGGCAAACCTGGCAAGGCCCTGGCTGGATCTACCATTCCTAGCTAGAGATGGGACTGAGCCATAAGCCTGGGTCTGAGCCTGTGGGAACTTGCAGGCGGTTTGGACTCAGACTCTGATTGTATTGAATGAACAGCTGGGACTCAAATATCTTCGAACTTTGGGAAAGGAGGTTTAGGCCATCCCATTTCTGATAGATACTTAATTCTCACGGCTGGAAACTTCACTTCCCACTGGCCAGCAGAGGGCACTATTAGCTTAGAAAGAATTGCAGCAGTTTGAAAAACTTTTCTCCCTTTTGCTGTTTTCATGGTAGGGGAAAAAAGTAAAAGAGATGGTCTACTCTCAGACTACCTTCTTCGCCACCCTGAAAACAGATGCTGTCCATGCTGTCCATCCCTTCCTAGCTACCCACCTGAGTCCAGTCAAGATTTTGGTGACCAAATCCAGTGGCTGTGCAGTAAACCCCATGTGACATGAGTTTGTGATCTCAGTCCATTGCCCAGAGGACGGAAGTCCATACAAACGCTTCCACTACAGGTAGCTGTTGTCAACCTCTGTACAGGCCACAGAAAGTCAGTGCAGGGAGACTGAAGGATCCGCTTTCTTCTGCAGGTGGTCCCACTGAGTTCTGGTTGAATTGCATGGGAGGGGCATTACTGGGCAAGCTTATATAGCTACTGACTGTGTCATGCTTGTACTGTAAATAAGAAGAGAATTTATCCTTCCAAATGAAGAATCAGGCACCATAAAACTAACCCTAAGGATCAGATCTTCATATTGATGCATCCTACTTACCTAACATTACTTGCATCTTCACTCGCCTCCGCCAAATTCCAGCCATGGAACTCGCTTCCTGCGGCTAGTTTTCCCACTCTTCTCTGCCTCAGTGCTGCCTGGTGTTTCTTTGTATCGAAACAAGTGGCAAACCAGATAGCATGATATGCTTTCTCTGAAAGCTTGTGTTGTCTACGAGGAGCCATTCCTACTCTCTCGTTGTCTGTTGTGTCTCCAGCCCTACTTTCCCCTGCATCATGTCCTATTGTCTCTACTTATTGCATAAGCTGTTTTATTTAGATGAAAACCTCCTGGGGAATTGAACTTGCCTTCTTTTTTGTCTGTGAAGCACCAAGCACGCTAGCGATGTGCTATAAATAATGTGGTTCGGTAATCTTAGCAGCCTTAGAGCTGGATCCAGAACAGTCCTGACTGCATAGTGCCAGGCCATTTTATCCCTTGAACCCCTTTCTCATAAGTGTATTTTGATATACAAGCTTGGATACATCTAGTGACTATATCAAGCTCTTAGGGTGCGTCTACACTGGAGCCTTAGGTCGACCTAAGGACACTTACGTTGATCTACACAACTCTGCGTCCACACTGGGCGCTTGTTAAGTTGACTTAATAACACCACCTCTGAAAGGTCGACTTAAGGCTTAAGTCGACCTTATTAAGTCGACTTAAAGCCAGTGTAGACGGGTACGTCTACATTACAAGCTCTGTTAAGTCAACTTAACAAGGTCGACTTAAGTCGACTTTAAGTGTAGATACTCAGTTAAGTCACCTTAACAGAGTCGACTTAAGAGTAGACATAGCCTTAGTGACATACAGGAAGGGCCAGATTCCAATCTCTGTTTCATCAGTGTGACTCTGAAATAACTCCACTGATTTCAGTGGTTATTCCAAGTGTACACTGGGTAACTGAGTTCAGGGACAGGCCTAATGGGTGTCTTGTCTTTTACTCCTTCAGATTTTATCTCTCACTTTTAACTGCACCCATTGTGTTTCTAAGTCCAGCTGGTCAGGTATGAGCAAAGTAAGTCACATACAAGAATCTCTCCCTTGCCAGAGCACTCTCACGCATGCACACTTCACCCACAACCGGAACCAAAGCTGTGGTGTTAATTTTTAGTTCTGTTTGTTTCTTTTCTGTGCACTATGGCATTTCCTAATTGCAACTGGGAGCAAAAAGTGGTGGCGGGATAGCACAAAAGAGGCATGTCTTGTGTTCTGTGCCTCCAACCTGGAAATGCAAAGAAGTGAGGTCTGTTTGGGTGCTAAATTTCACCATCTCTCTTCAGTCCTCTACTCCAGCCAGATGTTTGGGGCCTCTCAAAGTGGTACTAATGCAATATCATTGACATTAATGAGACCACTGAGTCAGATGAGCAAGATGTAACCCGCTATAGGAAAAAGAAGACAAATTTGAAGCTATTTAAGAAGTTGCAATATTGGTCAGTTTTCAAATGTCAGTGAGTTGTGTGATACAATCTATTATCAATGTATGGTATCTCAGTTTTTTGGAAATTTTAAGTCATTTCTGGAAATATCATCTCTAGCAGGTGGTTTGTCTATCTCCAGAAAGCAGCAGCGTCTCTGGAAATAATAAAGAGCCAGTGAGTTAAGATTTGTAATGCCATTACTGTAGTATCGTACTGTCTTCCTGGATGCTGACTGAATCAGGAGTGAGGTTGGGTACCAATCCTGGGTGATTTTATAGTATGGCAAGGTGTCCTCAGCTCTGAGTAAATTCAGGATATGTTACTCAAATACTTTTTTTTGGAGCTGGTACAGATACTCAGACCTTTAACAGGGTACTTGAGACAACTCTGGGTACACCTCTCTTTATATAGAAGTTTGTCCATTTTCTTCATTTCTGGGATCCATTGTTTCAGATCAATCCTGATCCTTGATTGTTACTCTTACTCCTTTAATGCATCATGTGTGTGATGGGAAAGTAACAAACGACATGGCATCAAGTTCTGTGGGTTTTGATTTGGCTAAGAGAAGCACAGGTGAGCTCAGAGTTGATTTCTTGTCTTGGCACCTGCTGTTCATCAACATCTGGTCTATTGCTAGAACTGTTTGAGAGAGAAAAGTTTCCATCTTCTGCGCAGGAACCAGTGCTCATATCTTGCGATTTCTTTCTTATGGAAAATCTTAATCTAGGAAAAGAGACCTAAGAAACTGTATTTTCTCAAGTGGATCCCGTTTGCCAGAGAAGCCGCTGACACAAATATCAATGAGCCATCTCAGAGTGTGTCCTCAATTATTTAAATGATGTTAAAGTGGGTCTCTGCTATATGAGGAGCTATCTTGTGGGACAGAAATATCTTCCTGAAGACATGGTGCTGTCAAAGAAGAGTGTCTTCTGGTATCATAGAACAGCCCTACTGTGTCAGCAGATATGCAACTTAAAGCTCTGAGCCTTACTCTACAGCAAAATCAAGCCAAATGATCTTTACCTTCTGTGGAAACACAGTTTAACTCAAGGTCATATGGAAAGGCCAAAGGGCACTCTGATTTGACCTCCATCATTTTAAATGCCAAAAGGTTATCTTGATCTCATTACAGTTGCAAAAACTTGGAGTGTGGTTATCACTTTAACTTGGGGAGCTCAGAGGAATGCCAAGGGAATGAAGTTAAAATGGTGCTGGTGGGACCCTGATGTGATGCACTATTCACAGTGGAATCTACTACTAGGCAAAGTCATTGCAAGGGAGCGAAGGCGAGAATTTGGCTGTTGTGTGGTTGTCAGAAACTAGGGCTCAAGAAGAATAAATTCCAAACCACCACCCACCCAATGGTTTTTCTGAGGACAGCTCCAAAATTTCATGGACAGCCCCATCTTACAATGGATATTGGAATCTTTATGAGTTGCCCCTGTAATGGAGATCAGAATTTGTATTAGGACTCCACTTTTCTTTCTCTTGTCTACGAGTGGATTCTCTGCCTGGTACCATCTTCCTCCAAATATTGCAGACCATAGGCACCGGGAGGTTCTAAGCAGAACTCTGTGCACATTGTCAGCATCAGATAATAGCATTTGCACTGAGGAACGTTTTTATTGGTTTCCCTAGGCACAATAGTTTTGCCTTTCATTGCATTGAGAGAGAGACCTATATACATTAGTGTCTATTATAGACTCATGGACTCATAGACTCTAAGGTCAGAAGGGACCAGTACGATCATCTAGTCTGACCTTCTGCAAAATGCAGGCCTCAAGACCTCACCCACCCACTCCTGCAATAGGCCACCAACCTATGACTGAGTTATTTACCTCCTTAAATCATGATTTAAGGACTTTAAGATACAGAGAATTCACCGGTAGGTGAACCATGCCCTGTGCTACAGAGGAAGGTGAAAAACCCCCAGAGCCCAGGCCAATAAGCCCTGGGGGAAAATTCCTTCCTGACCCCAAATATGGCGATCAGTTAAACCCTGAGCACGTGGGCAAGTCTCAACAGCCAGTTACCCAAGAAACAATTCTCTGTAATAACTCAGAACCCACCCCATGTACTCTCCCCTCTTAGGCCACTTGTAAATCCACCACACGTAGCCAAATATCAGTCAATTTCCAAAATAGGCTAATCATACCATCCCCGCCATAAATTTATCAAGCTCAGATTTGAAAGCAGTTATGGTTTTTGCCCCCACAACTCCCCTTGGAAGGTTATTCCAGAACTTTACACCTCTAATGGTTAGAAACCTGTGTCTAATTTCAAGCCTAAATTTCTTGATGGACAGTTTATAACCATTTGTTCTGGTGTCCACATTGGTGCTATACTCAAATAATTCCTCTCCCTCCCTGATGTTAATCCCTCTGATGTATTTATAGAGAGCTATCATATCCCCCCTCAGCCTTCTTTTGGTTAAGCTAAACAAGCCAAGCTTCTTGAGTCTCCACTCCACTATTACATGCATCCTCTTTCTTTTACACACATACACACCTGTTAGGGCAGTTTAATGAGTCTCTCTTGGACAGTGTAAATTGATAGAGGTGACTGGCTGGCTTCATCCATGTGCTTTTCAGGAGTTTGGCTCATTGGTTGTATGTGCTCACTAAACATATTTTGTTAATTTTTATTAAAAGTCCTTTCGGAGAGATGAACCTGAAACTATCCCTGGCATCCAACCGCCCTTAAACTCTGAGGGACTCAGAGTCCAGATCCTTGATCTAAATTTTGTATGAGCCCGTCCCTCTATGATGGCCTGAACCCCTTTGAACTTGTGGGTCAAGCCCTTTCCTCAATTTTTAGGGGAGGCAGGGGCAATATGGTGGAAGCACTGCTTGCGCTATGGTCTACACTGCTCCTCAGAGCAGGTAAAGTTCTTGGACGTTAGGCACTTTAGTGTTTGATAGCCACAGTCCCTTGCATCAGTGTGATGGGGTGGGAGCTATTGATGGCTGGGGATTCATTGGGGCACCGCCCCTCTGTCTCACCCATGGGATCTGTTACCAATGCCAGGGTAGTGAGTGGGGGGATAGGCTGATGCTCCCAGATGTGTGCATCTCTCTCCTCACAGCAGCAGGAACAGTAGCTGGAGGCAGCCGGAGCCTGGCTGCTGGAGAGAATAGCTGTTGTAAGAGCATGAGAATAGCACCAGGAACCAGGGAGGAGCAGTGTGGCTCAAAGATATTGAAGACTTTTGCTGAACCGATAGAGAATGGTACAGGGAGTTCGCCTTGGTCCCCTGGGCAACAATGATATTTTCTGTCATAGTCAAGAGTCAAAGGGTTTGACGTTAGGATTCAATGTGGGTGTTTATCTGCATGTTCCTGGAGCCTCTGGGTATTGCACAATTGGGCAGAAATGTCAGGCCTCCTCCTGGCATTTCCATTACTTCCTGCTTCTGCTTAAGGTGGAAACACCTCAAGAGGAGGCCTTGCCTGTGATCGTGGATACTACTGGCTTTGGCTGAAATCAGGAATTCCAGAAGAGTAAGAGAATAAAGAATATGGAGGCAGGAGAGCGGGGAGAAGGATTGTAATCATAATGGGGGCTTTTAATTGGGCAACAGCTGGGAGCTGAGCAACATCATGTCTACACTTGCTAAAATTAGTTCAAATTAGTTAGTTCGAATTAGCTTAATTCGAACTAGAAAAAGTTAGTTCGAAGTAAGCAAGTGCCATGAATGGCACTTGCTTAGTTCGAAATAGCGATCCCCATTCATTTCAATGGCCGGTTAGTTCGAACTAAGAAATTAGTTCGAATTAACATGGCCACATTGGCTAATTTGAACTAGTTAGTTCGAATTAAAGCCTTACTTCTGAAGCCCTATTCGAACTTATTAGTTTGAATTAAGGAAGCCCTTAATTCGAACTAACTAAAGCCTAGTGTAGCCATGGCTTTAGTTAGTTCGAATTAAGCTTCCTTAATTTGAACTAACTTGCCAGTGTAGACATAGCCCAAGGTCTACACCCATGAACATTTTTAGGTGGCTAATTCCCAGTGATTTCAGCCTTGGGCTTAGCGAATTGGGGAGGGAGGAGCATGTATGAGGTGGGCCTTTGCCCTGAAGCTTGGGGATGGCAAGGCCCTGGCCCGTCTCCAGTGTGGGAAGGATGGTGGCTTTCATGACAAGACTCCATGGTATGGAATGAAAACTCAAGTGGGTTTTTGTAGGGCCTTTACCTTTAGAAATCCCCCACTCCAACCCCTCCCATGCAACTGCTGATATCTCCGGTTTGGGCGGTGTTGTAGGCACTTGAGTTTGTCTGTTTATCTGTCAAGCCTTTCTTGGCTCTACATCCCTGCTCAGGGAGCTGTGCACAGCCCCACACTGCTGAATGTAAGCCGTGTTTGCTGCTAATGGTGTGGCTGATATAATAATGGAGAGGGATCCTGTGTTGTCTGGATAAGGGTTGTGTGCTCGTACAGATATATGCCCTAGCTGTGGGCTCAGTGGGAGCAGCTGGAGGAATTCTTGGAGCCCAGGAAAAAGAGAGAGGAGGGCGACAAAGAGCCCACCCAGCAAATTGAAAGAGCATCTTCCTGTCAGTCTCGGGCTTGCCCATCACTCATTGTAGCCCAACAGGATCTAGCCTCCGTAGGGAGTTAAATAAACCCCCTCTGTTTAGGGACCTGCTGACAGAAGCCGGTGGGAGGGCAGGAAGGAGGAAAACAACCTTAGTGGCCCCCTGGGCTCAGGCCAGTCTGTGTCCTTCCCCTTTCTCACAGAATGGTGCCTGACACTCGCCTGCCATGTTGAAGGGCTTTCTGTTTCCATGAAAGTCCCCAGCTGCTGAGTTTGGAGCATGGTCCAAGGAGAAGCCAGTTCAAGCCTGACGGAGCTCTTTAAAAAAGAAGCCGTGACAAGAGTCTCCTCCAGGAAGCGCCCCTAGCGCTCCATTTATGCTCTGGCAGGTCGAAGCCATGTGTCCCTCTTGGCGCTGGCATCAACAGGGGAATTTGGCCTGTTGTGTTTTGGGCCGTTACAGCAGATTATGGGGACGAGGTGTCATCTAAGTGCCTAGAGCAGGATGTTTGGGTTCTAAAAGAAATGAGGGTGCCTTATACTAATGATGGATCTGCTCCTCTGGTCTGCAGGGAATCAGGTGGCCAGTGCGGATACATACATCCACATAACTTCCTGGTAGTGTTAGCACCATGAGTGCTTGGAGCAGGGGCAATGAGCAGCTGGCATCCTTTCTGAGCTCTGACAAGACAAGCCCCTGGAGAGCAGTCCACAGACACAGAGGGGCTTTGGTTTCAGGGAAGCCCAAGGGAGCCCGTTGCTAATTAGACACACAGCTAATTAAGCAGAAGTAAACAAAGAGCAGAAGCTTGTGTTTTGGGAAAGCTCAGCTTTGGTAGCCCTACAGGTCTGCTCCTCCCTCTCTAACCATTTTGAAAACAAACAAAAGAGGAAGGCTTGCATTTCAAAGCAATCCAAACACGGCTAAGCCCCAGAAAGACACTGGGGAGAGGTCCAGCAGCGGGATTTAGCTGTGCAAGGAAAAAGGGATCTCCAGGTTTAATAAGGCCTTTCCCCCTCATGCCCAGATCCCTCTCAATCCTCAATGTGTGTCTGCTTATCCACGAACTTATCATTTTTCTTTCTCCAAATAAACATTCCTGTTAAACTTCTCTAGAGAGGGTGGCAGGTGGGGAAATATGAGCTGGCATCTTCCGCTCCCTTACTCTCTGGGACTGAAAAAAGACATTTATTTCACTTTAAAGGATGCAGCCAAGGGAATCTTCATCTTTCAAAAAATCTTTTATTTTTGTTGGGCAAGTTTAAAAACTGGAAGTTTGTAATGGAAAGCTCTTTTCTTTCTGTGTTTTGTTTATGGTCTCCATCACGTCCTGCTATGTTATTGTAGGGTTGCTCAGAAGAAGGCTCTGGGTTTTTTTCGCCTTCCTCTGTAGCACAGGGCATGGCTCACCTACCGGTGAATTCTCTGTATCTTAAAGTCCTTAAATCATGATTTAAGGAGGTAAATAACTCAGACATAGGTTGGTGGCCTATTGCTGGAGTGGGTGGGTGAGGTCTTGAGGCCTGCATTTTGCAGGGGGTCAGACTAGATGATCGTACTGGTCCCCTCCCTTAATCAATGGAGGTTAAGGCATAGGCTGGGAGCTGGCACCTATTCTTGCTCTGCAGAGGCTTCCTGAATAACTTTCTTGGTACTCTGTTGTGATCGGAGTCCATGGCAAAACTCCCATTGAACTTTCAGGCAGCAGTTGCAAGCCCTTAACCGCTATGTGCCAGCTATAAAATGAGATGAAGGATGCATTCCTGTTTCCTTTGGTTCATGTAGGTTTTGAAAGTACTTGGAACTTCTTGGATAGACAGGCCAATCAAAGTGCTAGGTGTTCACACTCTTCCCACTTGCCCTGAGACAGGATCTTGGTTTCTCAAGAGTTCAGCGGATTTTGCTGCTTTCTAACCCTCTTTGAAGCCACCTAAGGCCCTGCTTCTGTCATTGGAATTTGTTGTGGCCTGTTCTGAGGATGACTGAAGCCAAAAACCAACTCCCCTTGGCTATGTCTACACTGGCAAGTTAGTTCGAATTAAGGAAGCTTAATTCAAACTAACTAAAGCCAGGGCTACACTAGGCTTTAATTAGTTCGAATTAAGGGCTTCCTTAATTCGAACTAATAAGTTCGAATAGGGTATTTGAACTAAGGGGTTAAGTCGAACTAACTAGTTCGATTAACCAATATGGCCATGTTAATTCAAACTAATTTCTTAGTTCGAACTAACCGGCCATTGAAATGAATGGGGATCGCTAATTCGAACTAACTTTTTCTAATTCCAAAGGGGAAGCTGTGTTAGTCTATTGTAGAAAGACAACAGAGTCCTATGGCACTTTTAAAGACTAACAGATTTATTTATCGCATGAGTTTTCGTGGGAGAAAATCCCACTTTGAAGCGTCTGACAAAGTGGGATTTTCTCCCTCTTGACCTTGTGCGATAAATAAATCTGTTAGTTTTTAAAAGTGCCACAGGACTCTGTTGTCTAACTTTTTCTAGTTCAAATTAAGCTAATTCAAACTAACTAATTCGAACTAATTTTAGCAAGTGTAGACATAGCCCTTGATCTCAGCAGGCTCTGAGCCAGGCCTGAAATACTTTTCAGGAAATGAAAAAAAGAAAACGAAACACTGGGTTACGGTGACTTCAAGCAAGGAACAAGCAGCAGGAACAGTTGACCTCTTCAAGAAGTTAATGCCCTTAGTGCCTTTGAAAGAACTAGGAGAGGCAAGTACAAGATCAATGACAGAAACAACCTATGTTCCATGAAGCTTCACTTGCTCAATTTGCTGATGTTACTGCAGAAAACCCAGCATTCCACAAAGCTGGCCTGAAGGCTGGCAGATAATTAAAATGTTCTGTCCCGTTGGCACACTCAGGCTGAGGGCCATGGCAGATGGCATCAAGTTTCTTCAACCTGCTCAGAGCTTGAAAATGTGCCCTTGATTTCAGCCCACTGGAACGTGGGCCTGCACTGCTTTTCTGTCTAATGGATCTTTTATTTGATCTGCTCATCCAAACACGCTAGGCATGCACTTGGGTCACTTAGAGAAAGCTGAACCCCACTCATGTTCTCACAGCCTAATCCCTTCATCTTGATGTCTCTATTGCATCAGGTAACAAAATCCATGCAGATTCATGCCAGCAACTGATCATCTCACACAAGCAGGGTGAGCTCTTCCCAGCGTCGGGACTGCTTTGCCTAATTGCTTACTGCTGAAGTATGAAATGCATAAATGTGTCAGAATATAAATACTGTCTTGCAGCAGTTGTTCATACATTGTGAACAGATGCAGCAGGAGATAGCAGTGCGGTTGAATCAGTAGATTTAACTCGGGAATCAAAATCCACAGGGACAACTTTATTGGCTTCGGTTAGGCAATGTGCAGGGTACCCTCGGAGTTAGTCGCTGAGCAACAGTATTTAGGAAAACAAAGGTAGGTAAATCATTGCTAATTTAGATTATGGTTGGACTGTTCCAAATCCACGCTTGTTTACAAATTGCAAGGGCCCTGGTCAATGCTCCCAATGAAATCAATGGGGATTTTTCCATTGAGTGATTGAAATGGGACTTGGATTGTGCCCTGAATGCAGTTAAGTCCATTTCACAGGTTACCTTGTATTTGCCAAAGTTCTTTGGGGCAAGGGCTATCTCCTTAGCTGTGTTTGTACATCACCCAGCATATTGGGGACCCAGTCTTCACTGGGGCTTTTGGGCATTAATTTATGTGCATATTTATTAATAAAAACAATTAATGATTGAAGACATGGTGGAGGCTGGAGATGACAATTGATCCCAGCAATCGGTGCAAGTTGAGGCAGATTTTTAAATGTGAAATTCCTGAGATGATTGTAAACTATCGCTGTGTCTTTGTTTAGTAGCAGCCTGTGGGTCAAGCTTCAATCTAATGGGACTGAAGTGGTGGAGATATTAATCCCAGTGAGAAAGGGCTTTCTACTGGAAACTCTTCTAGACCCCTAAATCAAGGTGAGTGAGTGGGAGGTGGAATGTTTTAGGAAATGATGATTACTGGATTTGTAAACAGATGCAGATTCTAGGGATTAATTTTCGACAGACTGCTAAATCATGCCCACAAATTTAGCAAGTGCAGATGTTTGCCCTGCCAAAATGGTTACAGTTCGTCAGGTGCCAGAGTCTGACTCTGGCACCTGACGAAGTGGGGCTTCTCCCACGAAAGCTCATGTGAAAAATAAATGTGTTGGTCTTTAAAAGTGCCACAGGACTCCTTGTTTGTTTTGTTGAACTAGACTAACACAGCTACCTCTTTGGAACTTGTCAAAATGGTTACAGTTGCACATGCACTCTGCACACACAATGTGTGTGCAACAAACTGTGAAGGGGCAATCGAGCCCAGGACATTCATGAAAATGTGTCTTCTGGGGTCACTGCATCTTGTTTGCTCCCTCTCAAGAATGTGGCGAGACATTGTGAGGTTCACCTTACTCGAATCCTGAATCAAGCACTTCTTATTATTATCCTCAATCTGTGTCTAATAGTCACAGGGCATCTCTGATGCAAGGCCTCACAGACATCCTTGTGCCAGGACCTGAGATGTTTAAGACAGAGCTCCCACCTAATCATTTGCCAGAGGATTTTGACAACATCCCTTTCTCACTCTATGCCATCCAGGGTTTATATGACCTGGACTGTAAATTGAATACATCTGTGCCCCCAGGTTATTGCAGAGGTCTGATCCCAACCATATCTTCATACTTTCCCCTAAATGACCAGAGAATATCTGTGCTGTTTGCTTAGTTAAAACATACAGGTTTGGGGTGTGTTTGCAGGTCAGGATCACAAACGATCCCATCACAGATACTCAATGAGCTGTGTGTAAAACAGACTGCTGTATAGAACCGGTACATCTATTGCAATGTTCCATGATTTTCACTTTTAAATTCTGGCTTTTATTGGGACAAGATAGACTGAGAGGTGAATTACGTGTCCAGCTGAAATGATGGTGCATAAAGGTATCAAAATCCAATGTGAGCTGGAAAAGTTTCTGTTGGTGGCTTCTCTGGCTGGCTCTTCGAACACTCTATTGGAAGATGATGTATTGTGATTTCGGTATTGGTAGGTTAATTTACTACATTTTTACCATAATACTATGGGGGCCACTTGCAAAATTTGGGTCCTGGTTCTGATTTTATAACTCCTCTAAGTTTGGTGGTTCTAGAATCTGTTTTGGTTGACCCATTTCTGGGTATTACTAAACTAGAATTCTTTCTTTTCATAGTGCCTGGGAAGAGGATCATGTGATCTGACTTCTGGCAATAACACAGGCCATAAAATTCCACCCAATGATTCTTCCATTGAGCCCATAACATCTGGCAGACCTAGAGCATATCTAGAGATATCCAGTCTTGATTTACAGAGTTCAAATAACAAAAAATGTACCACATTACTTGACAAAAGGAATTATCATCCCAGTTTTACAGATGATTTGTTATGCTACCTCGTACCACTACCTGCTTAACAATAGAATTTAGAAAAACTGAAGCAGCCCATCAGTTTTTTTGTCCACTTGCACCAGTGTTCAGGTCAGCCTCTAAATTTGCACGAGCGGCTTTTTACGTGCAGATTTTGCACATTACCCTCCCTAGTTTGTTCGAAGAGATCTAGGGAAGTTAAATGCCTAACTCTCTAAGAAATGACTCAGTTTACGTGTGCACAGCCAAGTCTCCGGACATTTGAAGACTCTCACACATAAAATCACAGGCATAATTGAGAAGCTGCTTTCAAAATTTGATTGGCCTGCCCTCAGATATTTTTCCCCAAGGTATTCTCGTGTCAATAGTAGGAGTCAGAGATCACTGTGTTTTAAACTGCTGCTGTATAAAATGGTCTGAATGCCCTAGTGGGGTGTTTTAACATGAGTGAGTCAGAGCCAACTTGGAAACAAAATTCACTTGGTGGATTTTCTCCCAGAGGGGAGCTAGTAATTCCTAGTAAAGATCAAAATCAAGTACATTTGGTTGGGTTTGGCTGGCCTGTTGCTTTGCACTAAACATCCACCCAGGGAACAGATGTAGCTTAAACTCCCAGAAGGCCTTTGCTTTGCATGGGGGGAGCCGGGGTCATTTTCATGTTTGGTTTGCACTCTTGAGAATTAATTTTGGCCAATGCTGTGTGTATGACATGCCACCTGGACACAGAGGGAATTAAATCCCAGACTTAGTCTCTCAACTCCCCCAGGCAGGTGCATCTCAGAAATTCCAGGGAGAAGATGACTCTGACCATGGTAGGGGAGCTCTGTAGATGCAGTAGGTGCCTGACAGCGCAGACTGGGAGTGACTCTCTAACACGATGGGAGAACTCTCGTCAGGGAGCCAAGCACTTCTTGTGTGGGACTGGCGGGGCAGTGATCAAGCAAACCAGGAGAATTTGGGTAGAAAGAATAATTCTAGAGCTCACTGGGACCAGAATCCAGGAGCACCTTTGAAGTGGTGTAGAGTGGGGGAAGAAGAAGGTGGTGGGATGTGAGAGTCTGGCAACAATGGGATCTAAACCAATTCTGCTCATTTGTCTCTGCAATCCCTTCCTTGTAGAAGGCGCTCCTTCTCCTTGCAAGAGAAGAAAACTCAGCAGGTTCCCAGATGTTTCTCTTTGCATCCATGTCCTGCTGGCCGCAGCTTCAGGGGTGACTAACCCCAGTGTGGAGCTGGTCTTGCTCTGCAATGAGCTGACTTCACAGGCCCTGCCTGAGTAGAAGGGACATGAACACCAATTGCCTGCCTGCCCGTGCTGTCCCCGGCTCACTGAATGGCCTCTATCTGCAATACTTGTGGGCCCCCTTGAAGCTAGTCAATTGGACGTCATCCACTGGAGAATCAAAGGCCTGCTGCTCTCCTATCTTTTTTAGCAGTTGAGAATGATCTAAAGAGTGGCTGCAAACACTAAGAATCACCAATCGAAATGATTGCTGCACAGAATGACAGGCTCTGTCACCACGGCCGGCATGGCAAGGGTCAATAACATCCGGTCGCACTGTGCTGATGCAATGACAATTGATAAGTCGATGAAACAGGAAGGGAATTCTCAGGTGCCGTGAGCTCTAGAAGGAGCTGGTATCTGTGTTCCAAGGAATTAAGGCTTCCCTGCCAGTGGCTGTTGCTGACATGTAGTTAATTAGGCTCTCAGAAGTGCCTGAGAGAAACTCAGTAATCTAGATAAAGATGGTAGGTTTGGTGTAAATTTCAGGACCCGTCTGTTTGGATCTCACTGTCTCCTAAGGAGCACTGGGGGCCTGGGGAGACAGAAACCGATTTCTTAATGGAGGCTGGCAGGTGCAGGATATTTCTTAGTGTCGTTTTAACAAACCCCACCATAGCTATTGGGAGGGAGATGGGAAATGACTTGCTGCAGCAGAGAAAAAGGACATTGGCTGGCTTCTTAAATGACAGTTTCATTTATAAATTAACAGAATATCTTGTATGAACCTGGTATTTATTCCCTTGACTTTATTTTACTAATTGCTCTCAGTGACATCCTTTTTTTACATTAGCGTATCAGAGGAGGAGGAGGAAGAGATTGCCTAGTGGTTAGAACAGAGAACTGGGCAGTAGGAGACCCTGGTTCGCTGCTTCCACTCATCTTTTAGATAACAGTCAAGTCAATAGGAGACCTAGGTGACTCAGTTCCTCCTAAAGTCAGGCCTAAGCTGTCCCAAACTCGACACCTCTAAAGAGAGAGACCAAGGGACAGGGTCTTGTCTGGGAGCCCCTGATTCCGCCATCCATGCCTATTCAGCACTGCACAGGAGCAAGCTCTTAGCTTTAACATTGACCTCAGTGGGTGGGACATAACCATGTATTTAAATGCTTTGCTGAACTGGGGTGTAAATGTGGAAGCTCTTATGATGTTACATGAGCTACTAAAGAACACGGTATAAATCTATCTGGCTCTGGGGGAATAGAAAACATATATAAAATGCTTAGGGTCTAATAAATACTAAAGGGGGAAAGAGGATTTAAAATACTGGTTTTACTTACTTGCAATACTGGATCACAATCTGAATTGACAAAATCCTGTGTAATATCATCATAGCTGGGCTGTCTGCTGTGCCTCTAACATCTGCTCAATCTGTGCCTGTGGCAGTTGTACCAGAGCAAAAGGGTGTCAGGTGTGAGTGTTACTATACATGGAATAAAGGGAATGTGGTACTGGACACACACTAAATAAATATTCCCTGCAAACAATGCCTATGTGCAGGGGAGACCAAAGCACCTAGGATTCACGCCTTTTTATGTAGAATGAGGCTATCTGGTATCTTCTTGCTATCACTTTGCTTCCTACTGTGCATTAAATGTGAATAACTCCCCCAGTTGTAAGTTATTTATCTTCCGGGCCAAGGACAGGGTCTTTTCTCACAAAGCAAGTAACCCAAGCTCTCTGAAGGGGGGAAAAGATGGTGCCTGCTTTCCCATGGATGTGATAAGGCAGAAGGCCATGAGGAGCCATTCCTCCATATCTGTGTGTCTTTGTGCCTCCATATAGAGACAGGCACCATTGCAGTCTCTCCTCTCACCTGAATACAGGCACTGCGTCCAGCTCCCTGCCTTGTTTCTAGGTGCATGCCCGTGTTCCCATTGGCACAGACCAGCCATGGAGGGCAATGCATGCCTCTACTTGCTGTTACGTACCTAACGCTGCTGCTGACCTGGTGTGCGATGTTGGGCAAGTCGCTTCAAATTTCCGTGCCTCTGCTTCCATGCTGACCCTGTAAGCCTGCAATACAAAAATTAAATGACAAGAACGGTGTAAAAATCCTCACCGTGGCAACAGCGAAGTTCTGTTTAAAACACTCATCTTCTTCCCCAGTGTTAGTTATGAGCTAGCTGTGGTAGAGATTTAAAAAACTGTCTCCAGGTCCATTTAAAATTACAAAGTATCCTTCACTTCCTGCCCTAAAGTGTTGCATAAGGTTCCTGTGTATTGTTAAAGAACGACCACTTTCCACCCCCGAAGTGGCTGTGTATTAGTGGTGAAAAACATCCCAGAAACTGGTAAACATTGCCTTCTTTCTCCAATTTGTGAAACACCGGGAAAATGCTTTTCCGATTAAAAAAAAAAAATCCCAACAAATTAATCTCATTAAACCCCACTGAGGATGGGAGTGCTGGTCAATGAATGGCTAATATGGGCTGTGTGAGATAACGCCTGAACATTTGCATATTTGTCAGTGGGCCCTTGTTAACGACAGACCTTCAGAATGGTGGATTATTATTTGTACTGTTTTACCTGGGAGCATGAGTCGTGGAGCAGGACCCCATTGTGCTAGATGCTGTATGAACACAAAGACAGTACCTGCCCCAAAAGCACCGTTCTTCCTTCATCTGATGTAATCTAGCTATGCAATCAATGGCTATGTCTACACTTGTTAATTTAGGTCGATTTAGCATGTCCACACCTAAATTTTAAGTCGACTTGGGGGGAACTTACAAAGTCGACCTAGAGCGTCCACACTGGATGCCTAGGTCAACTTCTAGGGGCTAGGTGGACCTGGGAGAGGTCCATGGTGGCGGGGGGGCACTCCTTGCCAAGTGCCAGGGGGCTCAGCCTTTGCCCCATTGTACCCAGGTACAATGGGGCAAAGAGGGACAGGGACCCTGGCAGGGCATGTGAGCCCTGCCCTGTGGGGGGGCATGCCAGGCTCCCCCTGTGCCACCCCCCTGGCAGGGAGGGCAGTGGGGGAGTCCTGGAGAGCCCTAAGTCGACAAGTGTAGATGCACCCAATGGCATTTCTAAATCACCGATTACCTTGATATACAACTACGCTCAACTTAGAAACCCTTCTGTTTTCTCCTCTGAGAAGTCATCTTTTCTAAGAGCTTGAACCTGTCCCTAGCTCACGTTAATGGGAGATTTGCCATTACTGAGAGGAAGATCAGGGCCTACACTTGGAAGGGACTTTAAGGATATGCCTGTGGCAGTGAGACTCCTAGCTGAGGTTGGCAGACTGGCCAATGCTCTCAGAAATAGCTGTGGAGGCAGTGCTTTGAAGTTGTCACTTGGACTGGAGCATGGGTGCTGAAGCCCACCTCGCTCCCTAGGCATTAGAGCCTGCACCCAAACTGAGCTGCAGCTCCGAAGCGCTCTCTACACAGCTAATCTTTAAAGCCCTTAAGAGAAATTTTTTGCGGGGCTTTGCTAATAACGGTCCTTGCTTGCTTCACTACATCCTGGGGCCAACAGCAATGGTGCTGAGGTGAGACAGTGTTAAGAATCAAATCAGTTCTCCTCATTAGGGTATTCCAAGATGATACTGATGTTTCCCAGAGTGAGTGTAGCAAGAATGTGATTAGCTGAACCTTTCCTTGGTTGTATTCCCTCCACTCATGGCAGTAGACAGAATACACCAGCCAGCCCTGATATGTATTTTGCAAGTGTGGATTTAGGGTAGGTGAATTATGGGTGAATCGTTAGAGCCCTGGGTGGGTACAAAACGTGCATCCGCTACAATCCGCGAGGTGCAGAAATGGTCTGTGGATATAAAGCAGCTATCTGCAGATTTGTTGGGCTCTATAAATGGTCCCCTCCCTTCTTCCTGCTGTTACTTTCAGCTGAGCCTGGGATTTAGCCAGCCCAGCTCCAGGCACATTCATAAACTCAGCTGGGTTGCAGTAGGACCACCTGATTGGCCTGTCTGCCTGATTGGCTGAGGGGAACACCAGTCCTGCTCTTGGCTCAGCAGCAGGCCACTGGCTGCTCAGTGCTCAGTTGTGATGCCGTTCCTGAGTCCCGCTCAGACCATTGGCTCAGGTTTCTGGCTCTGACCACTGGCTCCAGTTTCTGGCCCACTCAGACTGGTTCTAACCATTGAGACAGAGAGCCGGCACCTAAGCCTGCCCCCAAACACCAATACACTGATAAATGATTACTTGTGTGCAGTATGGCCCTGGATAGAGATTGGGGACCCTGGGTGCTAGACTTAGTATGAATATAGAGAAGAAGACGGTCGTGGTCCCCTGGAGCTTGCAGCCTAAAAATGAGAAGCTATCAGCACCCCCCAGTTTGGCTCCCCTCACAGTCCATAGGAGTGACCAGTGGGAACCAAGTTAGGGCAGCAAATCCCACTCTCAATAGACAAGGCAAAGAAGAACAATTGCTATTCCCATTAACAGAGATAGGACTGAGGCTCAGCGGGATTCGGTGACTTGGAAGCCTGTGACAGTGGTGAGGACTGAACCTGGGAGGGACTTTAACCACTGGACCATGCTGCCGTGAACATTTTACAGCTTAAGTAGACATGGGACAGGAGAGGTAACTTGCCCAAAGTCACATGGAAGGTCAATGACAGAGCCTAGAACCCAATGCACATCGCCTGAATCTGTCTAGTCCCCTACCCATTGAGCAATACAGCCTCTCAATAAACCGGATTGGCTGGCCTGGGCAAGTATCCAGGATGATAATCTGTATTGACCTGACTGGCCGTCAGTAACATGCCAGCCTCTAATACAGGGTTAATATTTGGCTATGTGGTTGTGAACCTGGCTGTCCTCTGACAGTATGAAGCAATGGGGGATCTTTGGTCCTTACAGGAAAAATGTCATTGCTTGGGAGAGGAAAACACACAGAGATCATCTGGGGCTGCAAAGTGTCTATTCTAGGGAGCAGGCCAGCTAGTTCTGAGAGCAGTAACAGGGAAGAGTAGCTGGGAAGCTGCCAGGAGACAGCTCTGGACTTGCTAACTTATTAAATTTTTCCAAGAGTGCCAAGTATCCATGTAGCAGGATGTGCTTGTTGAAGGGCCTGCAAACAGACATGACTCCTGGCACTATTCACCTGTAAGGCACGGATGTGCAGCAGGACCTGTCTTTGTAAACTAGAGGAGCAGAATCGGAAGTTACGTTCCTTCTCTGTTGCCACGGTGTAGCCTTTACCTCCCTTCACCTAGAGGGGGGAAACTACTCAGTGGGGTGACAGCAAGCTGCAACTGGAGGCTTGTTGGTTGGCTTGAATTGTTGAATCCTGACCCAGCAGTGCTGACGGCAGATAGCATAGTTAATAAACTTCTTTGGCAGGGTTGGTTGCTATGGGTGAAGGCTTTTGCATTCTGCTGGGTGAGAAGTGTCCCTGTGGTGATGTGTTTTTTGTTTTTGCTGATTGCTTCTGAAATGCTCTTTTGATTTTCTCTAAAGATGTATCTATTGTTGCCTCATCCAGGAATAGTTCAGCACTGTGGCACCAGCGGCGTAATTCCCAGCTTGAGGAGATATTTCCACGCTAGCTTGGCTCAAGCTTGTGCGTTAACCAAAGGCAGGGTAACATCAGTGGTACCAGTGTCCAGAGATGCTAAAAACCCGGTGCCACCTGAGATGCTAGGCATGTCTTAAACTCGTGTCGCTGTGGCTGTGCTCTTTGTTTAACTTGACCAGAGCTAGCGCGGTGTTGGCTCCTCAAACTGGGAATAACACCCTGCAGCTCGAAATGTAGACTCCCCTGTGAGAGAAGGCAGGGAAACCCGCTAAAAGGCACAAAGCTACTTAAAGGGACAATAACCCAATTCCTGCATGCCACAGCCATATTCTTCAATCCGTATCAAACTAAATTCCCATTGAAGTCAGTGAGAGTTTCGGTCTGTTAAGACTAGGATCTAAGTGGTTAGTATAATCCTGACTTAGAGCAGAATGCCTTCCTGTTTGCTGGTAAGATCTGTTCTTTCTAAGGATCTGATCTAAATCTCACTGAAGTCAGTCTGTGTCATTCAATGGTGTTTGATTCAGACCCTACGTCCTTATCAGACACTCAGCTGACTTTCTTCCTGTCTCTGATGATGAGGACAGCGGCTTAGAAAAAGAATGAAAGTTTCTCATTCTGAAGTGTAGAGGAATCACCTGAGGTTAAGCGCTGGTTTCTGGTTATTTTACACTATATAATACATGTCAATTAACAAAGAAAAAGGCCCCAATAAACCTGGGCATGAATTATAGCCCATTTCAGATTTCAGTGTGTAGCATTTTGCATTCAATCTGGACAACCTGTGGCTTTCTTTAAATGGCATTTGAACAAGAGTAAATACAAAAAGAAAGAAACCAGGAGAGTATGAGCCTTCAGGAAATTTCTCTACTGTAAACAAAATCTCCTTATGATTGATGCTAATGTCCAGCCCCTTGTAAACACGTCTGTTTACTTGCAGGAAGCCAGAAAGAAATAACACTGGGCCCTGTAGATTTTATCTAGTTTTACTTAAATACTTCTGGCTTCCAGTAGTCACTGCAGATAGAGCACAGGAGTTTTCATTGGAAAACTCTCATTTACTGTACTTAATCTCTGTGCCAAATACTGCAGATGGGCAAAGCTGCATGGGAATAAATGATAACAGTATTTTGTGGCAAGCCTGGACTTCAGTGGTAACAGCTTATTAATGATGGCTGTGAGGCATTAATGCTTTGCAAAGGAGCTCTAGTTCTCAACACATCTAATGAGGGAATGTTATGCCTATAAAAAATGCAGTAATAACACTGATCCTACACAGTTAGGTTCCAACAGGCTTCCACTGAGAATCCGCTGCTGTACCAAAGGTGGCGGCTGCTGCTGATGTTGATGGATATTGCGTTGATGGAAAACTGCATAATCACTGTGGAACTCTCAAAGAAAAATCAATCCAAATCCTGGAGTTTGAGGGTGAAATCCTAGACCAGAGAAGACCAGGAGAGTTTTGCCATTGACTTTAAAGAAGCCAGGAGTTCACCCTGAATAAATCTGTGGTGTCTGGATTTTTTAGTAGGTATTAAAGAGAAACTATAAGGGATGCTTCATCTCTCTCCTGTAGGAGTAATAGCACTCATAGGCGGACTAAATGCCAGGCATTTAAATTTCATTTAGGAATGAATACAGTATTATTAGAGATGGGCAAAAATTGGGGGATATTTTGGGTGTTTTGGTACAATTAATAGTGGACATAGTGCACTGAAATCAATGGAGGAAAGTGCTACTCCTGATATTGCTTGTGGGAGCGGGCCCATAGTTTGTAAAATGCTTTGGCATGAAATGTATTGTACAAATATGAAATCGTAGCAGAGGGGGTTTTTTTGTATGCACTCACAGATTCAGGATTTTAAAAGGACATTGTTAGAAAGTTTAGGTAAAAATAATGTTTTAAAATAGATGGTTTCACCAAATATTAGAAAAATAATGTTTTTATGGCTTTGGTTTAAATGAAAAATTATATGGCTGGAAGTGTTCTCAGACAGTGTTTGCTAGTGTATGAGAAGCAGAATATGCAGCAGTAATTTATTTTCCTTGTCTAAGCTGAGTGAAAAGGGTGGGAGGGAGAGGGTGGTAAAGAAGGAAGGATAAAGGCTCAATCCTGTAAGGTGCTGAACACTGTGACCTTGACTGAGTAAAGCACTCAAGTACACGTGTAACTTTTCAGCACATGAGTAATCTGATTGACTTCAGTGGCATTACTCATATGCGTAAATTAAGTAAGCATATCAGCGTTTGCAGATTCGGAGTCTAGGATATTTATATTCCACTGAAAGCTCACGTGGTGCCATAATCCTGATATAATAATGACTGCTTGAGAGAGAGAGGGAGAGAGGTCATTACCCTTGCTTGATTTTTTCCTCCCTCAGCCTCTCCTTCGTGTTCTGTAAGACACCCTGATACTCTACACAAATAAAAGGCTTTGGAGATATTAATCTGAGAGGCCACTTCTCCCTTTCTGTGCTGTTCTGGTAACTGAAATGCATTTATTATTGCAGCTGCTCAAAACCTTTTCAATTTTTGAAAAACGAATGAAAATATTGTTGCTCTTCAGTCAGCTTCTAGACGTAGAATTATTTCAAAATTATGGAAGTTCAATGAGTTCAATGCAGCCATTATTAGCCAGCTTTAAATTAATTATTAATGTGTATTACACTATTGCCTCAATCAGGGGTAGAGACCCCATTATGCTAGGAACTTGTACATGGGTAATCAAAAGTTTGTCTTTGTGTTAAAGGGCTTGTTTGTGCAGAGTTGGAGTGCTGAGCACCCTGGCCTTAATCCAGAAAAGTGCCTAACCACATGTTTAACTTTAAACATTTTAGTAGTCTCTGCTACCTGGTGTTTCTCAAAACCAAAGCTCTTGGTAACTTTACTCTCTGTGAAGCGGTATCAGGAAATAAACCAAGGGAAATGCAGCACCCCCATTTGCTTGGCATAAATCACATAAAATTAAATGCTTTCATTTAAAGCTTACACTTTATTAGTCTCCAGCACTCTCACAAGAATGCCTTTACTCAAAGCAACAAACAGAGCCCTGTGGCACTTTTAAAGACTAACAGATTTATTTATCGCATGAGCTTTCGTGGGAAAAAATCCCACTTCATCAGACGCTTTGAAGATGGGAAACTTACAGAATGGGAGGACATTAAATGCAGGGAAATGTATGATATAATTTCCTCCCATTCTGTAAGTTTCCCATCTTCAAAGTGGCTGATGAAGTGGGATTTTCCCCCACGAAAGCTCATGCGATAAATAAATCTGTTAGTCTTTAAAAGTGCTCCAGGACTGTTTATTTCTCTGCAATAGACTAACACCTCTGCCCCTTTGGAACTTTACTCAAAGCCTCTGCTTTATTTAGTCTCAAGCACATACAAACACAATAGGGATATGAAGCACAATGAACTAATAGCTATCACCCAAGTCTGGAATGGTCTTTGGGTGATTCAGCTGCAGATTTCCAGTGGCTGGACTTCCATCTGCTGCTGGAGATCTTTCCAGTGTGTCCATGAAGCAATCGGCCAGACCTACAGTTCCCCTCTTATGCTCAAAAAGTTATAGGGACATGTCAATCAAAAATGTTAAATAGCTGACCAACCAAAATTAATCACTGGGCAACAAGCAGACATACAAAAACATGTCACTAAAAAAAAATTGTTAAGCAATCAGTTTCGAGCTGTTAGTCCGGCAGTATATTTCTCCATAATGGCAGTCCTCAGATATACCCAGACTTTCCTGTTTTTCACAGATTCGTAGCCCAACATGTCAGGGAGGCTATAGATTCGGGTCTATTTCTTGTGATTCTCTCCCGTCTCTCCTGGCTTTGCTTTAGTGATGCTAAGTTCCTACAAAGAGCTACTAAATGCTATAAGCAGTGCTTTTAATGTGACGGTGTGCAGGGGTATGGAGTACCAGCATCTTTTTCACTGGCCCTGCTGCCCAGCTTGGGGGGGGGGGGTGTCAGCAGGGAAAAGGAGCGTGCCGCTGGAAGAAGAGGGTTGGCACAGGAAGAAGAGGTGTGGGAGAGGTATTTTTCAAATTTACTATCAAGATATGAATACCGGCACTTTTTTTTAAAAACAAAAAAGGCATTGGCCGTAAGCAAAATAATTGACAATCCATCCCCGTAACTGGCGGTGGCTTGGATGCTTGGCTGCTTGGTCAAAATGCCACATTGATTCCACTGAGTCTAATCGTGTGCTTGAAGTTAAGTGAAGCACCTATTGAATTTATTTGCTGGATTGAGGCCAGAGTGCACGGCACTTGGGCCCCAGGGTTCAGTTCTGGACACATGTATAGTGTTTTATAAAGAATAACTTAACTGCAGCCTGAAGGGAGTTCAGAGAAGAGAAATAAAACTGGTTAAGAGACTGGAGGCACTGGCTGATAAGGAAAGACCAAGAGCTAAATATGTACAGATGGGCTAAATGTAGGGGCCATAGCCATCGTTTTCAGTGATTTGCAGGGTAACGCCATGGCTGAAAGTCTGACCCAACCGAAATCACAGGAGTTTTGCCTTTGGGTTCAGTGGAGTTGTGGCATGGAGGGATGAGGAATTCAGCACAATAAAGAGGGATCATGAGATGAAATGGGACAATTTAGGCTGACGATGAGGGAAAACATTGGGTTGCATTTCCCTGTTACAGTGATGGACAAGTTTAACAGGATCTACATAGATCTGTTAACTGGTGGAATAATTACCTGGAGGTTGAGGGAGAAGGCCTATTGCTTGATATAGTTAAACGTGGACTGAAGGGAACGTTGATAAACGTACCGAAGAGAAGAATTCTGCCTGGCAGGAGGATGGACTAGGTGCACTAATAATTATACTTAATGCTTATGCAGTGCTTTTCATCTATTGATCTCAAAGGCTATGTCTACACTAGAAAAGTTAAGTCGACTTTATTAAGTTGACTTAACAAAAGTCGACTTAACTTTTCTAGTGTAGACATAATCCCTTTTTGAACTTATTAAGTCAATTTAACACTTTTAAATCAACTTAATAAAGTGGATTTAGGCGCTAATCCCCGTCCACACTGGCTTAAATTGACCTAATACGGTCGACTTAAGTGTTAAGTCGACCTAAAACGAGGTGTTATTAAGTCGACTTAATTTTTCCTTAAGTCGATTTAAGGAAATGCTTAAGTTGACTTAAGGAAAGCCCAGTGTGGATGTGGAGTAGTTTAAGTCCTCTTAAGCCTCCTTAAGTCGACTTAATTTGTAAGTGTAGACGCACTCGAAGTGCTTTACAAAGGAGGTATCACCCCTTATTAGATTCAAAGTCCACTGCACCCTGTCGGATGCAAAGTGTTTTCCAGCACCTGAGTCAATCCAAGTAAACTTCTTTCTTATTTAGTCCTGTGTCCTTGTGGTTTGTCAGGATTCAGAGGTAGGAAAAGGCCCAGAATTTATATCAGACTGAGAACAAACATTGCCTCCTGTGGGTGGTTTTATGCCTGGGGGCCAATACCTCAACTTAGTGATTTGCTTGCTACCCTGTTTTTGTTTTTGATGGGAAAACAACCCAGGGGGCTATACATCATGGTAGGAGTCTCTCTTCCCCTGATAGGATCTAGCAGCCTGGGCAAAAGGAACTGACACATGCATACGGAGAGAGAGAGCGGGAGACAGCAGAATTATTTTCTCCTTAATAAATTTGACCCAGAGTCTGGGAGCGTGTTTATAAAGCCCTAACAGAAAGTAGAGGAGGGTTTGTATCTTTGTTTTTCTAAAGTGCAAAATCAGGGCTGGTTTATTGGACCCACGGGACTGAAAGCTGTGTAGAAGGCCACCCATCTGGAAAGCAGCTGATCATTGCTGTAACTTTCTTCCCAGGCTCCAGTCTTTTTTGACAGGGTGCTAGGGTTTTATGAGAGGTTGACAGCAGGCCTTTTACAGACCATAACTTCTTGTCTCAATAAATATTACTATAAATTAGCAGGAGAAAGGACCTGAGGGGATTGTCCCAAACTGGCTTGTGATCCCAGTCCCAAAGTCAGCAATTTTAACAGAATAATCCTCAGTTTCTCAAACCAATTATGTCTGGAAATGGCTGTTTTTTGAGGGGGAGCATGAGAGAGTGGGGAGAAATGTAAAGGGAAGGGATTATTTCTAGATGATAAAAATGCAGACTCTCCTAGTCTCTTGTCCCTGTGGAAATTGCAGGGTTTAAGAAGAAAGGTAATAAGCTCATGCTTTCCCCAGTTTTCTCCTTTACTTTAGGCCCAAAATTTTAGCTGGACCTGGAAACAAAACCTTGGATCTGAGTATCCACAAACCTTGGGAGTGTCCGAAATCTGAACCTGGATCTTCATTTTTGGAAATTGCTTCGCTAAGTTGAAGCAAAATGAACAAACAGTAGTGTTCAAATCCAATCTGAAATTTATGACTTGTGTCTATCTAATAACCAGTCTGGTATTGGGTTTGTATCTCAGAGGGGGGATAGCAGACATGTGTGTGAAAAATGCCTGGGAAAAGAGGTCCTTCCTATTGAATTGCACGATGAACATAGTAAAGAAGTTGGATCTGACTCCACACTCATTTCCACAGCGGAAAACCAGGGTTGAATCTGTTGAAATCAATGGAGTTACACTGGTGTAAACATGAAGGCCTTTTGGTCCTCGGAAGCTGGACGGTATGTAAAGCCGTTTGTGTGTTTGTTTGTTTATTGATTTTCCTTCTGACACATATTGTTAAGCAAAAATTGGGGGAAGAATGTTTGCAGATTTTCCTACCTCCTTTTTGTTGCTGAAATTTCAACAAAAATATCATTGAGATGTTTGATATCAGTCAGGCAGCTCTGTCTTTAAGAATCCTGAATTGAACTAGAGGGGAAGGATGGTCTAGTGGTTAGAGCAGGAGCCTGGGACTTAGGAGATCCTGGTTCACCTTCCTGCTCTCACAAAGCTATCCCGTGTGACCTCGGGCAAACACTTTATCTGTTCCTCCTCCAGTTCCCAGCCTGTCAGACAGGGATTGTAGCACAGCTCTACCTCACAGGGGTGTTGGGCGGGTAAATACATTAACAATTGTGAGGTGCTCAGACACTATGATAATGGGGGTTGTAGAATTAGACTTTAAAGCCAGAAGGGACTGTCATGATTGTCTAACCTGAGCTTCTGTGAACTGCAAGACACAGAACCTCACCCACCTACTCCTGCGATGGGCCTGTATCCTCTGGCTCAGTTACAGAAGTCCTCAAATCTTGATTTAAAGACTTCACATTACAGAGACTCCACCATTGAGGTTAGTTCAGCCCAGCAAGTGACCCATGCCCCATACTGCATAGGGAGGTGAAAACCCCCCAGAGTCTCTGCCACTCTGACCCGGAAGAAAATTCCTCCTGACCGCAAATCTGACCGAAGGTAGATAGAAGGGGAGCATCACCAAGTGATCCTGGTTCATGATCTCTCACAACTGCTAGGGAGGCTAAAAGCACTCCTTTGCCTCATTTACACAGTTGGGGTGCAGAGGCCTAGGGGTGTCTGTTCTGGTCTGACTACACACATGCAAGCCCTTAGCACAGATGCTCTGCACTGACATAAAGCAGGGATTGTATCTGCATGATGCCCCCAGTTGGAAAGTGGGTTAATCATCTGACCACAAGCCCCACGTTGACACCTTCACATGGCTTCTGCACTGGGCCTTTGCACTGGTAGAAACAGACCACGTCCAAAATCCCTGAGATTGATGAATCCCCAGCCTGAGACAATGATAGCAGAATGATGGTGCTTACAGATTAGAAGTTTCAACATCCCCCTAGATCAGTGGTTCTCAACCACTGTGTCAGAACACATTCCTGTGTTGCCACTCAGTGGTAAGTGTGTCACGAAGAGCCGGGGAGATGGCTGGATTTGGCCTGGGGTGGGCAGGCTGGTGTGTCCTGTAGGGTTGCAATATGCTGCCAAGTGTGTCATGACCTGCAAAACGTTGAGAACCACTGCTCTAGATAGACAGAAGGTTCCCAACTGCTTTGCTGCATATTAAAGGGATGTTGGCCTATTTAGCAGGCCACAAATTTTATCTGTTTTTTTATTTTTTTGTGTTTGTAAAAGATTTGATCTATTTTCACAAATGCCTTAGAACTTCCCTTTTTACTGGGACGTGGGGGAGGAATATAGAGGGTGGCCAATTTTGTGTTCCTGAAGATTTCATCACATGACATAATAATTAATTAAAGATTATCTTTTGATTCCTGGAGATTCCAGGGCAATGTTGGAGAACTGGCAACCCTAGAAATATATCACCAGCAACCTATCACTTAGTCTTATGAGCTACCCTACCACACCAAAGTGGCATGTGTCTGTATTGTATGATAGGGATATAAAAGGTTAACTGTTTAAATGGTAATATGGTAATCAGCTGTTTAAACAGCTGATTACCCTTTAAACCGGGGAATGGCAGCTGAGGTGGGCTCCTTGCGAGGGCAGAGAAGTGGAATCCAGTTTGCAGGGAGGTGAGCCGCAGCTGGGTTGGACTCCCCACAAATGAGGGCAGCTGGGCAGTGCAGCAGTGAGCTGAGCCCAGCATTTAACCATTAAAACATTCTATTTTTAGAAAGTTTAAACGGATTTTTAATCAAACTAATTTTTACATCCCTAATGCACAACAAGTGGTTAAAAACATAGGATTTTAAAGGACTTTTTAAACTGGCCTTTAACAATAAGTTAAAAAGTCATTCTATGTGTGTCAGCCCCTCAGACAGGCTTTTTTGGTTAGCTTTGATTAAGAGCAAGTTGAAATTTTACTAAAATAAAATAGATACGGCTCTGAAAAGGGGACCAAGAATGTTATGTCCCCTGGGATAGAATTTCAGCCCCACTAAATACCCAAGTAGTGTTTGGAGGAGAACGGGATGAATAATTTGCGGTGAAATCTGCTGTTGTCAAAGTTTGCTTGTTTTGTGACCCCCTAAAAATACTCATGAAGCAGAAACAATTGCATTTGCTGTTTTAGCCATTTCTCAGAAGAAGGCTGGATGTAAAATGTGTTTGGGATGACTGTGAATGAGGTTGGCTGGCTGTGACTGGACACCATCACATGGCATTAATTCAACTTTCCTGGTTGACTATTGAGGCTACTTCAGGTGGCCAGGTGGGTTAACACAGCCATTTTGACTTCTTCTTTGGGAGGGAGCAGCTGTATATCAGGTGCAGTCTCTGAGCCAACCATACAAACTACCAATGGCAAACTACCTTAGGAAGCAGTTCTGTGTTGGAGCACGGGAGAGAGCCCAGCATGCTTTCCACCTGAACCCCAACCGGAGCTTAGGGAGCAGTTGCCCTACTTGGCAACTCCTCATGAAGACCCCAGAGGAGAGGGAAAACCAGCCACCAAAAATGCTAGAGATGGATAAGAGGCTGTTGGTCCTTCCCTGCAAGAAGACAACACCAGGTAGACTGGGAAGGTTATGTGGGAGGCAAAGGGCAGCATGGGCCAGTGGCATGCTGGATGGCTCTGATAAGCATGCAAACCCTGACCCTTTGGAGGTTTCCCACTCCTTGGCTGTGCTGGAACTGTTTGGAACGTGCTTTCTCCATTTCATTTGTCTACAGTGTTGGGAGGGTGGTCTGTTGCTTGCTTTCACCCGTAGCTTGGCTATGCCAGTAGGTTCGGACTATTTTTATTCTGTTCCCCTGGAAGCCATAGTGTATAAATCAGGGAGGTTTTGAGCATACCCTGGGATTCTGGTGTGACACAGGCTGGTTTATCTATTGCCCAGCTTGAACAATAGCCATTATATCCTATACAGCTGCCTTGCTGTGAAGGCCCCATATTCTGGTTTAATACCAACACGTGGCTCTTGCCAATGTTTAAAGCTAGCCCTCTTCTCTGGTTGGCATGTCCAGGACAGAGCCCCATGATTAATCTGGGGCTGTTACCAGAGCGATTATGTCTCTGGCTACTTCTGTCTTCTCGTAACTTCTGGGGCATCGCTGGACATCTGTTTTTCCTGTATTGGAAATGCATGTGACTCAGTGTTGTTCGGTAGTTCCATCAGTGAGTGCGCTCTTCTGTGTTCAATTGAGCGGTCTGTTAAGACATGCTCAATCGATTTCTGAACTGAAGCTCTAACTCCAGCCCCGTAACCAGAGTAGCTCTACGCCGACTGGACATTATTTCCAGTCGGCTTAGTGCAGTGTGTAAGGACTAGTTAGGAAGTCATCGGGAGATACGCAAGGCATTTTACGTACCTTGAGTATCTCCCATCGACTGCTGCCAAAAAGCGCGGCAAGTATAGACTAGGTCTCGCTCTTTCCCCTCCACAAACTGCTATTAGCAGAAGAGGGAGGCTTAGTAACTCAGCCCAAAACACGGATGGGGTGGAGATCGCAGTGTTGTGAATTAGAAGTTAATTGCTCGAGTTATGCCTGGGAACAGCCTGGGCCCTCAGAATGTCTGAGGAAACGGAAAAGTTCAGAAGGTGAAAAACTTACCACGAAATTCCAGAAAAATATCTTTTACCAGCCTCCCCCAGCCTGTGTGTTTACAGACGCTGCCAATCCCCGCTCGGGAGCAGAAGTTGCCTAGTTCTCTCTGCCTTGGGATGCTGAAAGGTGAAGTGAAAAGGAAGGGAGCTGTTTGAGATCCGAAACCATATAATATGGAAACATTTTAAAAATTGCTTGAAAATGGATGATCATTTGCTTGGCTACTTAACATACATGTCAAGCGTTTGCCTTTCTACTACGGTCATTAATTGTACCATATCAGAGCTGTAGACTGTAATCTCTGTGGGGCAGGGACTGTCTGTTTATGTGCATTGTAGAGCACTGAACAGATTTGTCAGCACTTCACAAATAATGACTAAGACCAGTGTAAGGAGGAAATCTCTCCACTCAGCCTTAGGTATTTCTGATCTCAAGTGCTGAAAGAAACACAGAGCCCAGAGCTCTCAGGACTTGGCAGGTGAGTAGAAGGAAAAATCATTTCACTTCCCCTTTAAATTTAGGAGTAATCTGTATTTGCTGGGCCTGGTGAAGTATTTGAGTTCTTGATTTTAACTTTATTATTTTTGGGAAACCTTCTTGGGATGCATGGCGTGAAAATACTTTCTATACGTGGTAAGGATTTGATTGAATTTCTCCTTTTCATGTGTTTTTCATTATAACACAGACTAATTGCAGTGAGATTCTCTATGGTGAAAGTAGCAATAATAATTAATATTGGAAGGGAAGAGTCGTACTTCGGGAAATGAGAGTTTGGAAATGTTCTCATTTTACAGTAACACTAAAAGCAGGTAATGAACAGTTTAAAAAATGATTAATGATGGGAAGTAGTAAAGCCCAGAAGTCATCATGGTAATGGGATTTAACTGACACTATCAAATTTTTGAAGCTCTCAAATTTGACCTGTTTTTTGAGTCTGATTCTCACTGATGTAAAGGCTCCTTTAAGCCACTCAAGCATCACACTGACAGCTACTTTAGGGCCCCTTTTAACTTCCAGAGTGGTGAAAGTGGCTTTAGTGTTTGAGAGTCACTGTAATTTTGTGTGTGATTTAAAAAACAATTCAAACAAATCCTTCGCTCCCTGCTTTTTAAAGAAAAATTACTTCCAGTAGCCGAGGCCCAAAATGTACGGCGCAGAGAACAGCCCTAAAATAACCAATTTATGTCTGTATTCATTAAGGAGAACCTATAGTTAAGAAAACTGATTTAATTTTCAAATGTTCCAGGGAGTTATATGGACATTTGAAGTAGAAGGAAGCCATACCAGTTTACTACCAGATCTAACAAAGCACTTACGCATGTTCTTAACTTTAAACAAGGGGCAGTCTCACTGGAGTCCAGGGGCGTAGCACAAGTGTAAAGTTTAATGCGTGTTTAAGGTTTTGCAGGGTTGGGACCTTAGGAAAAGAATCCCTTGGTGGGGTATTTTTACATTGTAGGCCCAATAAGGGTTTTCTTCCTTCTTTGACATCCCTTCTCCTCTCTCCTTCTCTGTCCTTTTTAGGATGGGATTGCTGGTACCTTGTTTCCATGTGCATAGCCTTGTAACGAGATGCTCTGTTATTTAAACTAGTTAGCCTTTTACCTTACTCCTCTGACTTTGATTTAAATGTTTGATCAACCAGAACTTAAAAGAAATACATTGTCTCTCTCCAGGCAGTTGTACAAAAAAGAAAAGAAAGTGTGTGTGTGCTGGGGGTAGGGGGGGTTTGAAACATAATTTTGATTAGATCTGAGGGTTTCTTTTTCCATGTCTACACAGATAAAGATGAAGGAAGTAAAAGACGAGCCCTTTTAGGAACATGATATTTTGCTATGATCTACCCCATGATTAATGAGTGGGAAAATGCTTGTAACATAAAGATAAGCTATCATAATGCACAACTTGTGTAGTATATGCATGTGTGAAACTTTGGCATGGAATGTAAACAGCACATTCTGCATATGTTTGTATCAATGACATAAAACAGGCATTGATCCTGGTTCTGCCGCTCACAGAGCTCCTGCTTCATGCTGATGTCTATGGCAAAACTCCCGCTGATGGCAATGGGAAGCAGTGTGGGCTCCAAGTTTTGGGTATTGGCTTTTTTTCCTCAGAGACACCCAGTCAACCGGTTTAGGCTTTCTGTGGTGTCAGATTTAGCGTAGCTGTTTCAAAGGCACCTATTACAACAATATTTAAGAGCTGGACAGCAACTGACTTTACCACTGACTATGCCCCAAATGGCCACATTCTGTCTCTGTTGTTCTCAGCGTAAGCGAGCATTTTAGGTTTTGCTTCCTTTTCTTCTTAGCCATTGCCTGTGGATGTAGGTCCATCAGCATTTTGTGCTCATCTGTCCCTGACACACAGTTCTCATACATGTGTTGACATCAGTGGCGTAGGTGTTGAGGGGAGCAGGAAGGAAATTGAAATGGCGTGTTAATTTCAAATTCCTTTATCAGTATGTGGTAAAAGGAGAAAGTTTGCCCAATGAAAAGTGACAGAATGAGCAGGGATGGATCTCATAGTTGAAAGTTTCCAAGATTCCAAATAAGAAACAAATGAGCAATTTTAAAGAAATACAAGAAGTCCTTACAAGGTGACTCTTTAATACAGATGTCTGCCCTGATTTTCTATTGTCTGAGAAATGTAATGTTGCAGGCGCTCTTCTTAGACCAATGTAGGAATTAAACGGTCCATTCTTTATTTTATAAGGTGTTAATGCATTTTTTTTATCCTTTCATGTTATAGACATCAAACATGCCTCTCTTTTCACTGGTCTGGTTTTTGGGTGATTAGTTGAATTTCAAACCCTCGTGTTATAAGAGCAACTTCTGACCCACACACTGCAGAGAGATGGGTCTGAACTGCAGGGGCTGTATCCAGAAGAGAATGCTACCTGTGCTCGGGGTTCTTTAGAGCTGTGGTTTTTGTTTGCACTTTCCTCTAACTTCATCCGAACGAAAAAACTTCATACTATAAAATTCCATTCACACACAACAAGCCATGAACATAAAAACTTTATAAGTGGACCTACAAAAGCATCATAATGAGCTGAATCCTCAACATTATGGCTACATCAGTGATCTCAGGTATTTTTATGTTTAGACTCCAATCCTCTTTGTAGAGACCACTATCAAGTCCTGTGTCCTAATAGGCGAGTGATCACTTGCTGCTGTATGTTACGTTCTTCCTTTGATACTAGTCAGAGAACAACAGGACATTCCCTCATTGGCAGAGAGCTGTACTAGATGATCCTTACAGGTCCTTTCTCTCTCTTATAGCTATGAGTCTGTGGTACTGCTAGACTGGAATGGATGGAAAGAGCCCAGAACTAGTTACGGGAGAATAAAATTGCTTTGTTTGTTCTGGAGATATGCTGAAGTATGAAACATTTACAAAGTCATCGGTGATACGTATACTGTAAAACATAGTCATTTACTGACACGATACATTTGGCTAAATTCAAAATACTTTATGACCTGTTCCATTTGTGTTCCTTTTCCACCCTTATTATTTACCTTGGCTGCTATTTTAGCTCAATGGATTAGGATAAATTTAGGAATGGGCTGCTGGGTTTTCATCCTTTCCTCAGAAAAGAGCTGACTAATTGACTGCCTTTTGAACTGCACACTGAAGACAGCAGATAGTAACTTTTTGGACATGTGTGAAATCAGAGGGATTCCAGATATGTATTAGTGCCATACGATGTGCAGGTGCACAAAATCGTCAGTGTGCTGGGAAAGGGAATGTCCACTGAGCTCCAATGTCTCCCTGTTCTGAAACAGAGATGATCCAGAAGCAATGTAATTGTACTGTGCACCATGGTGTCTTCGGTGCACTGAGTCAGAGAGGAATGGTCTTCCAAGATCAGCTTTCTGATCGACTGAGCGGATCTTCATAGACCTGATCAGTCGATTCAGAAAATTGATCTGACAGTGGCAAATTTGCTGCCGTCAGTGAAGAACTGCCCTGCATATCCTCTCCACAGCTATTTGTGCACAGTACAATTACCACCTACCACCATCGGAGGAAGATACGTAAAGTATTTTAAGTACTTTGCGTATCTCCCTTCGATTGCTGCCAAAATTGCACAGCAATATAGACCAGGGCTCAGATCAAGTGAACTTCCATGGTCTACTCTTCTTGGCTTTTTGCCTTGATTTCAAGGAGGAAAGAATGTATGTCAAACTCATTAGCCTGAAAATACAGCAAGTGACCCCCCGACATGCAGTTTTTGTCTTCACAAAACTATTTTAAATATAAATGTTGAGCACCTCTTTGGTCAAACATAGTTAACCCAAGTATGGATCATCTGTAGCTCTGGATATATCTATTCAGATTTAAGTGGATGGCGGGAGCATGTGTGGGAGTGATAGGTAACTACTGATCTGATCTATCAACTTGAGAGAAAAGGCTCATTAGTAGGAGGTTAATGGGAGTCATGACTTGGCAACCGGGCAAATGGCAGCACGTGCCAATAAAAAGCTAATTACTAGTGGTGTCTGGCAGACCGGGAAGTGAGTGTCTGAAACGCATCATTGCACTGTAAGATGTATGGCAGCAGGCATTCAAATAAAAGCTGTAAAAGTCATCTGCTGCCCCGGTGGCTTGAATAACCACCTCAAGAGTTGATGGACAATGGCTAACCTGCTCTGACTAGGGTAAGGGATAGACAAGATGTCAGTTCCCCTTTTTGGATTCTGATGTGTGTCCAAGCTCTCAGCTGCTGAAAATGCCAAACCCACTCTGCTTAAAACAGCTGTAATCATGAGAGCCTCCATTGTGAAAAGTGTTAGCTCTCAGGTGATAAGTGGGGAAAGGTAAGTGAACCAGAAAATAGCTTCAGAGCTGGTGCGGGCTAAGATTTCAGGGATAGCCTGCATTAGTGCAAAAACCTTTATGTAGACTCAGCGTTGTTGTGCTGGTACAATTTGCCTCGCTTTCAAGTGGAGGAAAGTGCCCTCATGCAGATTGCACTGCACTGGGGAAATCATGTTTGTACTAATGCAGTTCCCTTGGTGCCTGAGATCGCTGGATCCACAAGGCCTGGGTTCTGCAAGGAGTCTCCTTGTGCGATGGCAGGCTGTGACTCCTGTTTGAAAAGAAAGGGAAAAGTCAGACAGACTTGACGCTCTTCCTGTTTATCTTAATAGGAGTATGGTAGGTGAAGTGCAATTACAGAGGGCATTTCTATCTGCGGGGCTTTCCTAGTGGCTGAAAGAACATCAGTCTTCAGCAGCAGACCCTGAGTCCTTCCCGTCCTGCTGGCAGATTGATAAGGAGGGAATTTCTTCCTCTGGAGCTAAGTGCTGCCCTGGTTTACTAGAGTTTCTCCTTAAGCACTTCCGGAGGTCAAAGGGCTGCAGACTTTAGTTCATAATGTCAGACCCGAGGTCATTTATAACCACTATGAATAAGTGTAATGCCTTGCTGCAAATAAACCTGCTCCGTCTCACTTTGTAAAAACCTCTCTGAATGTGATGTGGAGCTGAGCAGAAGATGGAAGACTAAATGGTGGTTCCCCCTGAAAGAAATATATTACCTAATAGCTTGTGAGACAAGTGTGTTTATCTATTATTCTTATTGTGTAGGACCATGTAATTCAAGGCCTGAATTCCTTGGAGAGATTCTGGTGATGAGTGTGGAAACTGAGTGATCCCTCCTCATAGCACCCAGATGGAATTTCCTTCAGTCACATTAAGTGTTTGCTCCTATTGATAACAGAAGATCAGTATTTACCACCTACACATTTTGGTTTTAATCCATATTCTTAAAAGGATGGTTTAAAAAAAGCAGATGTTGCAATGACATGAACGTGGCTGTATGGAGTCACCGTAATTTTTACTGAACTTTCTGTGGCAGTTTTAGGAACTGTAGCTTATACCAGCTCATAATTAGAGCCCTGCAAATCCACAGATATCTGCATTAATCCACAGATATCCACATCCACGAATACAATGCGGATAGCTGCAGACCATTTCTTGCAAATGCAGATCGGATACAGATCCACATCTTTTTATCTGTGCAGGGCTAGAGCCCTTCAAATACGCAGATATCCACGGGTACCCGCATTATGTCCGCATCTGCGGATACAACACGGATATCCGCGGACTATTTCTTGCAGATGCAGATCGGATGCGGCTCCATATATTTGTATCCACACAGGGCTCTACTCCTAATGATCATGATAAGAACTGACCCCTGCCTGCAGTCCTTGTAGAGGCCAGGCTCCCACTAGAGTTAATTGAAGGACTACATGCTAGAGCCCCATCAGCAATGATGCAATCTGGTACATCATGCATGCCCATGTGTATTCACAAAGCTTGCTTAAGTCGACTTAATTTACCCTGAGTCTACACTATAGTTTCCTTAAGTCGACTTAAGCAGCTTGCTTAAGTCGACTTTAGGAAAATAAAGTCGACTTAATTAAAATTAAGTCGACTTTATTAAACCTCCTTTAAATTCGACTTAGTGCTTAAGTCGACTTTCTAAAGTCGACTTAAGCCAGTGTAGATGTGGGGTAGCCCTAAGTCGACTTAGGGCTACCCCAGGACTACACCAATGCCCTCCCTGCTGGGGGGGGGCGCACAGGGAGAGCCTGGTATGCCCCCCCCACAGGGCAGGGCAGAGCCCTGTCCACCCTTCCCCTATGCCCTGCCAGGATCCCTGTCCCCCTTTGCCCCATTGTACCCATGTATAATGGGACAAAGGCTGAGCACCCTGGCATAGGGCAAGAGGTGCCCTTCCACCCCCATGGACCTGCCCTAGGTCCCCCTAGCCCCACAAAGTCAACCTAGAGCATCCAGTGTGGACGCTCTAGGTCGACTTTGTAAGTTCCCCTTTAAGTCGACTTTAATTCTAAGTGTAGACTCACTAAGTCGACTTAACTAAGTTGACTTAAAATTACAAGTGTAGACATAGCCAAAGGGACTAACCTTGGTCCCACTGAAATCAAGAGCAGAGCTCCCAAATGAAAGAGCTCGGTCTTAGCCGCAGCAGTGTTCAAACATGGCACAAATACCCAAAATGAGGGCTCTACAGACTTAATAGAATGGAAATTACACCAAACTCCAGCGTGTCACAGAGAATGACAGCCATTGTGACTGCTTATAATGAGTATGATCTATATGTTGTTCGAAGCGCCCCATTGAATACTGTAGCAGGAGTGTAATTTTCTATTAACTTCTGTATAATGGTCCAACCAGCCTATAGAAGAATTATCTTCCTCTTCTATTCAATAGAACTTTTCCAGCTGAAACAGGGAGCTGCAGGATAGTCTTGCTGAAGACCGTGTCTGTTCTCAGGGTCCATATTTACTTAATAATCCCACAACAAGAGCTGTCATCATATGGTACCTGGAGCCAGTTGATTTCTCTTATGGCTTAATTATTGGAAATTAAGTCTTTGTACTGTTCTGAATGCTCAGCGCAGCTCAAGTCCTCCTGAGACAGGCAAGGTCAATAGCATGAATGATGTTTATTTGCCTGGTTTTATCGCTATCAAAAGTGGAAACAATTTCAACAAACAGTGCGGGAAAGAAAGCCTCATCCACCACCAGGATTTTTAATATGGTGCCCTGGCTCGAGATCCAGAGCCCCATTGGCTGCTTTGCACCTGAAAGCCCAACAGAGACGCGCTGAAGCGATGACAACCGGCCTTTAAGATAAATAAAATAATTGAACAAAAAGTGCTGAAAGACAGCAGCAGGTGAACTGTTAATAATAATAACCTGAGTTCCACAGGGCTGAATAGCGGCTGGAGCGAGCGTATCATTTCGTTGGGTTAATACACACAGGCTTCCCCCCAACTTTTCAACAATTGTTTGATTTCTCCTATGATGTAGCTGGGGAGGTAAAAATGATTCCCTCTCTCCCCCGTCTTTTAAAAAAGAGAAGCTCTGTCTAACCTTTGTAAAGCGGCTGGCATGGCCAGGTGCGGCTGGGGTGATATCCACTGGTTGTTTAAGGAAAGTAAATATTGTGCTAGAAATGATTACAGTTTCTATACAGAGGAGCACCTTATGAAGTGCAGTCTTTCATCAAGGCTTGTTTGTCAAAGAAACTCAACACTTCAGCACGTGTGTTTGTGTGTGGCTAAGCCAGCTCTTGTTGAGTCAATGGAAAGGATCCCAATTGACATCAGTGAGAATTGCATCAAGTCCTGAGTGCGTGTATGGCTCTCTCAGTTAGAGGGGGTACATCTCTGCAGCTCTTGATGGAATGACCTGGGGTTTGTTTCTTGCTTGGTCCTAGAAGCGGGGAACAGTGCGAGAAATGGAGGGTAGAATATCCAGTTGAGATGGACGGTCTGATCCAGTGTCCACTGTAGCCAATGGGAATCTCTCCGCTAACGTCAACGGACTGCGGGTCAGGCCCGTTAGTCAGCAGCTCTCTTGACTCCACCCGGAAACTCCAGGAAGGGAAGTGGAAGCTGAGAAAAGGTGGAGGAGTTCCCAGTAGTAACTCAGTTGTGTCTTGTCCATGAGGCTGGGCCTTCTGGCTGGCCCTACAGCCTTTGGACGGGATTTGAAACTCTCTTCTCGTTTCCTTGAAGGGAAAGAAGTGATTCTTAGGGTAGGTCTTCACTGATGGCCATAAATTTGCCGCTGTCAGTTTGAACTTCCTGATTGACTGCTTAGGTCTGTGTAGACTAGACCTGCTCAGCCAACCAAGAAGTTTGAGCAGGCTGCAATGAAGAGACTATATTCATATGCAGCTTGTGATGTCTAAATGATGGCTAAACCAGTGGTTTTCAAACTTAGGGGCAGGACCCAGTACTGGGTCACAGACTGTCAGGCCCTGGGTCACAGCAGCCCCTGCTGCCACTGCTAAAAGACTGGAAGGCATTGTTCAAAGATGTGATTGTTGGGTCATGGGCATAAAGGATTTTTTTCAACTGGGTCCCTAGAAAAAGTTTCAAAACCCCTGTTCTAAACTGTCTATCGTTGGACAGCGGGGCTAAGTAATTAAGTGGCAAAGAGTCTATTTATTTATTTTTTCTGCTTTAGATCTTGGGGGAAACAGGTTCAGTTCACTGCTCTGCCATGGACTTCCTGGGTGACCCTGGGCAAGTCATTTAGTCTCTCTGTGCTTTCGTTTCTCATCTGTAAAATGGGAATAGCGGTGCTGGGCTACTGTGGCTGGGCATGGGGTGGCTGTGAGGATTAATACATTAAAACTTGTGAAGTCCTTTGTGATCTACTGATGAAAAGTGTTAGACCAGACCTAGGTATTCTTACTATTGTTTATTTGACAGTAGTCAACAAATAGCTTTCTCTGTTTCAAAGGCCCTGTGGCTACACCAGCGTGAGAAGAGAATTACCTGTCTTAGGTACTGGATGGCCCCTATCACTGCAATAGCTCTGCATCTCACAATCTGTAATACTTTTATCCTCACAATACTCTGTTAGGTAGGAAAGTGCTGTTATCCCCATTCCACAGGCAGAGAACTGAGGCACGAAGTATTGCAATGCCTAACTCATTTAGAAGCCTCAGGCTGACTTTCAAAAGACATTTAGACACTTAGGAGCCAAAATCCCAGAGATTGTCAGTATCCAATCTACTGGGCCAATCAGAATTTGGCTTAAATAGTATAAAGCTCTTTGGGATGAAAGTTGCCACACACCATTTCGAGAAAAACAACCAACCAACCACACAAGGCCATTTCTGCTCTCCAGGACACTGGCACGAAGTTGGAAGGGTTTCACTGATGTCAGTGGAGTTATTTCATAGTTACACCCATTGAATTGAGAATAGAAGGTGTTTTGGGGTTACCTGTTTTGGGGTGTATGTATAATCAGGCCACCTGAAGGCAAGAGGCTATGTGGATGCCCCTTAAACAATTGCTGGGCAGGAAAACAATCATTAAAACCTTGCATGAGGTGAAAGGCCATTACGCTACTCTTCAAAAATTGAACTCCCTGCCTGAAAGGGATCCAGAAAAATGTCCTCTGGAAAAAACGGGGAGGAAACAAGTTTCATTCATTGAATATGATCCAGGTCAGTATGTGGCTGAGTCTCACTGTGCCAGCCATCCCAGTCTGAAAGTTGGTGTACAAAGTGGCTGTCAGAAATGTTAGTGCATCATTGACAGCTGGAGGCCCCAGCCTGGATCGGGCTCAATTGTGCTAGGAGCTGTACGCTCAGTACCACAGTCTCTGCCCTGAAGAGCTTACAGGCTAAATACACAAGCCAGGCAATATAGGAGAAGGGGAAAGAGAGTTGTTCAAGGGCCAATAGCAGGTTGAAGCCAAGACTAGAACACAGCTTTTTTGAGTCCTAGGCCAAAGCCTGAACAAGTGGGCCACACAGAAGGTGATCTAGAGCCGCTTCTTGAAGCATCTGGGAGATGTTTTTTGTTGTTATAAAAACTGTAGACTTTGCAGTGGGTAGATTCATGTTCTGAAATGGCTTCTTTACTACAGCTCCTCAACGGGAAAATCAAGGCTGTGCAGTGGAAGTACAGAATCCCCTGGAATAGTTCGGGCTGGTGTTAAAAGATCCTCTCCCCTCTCAATGACTCCACTCACGCAGTGCAGACTTTCTCCAAGCACAAGAATGGCCACAGCCTGCCAGACTGTAACTGCAGCAGAAGGAAAGTAGACCTAGGATCTAATGTTCCTCCAAGGACACCTGTCACTTTAGATGGGGAAAGACACTTCATACACCATCCGTAGCAGCTATCTGGGTGGTATTACCCAAAGATGGAGAGAACAGTGTAGGAGTCATTTATCATCTCATCTATTTTTTCTTTGTATTTATTCTTCTTTTAAAAATACTTAAAAAAATTAATTTAGTGCTGTGGGGGAGTGACAGATAAATAGCTCTGGAGACCTCTGTCCTCTGTTTATCCACTGAACAGAAGTGTATGTCAAAATTCCCACAATGCCCTGTTAATGTGCCCCAGCTTTGACCTGGAAGGACCACCGCCCATTCAGTCATAACAGCCCATCATGCCTCTTATGAGACTTACTAGTTAGTGTGACTCACCGATTTGGTTTCCTGACATGAGCACCTGACCATGAGGATCTGGATGAAGATCCACCAGCGCATTTCACACAGGCCATTCAGCGGGCGTGGTGGTAACTTTTCTCTCAGGAAATATAGAGAGAGTACAGATTTGAACCAACAGCAAAGGTCGGAAGCTTTTTATAACCTACTCCCATTCATCTGGTCTATCTAGTCTGCCTCCCTTTTTCTATTTATTTTAATTAATGTTATGAGTCCCAATCCATTTCACAACTTTCCCCCCCAAAGATGAAAAATGTCTTGTTTAGTGAGATAATGTCTTTAGGAGGTGATTTTTATCTGAGTAGGTACAGTGTACAGTTGGCCAATGTCTTCATGTTTGGGTACCTACAAGTAAGCAATTAAATCCTCTCAGATGTAGCCTGATTTTCAAGGATGCTTTGCCCTTGGAGCTCCCAAGGACTTTGTAGATGCTCAGAGCCTCTTAAAATCAAGTTGCTTTTATTTATGGGTCTAAATATGAATTGAGGAGCCTGAATTTAGGCACACAGGTTTGCAAAGCTTGATCTCTAAAAGAGAAATTAACCTGCCGTCCTCTCAGTTTTTGTTCTTTTTATCCCCCTTGTTAAGTTTCTAATTCCTGCGTTAAAGGATTTGTGTTTTACCTTCATATTGGACACATTGTTTGAACAAACCCTTCGTGTTTTGTCTCTAACTGTGCAACGGGACAAATATTTTAAAGAGGGTGATAGTGCTTTGCTATTATTTTGGTCTCCTTTTTGCTGCATATTTTGTGTAAGGTTGCCAGAAGCAAACTAAAAAGACCTATTTTCAATTAGTGATGCTACTGCTGATTTTCTCTGCTCACTCAGGACGTGACATTCCAAGACCTGTGTTTGGTTTTTGAAGTACCTCAGCTCTCAGGCTGGGACAACTCTGTGGGGGGCCGTGGTGTCGAATCCATTTGGCCGCTGTGCCCAAGGGGCCTTCCATCATCACTGGCTTTATATGGAGTGAAAGCTTCTTCTCCATTCATTGCACCTGGTGGCACTGAGGAATTTTACCAGGCATGAGTTACTTGGAAAACCCTCCTTCTCTTTCTGCTCTGCCCGAGACGTTGTAGGGTATGATTTTTCCTCTCCCCTTTGCTCCAGGAGCGCCTCCAGGCCAGAAATTCAAGTACGTCCATAATTACGTTTGAAAGGTAAAAAACATGAGAGAAACATCACATCTGTGTCCAACATACCCTTAATTACCCGCAATGGACACTTCAGCTTCAAAGGCCACCCAGTGATTGCTCATGTTTACCATAAACACAGTAGCTGTTATGGGTTATGGGGGTGGCCATTTAGCTGAAAGTTGATGAGGCCAGACACTGAAGTCCTTACCTGAGACCAGATCACTCAGTCTGTGGGAAAATCCACTGAAGGGGTGGGGCAGAAAACTCAGTGTTGGAACCTCATGGTGTCCTCCCCAAATCCCTTCCAGAGAAGGAGTGGGGGGGGGGGGCTGCCTCTACAACCACAAAAGCTGCAGTTTCCCCAAGCTGGGCATGAACCCTGAGGGTGCTGCCGGAGGCCTGGGCTATGCACACAGAGGCCAGTAGCCATTCAGTAGCCACCCACCCCCATCACTAGGCAGGCAACATGGTTCCAGTGGATGCAATAAACAACACACTGATGATTATAACAAGAGGGCCAAGGAGGACAGCAAGAAAACGAAGCAAATCTGCTTTCTACGTCAAATGCTATCCCCCTGTCAGGGTGGAAGGCATGGATGGCTCTGAAAGGCAAGAAATGAGAAAGCTACATAACAGTGGCTGACCCCTTGTAGACAAGCCTGGGGGGGAATCGTGGACTGGGGCATTTAAGGGGACAGGTGAGTGGTGGAAGGAGCGTTGGTAGATTCAGAATCTCAGCTCCACGGTTCCAACGGCAAACTCCACATCATCATGCAGGGAGGGGGAGAGGGGAAGCAGCCATGGGAGTTGCTGCTAAGCAGTTATCGTGAAGCATCTTCTCAGCTGTTCTACAGCTTGGAAGAGGAAGGGGTCCATTCTTCCTTCTGGAGATGCGGTAGCCCTCCTTAGCATGCTGGCTATTTAGCAGGCTGTGTGCTGGGTCCAGGATTCAGGGCTTGGCCCACAGAGCAAATTATTTCCTCCCCCCAACACATACACACACGTCAGAAGTATCAGGCCATGCTCTTGGGGAGGGGAGGAGGCTGCAGCTCCTCCTATATGTAAAGCTGTGGGGTGAAATCTTGGCCCCATGGATTCAATGGGAGTTTGCCATTGATTTCACGGGAGCCAGGATTTTCACCCTGCACGTTTTCCAAAGCAGTTCAGTGTGCAGGTAGTGACACAAATCTCTGAAGCGAGCTGTGAGAAACAAAATGAGCAGTGGCAGGAAAGGGGAAGCAGAGACAGATTATCGGCAAGCCAGGAGGAAAACATGGGAGGACTTTTTAGCAACTTTAAATGTCTGGCAGATTGGTGAACCTTTGATTAAAACCCATATTCCTCCAACAAGGCTAATGTAGAGCAGAACACTTGGGGCCCAGCCCCATTCTTGTGGGAATAGTCCGATTCACAGGATTATCCCATTGACTACTCAAGGGAAGTTGTTGTGGGACTGGGCCCAAATCACTGAAAAGCTCTGCATCTTTTTCTACTGACTTTTCATTTTTCATTAGCAAAATAATCCCTCAATGGCAGAAGAAGCAACGTGTCATAGAACGAATGGGACCTGCTTGGTCATGGAGTTGAAGAGGAAGGATGGCCCCGTGGTTAAGGTGGCGGCCTGGGACTTAGGAGAGCTGGGTTTGCCTTCCTTGCTACCTCACGCGTCCTTGGGCAAATTGCTTTGTGTCTCTGCTTCTGTGGAGACAGTATTGGTAGCCTGCTCTCCAGGGATGTTATGAAGCTAAATACATTAAAAATGGTGAGATACTGTGGTACCATGGTAATGGGGGCTATAAAAGTTCAATTACATTAAAGTACGGGTCTTGTTTGGGTTAGACTTTGTCCCAGGAGGATTAGTTTCTTTGGGTATGTCTACACTTAGAAATTAAGTTGACTTAAGGAGGCTTAAGTCGACTTAATTTACTCCATGTCTACACTGGGCTTTCCTTAATTCGACTTAAGCTGCTCCTTGAGTCGAATTAAGAAAAAACTAGTTTGAATTAATAACACCTAGTTTTAATTCGAACTAGAGTTTAAGTCGCTTAAACTTAAGCAGTCCTGGCCAGAAGAGAGCCCCCGTGCTCCCTTCTCCCCGGGACCCAAGCGGTCCTGGCCAGAAGGGAGCCCTGCTCTCTTCTTCCTGGACCCGCGGAGTCCAGGCAAGAAGGGAGCATGCTCTGGCTGACAGGGGATCCCCCGGGGTTTCCTCTGTCGGCTGGAGCTCCAGCTGACGGGAAACCCAGGGATCCCCTGTTGGCTGAAGTGCCGGCAATTGCCGGAACGGCCCTCCAGCTGATAGGGAAACCGCGGGGATCACCTATCAGCTGGAACACGGTCCCAAAGAAGGAGTCTAGTGTGGACTCTCTAGGTCAACTTAATAAAGTCATCTTTAAGTCAACTTAAGTGTCTTGTGTAGACTCTTTAAGTCGACTTAATAAGGTTGACTTAAAGTCAACTTAATAAAGTCGACTTAATAAAGTCATCCTAAGTTTCTAAGTGTAGACATAGCCTTTCTCCTTTTCTACCCCAGACTGTGTGGGATCCTTTACTCTGATCCCAAAGCCTTCTGTCTGTACTATGCTACTTATACCTGAATGGTAAGAGCCAAGCTGCATTTTCTTAAGGAATGGGAATATGCCGGTGTTGATTTCTACCTCTGGGAATTACGTAGTGTTTTGTAACTTGGTGTGCATGAGGTCCAAGAAAAACTCCAATGTGCTGTCATAGTGATTAGAAGCAGAAGGGGAGGGCTGGGTGCAAAAATCATGATAGAGTTTAGAGGTGAATGGAAAAATGAGACAGGGAGGCTAAGGAGAGCTATGCGGATGAGAGAATTAAAGACAAGACGGCTATTCCAAAGGCTTTGGCATGTATTGTACAAAATTTGGAATTGGTAACTCATGCCTGATGGCAGCAGCAAAGTGTAATTTATGAACTGGCTTTAGCTACAGGTTTGGAGGGACAGAATGTGCAACAATTCACCACCATTCAGCCAAAATAGATTATGGGTGATTTCCAAGTTTTTCCTCCCTTTAGTGGAAACTCTTTATACTGGCAAACAGTATTTGAAATAACATCACAGTGGATTGTTTTTTGTTTTTTTTTAATTTACTGTAGTGGTGCATAATCTTTTCTGATTTTGTTCTTAGTTCATGTAGAGGAAAAAAGAGCAAAAAAAAGTGCCAATCCAAGGATTTGGGGGCTGGCCGTGAAGGTGCAGGAGGGTTAAGAAGAAAAGAGAAGGCAAAGGAAATGTTAGTGTTTTGGTCCTATTTAATGAGAAGAAGTGCCATGCCATCTGTAAGACCAACAAAATCACTGCAGAGCATTAGTTTTCAGTCCAAGCCAAAGAGCCTTTTTCAGGAGAACTGAAGGCACATAAGAAGCCATCACTGTTGCAGGTTGTTGTTCCTTTGAAAGGGTTTAGGGTTGACAGAGTTACCCAAGGGACACATCTACGGAAGTACTCTGGGGAGAGGTGCACTTGCAAACCAACTTTATGTGCCATGACTTTGTTTTGTTTTTCAGTACCTCAATGACCACATGGTCCAGGACACTGGATTCAAAAAGGAAGTCCTCCCACCCCCCCTCCACTAGAGTAAGAACCAAACAGGCCAGTTTGCACAAGTCATCCCATGTCAGAGTGTCTCCCTTAAAGGAGGAGAAAAAATAACAAAATCTGACGCCCATTTATGTATTATGTCCTGAATAAAAAAGCCAGAGATGGGACACTCCCTCACATGAGAGGGAAAAAAATTCCTAGTATGTGTTACTTGCAAAGTTACACTTCCATTAATGTTCAGTCCATAAAATGAGTGTTCCAGTGATGAACAAAGAGACTTACCGTACTAGAACGCAGCAAGAAATAGTTGTTGAGAAGCCAGACAGCCAAATATCTATGGCTATGTCTATACTTGGAAATTTAAGTCGACTTTAGCAAAGACTTAGTTAAGTCGACTTAGTGAGTCTACACTTAAATTTTAAGTCGACTTTGGGGGGAACGTACAAAGTCGACCTAGAGCATCCACACTGGATGCCTAGGTCGACTTTTAGGGGCTAGGGGGACCTAGGGCAGGTCCACGAGGGCAGGGGGGCACCCCTTGCCCAGTGCCAGGGGGCTCAGTCTTTGCCCCATTGTACATAGGTACAATGGGGCAAAGGGGGACAGGGACCCAGGCAGGGCATAAGGGCAGGGTGGGCAGGGCT